>JARQZJ010000016.1:0-347500 GCA_030704895.1 Henosepilachna vigintioctopunctata | reverse complement strand
AAGAGATATAAAGGTAGAATAATTGTTTATATGTATACTCAAATTTTTAACGAAACAGGAAAGTGTTTTGAGAACTTTCTCCTCATGATATGAATATATGTTCAAAATGTTTTCATTCGTGATAGGAAATTTACGAACTACGGCAAGGTTGTTTATGATGAAACCTTGGTCAACAATTGCTTCATTTCACCATGTATCACATTCCAAAAATCAATTTACAAATGTAACTCCACATGAAATAATTAAGTGTGTCTAAATCTGGATATCAGGTAGGCTGTTTCGGAGATACTTCGCACTAAATCTAGTGATATTTGTATGATGCTATAAAAAATGAAGAAACTAAAAAATAAAAATTAACACTCTCGACTTAGGTCTCACTGAATATATTAAAAACTCTACATATGTTCCGGTTGTTCAACCATTGTCAAGATTATACAATAATACTATGTAATTTATATATAATATTCATTCATTTTATATAAAATATTTTATATGTAATATTGTATACTCTTGATAATGGGTTAACCACCAGAAACATATGTAGAGTTTATAATTTATTCAGTCAAACCTAAGAGTGTGTTAATTTTTAATTTTATAGTTTTTAACATAATGTTTCACCAAGAGATAAGCAAAACCTCCGTGTTATTTATTGAAAATGAAGAATATTACATGAATCCAATTTCATATCTGATTTTCAGTGGTAAATTTTTCACGGCGAAAAATACACTGCAGCGAATGATATTTTCTCAAACTTTGACAGAAAAACATTCGACTGTAGTAATTTCAGTATATGTTCTATTCGAATCAGGTTCTCAGGCATCAACAGAAAATGAACTATTGTAAAAGTTATTTGTGTTGGAAATATCTCTAGCTAGTAATTTTTTCTCAAATCATTTTCATTATAGAACCTTAATTGTTATACAGTTCACGAAAATATGAATATAATTTGGAACATTTTCATTAATACTAAACCAAGGAATTCAGAAGGGTTTATAACAATTTCAACTAGAGAAGAAATATCCATATTTGAGAATTATATTAATCTAACCTCATACATAAAGAAAAATTGAAGAAAAGCATCAATCCACATATCAACATCTAGTGCATTCATTTCTTCGTTTTGGTTTTTCTACTTCATCTTCCGATCGTCCTTTGATTCTCAAAGCTTCTCTATACAACCATCTGAAACATAAAATAGTATATTGAATTCGTTTGCAGTTCTTCATCTTATTAGTAGAACATCATGAAATTCTTACTATTCTTCTATACTATAAGTATAGAAAATTTTTTTTCGTTTCTGTAAATCAGTTATCTTACTGAAATTAATTTATATATACCATGATAGTTTAACACAGTAATTATTCTCATATTTAGCCATCCACAAACTTTTCAGATATTATACTCACATGAATACAGTAAGGCCAAATATTTTTATGATTACAGACACCATGAAGTACATTCCAGGAAATGAATTCAGCGTATATTTGTACAACATGGTGTACAATGGACCATAAATCATGGGCAATATTGTTTCTGCAAGTGCAACAACAGAATTTGCCTGACCCAATTCGTTGGGTTGTACTATTTTTGACATAAGAGATCTCACTGCAATCGCTGACGTCATTAAAAAAGTATCACATATTGCTCCTAACAAAATGAACTCTTATTAATAATAATAATTAATAAAAATTTAATATAGTGCATTTATTCAAAATATATGAATGATTAGAATGACAAATCTGTTAGTATTTAGCTACACAGAACACGGTACATCGAGATTTTCATCATCCAATAAGCGGCCAGTTTTGTCCTTAGTGCTACCCATCAGTATTACCAGTGGCGGCTTTACCAATAGGCCAAGTAGGCCGGTGCCTACGGCGGCAGATTTAGAGGGGCGGCAAATTTAGCAAATTTTTTTTCTACAGATTTTTTTTTAATTATACGTGTACACAATCTATACTATAATAAAATCGTAAACCTAAAATAGTCTGTACATTGACGATATTCGAAAAAAAATTAGCTAGGAAGGCTTACGATGAGTAACTGAGTAGGACTAGATTTTTTTAAAATTTCTTGTTTGTCTGTCTGTCTGTCTGTGGCATCATAGCACCCGAACGAATGAACCGATTTCAATTTAGTTTTTTTGTATTACAGGTGTTTTACGGGCGAGTGTTCTTAGACATGTTTGATGAAAAACGATTGAGCCGTTTGAAAGTTACACAGGTTTTACGCTTTAAAGACGGGGTTTTTTGTTTTGTCTGTCAAATAAACTTGTTACGTCAACATTAAACTCTTCAGTACATAGCGGGTTGCCAAAATAATATAGTAACTGACAGAAATATCATTAAGTTCAGAATCATACTAATAACGGGATCAAACTAACGTATTGAATTTCAAAAGTCAGTAGGGGCGGCAAAAATTGAATGGCCTACTAGCGGCAAATTTGTAAATCCGCCACCGAGTATTACATATCCAATGAAGTAATCTCCGTTTTGATGATCACATCTTTGGATATGGATATGGTATTTTTTTTACCAAACTCACGGCAAAAAAGATACTGATGAGAACTAAAGACGACGAAACTGTTTAACATTCATTTTCAATATTTAGTTCCAAACACATATCATCGGATTATCCTCAGCATAAATATATGAGAATGTCGATGTATTGTTCCTGCAACCACTAGCAATTTTTTTCGATTTATTTCGAATAAAATATTCAACCCAACTATACCAATATAAAGATAGTTTCCACTTGGAGCGAAAGCAAAAATGAAGTTTGATATACTGGATCCAATGATAGATATCATCCCCAAAAATGTATCCTCCCAATGTAGGATTTTAACGAAAAATAGAACCGAGACTACGGAACCTGAAAAAAATTCAATAGAAAATATTCGAATATACAGTTCAGCGATATTTTGTTATAACTTCAATGCCCTAAAACTCATTTAAAACAAATTATAAACACATTCGTCCTAAGTTGAAAGCATATCAATATGAACTATTCCTTATAGAATGGTCTCATAGAATTTTGTGTGCATTGCTCATTAATTCTATTTCATCATTGTTTGAATCTATGAATCTTTGAGAAACTTCAGAGAAGTAACCATATTATTAGTATTTCGAATAATTGATGCTTTGGGATTAAACTACATTCTTTATTAGAAGTCAACTTGACTTGTCCAATATGAAATAAAGCTAAAGCTAAACCCATAGAGGGATATTTAATGTTTTGTTCAGAAATTCATACTGTGGATGTTGATTCATCCGAATGTACCTCTAAATCTTTAGTTTTCGACTTACCAAACACTTGTATGAGTACTTGTATACTAGTGAAGGTTCCATATTGGACAGCATCCCAAGAAAATCTGAGTCTTGTGTACAGATAGTTCATATATAATTCACCTACAACCAGGTATTATTATCAGAGTGTTCATGCGACAGTGTCAGTACATTGAGTGTAATCAAATTGAAATTGATATTTCTTACTCTCATTAACTTAATAAATAATGAGATTTATAAAATTCACGTAAATTATATAAAACTTAATTCATTACTATTATAGTGTTTATATCTTTACAGCTGTTAATTATATGTTGAAGATCATAAAGATAGGTTCATTAAATTAAATATTGATCATGAGTATTCAACAAGGAACTGTGACGTGCTACTAATTCCCAAGCATAAAACAGCAAATTTTGAGTACTCAATTTATTATCAGAGTATCAAAATCTTCAACCATTTACCTTCGAATGGAGTTTTTGGTGTTGTTAACAAAGTCATGATGTGTGAATCAATTATTTGTATAAAATGTTTTATTTTTTACGATTGTCATCAGAAGGTGAAACTGTCTGAAGATTGAATATTTTACCGTAATTTTTTCACGAATGCCTTTGATTGGAATTATGATTGTAAATTCCATATAAAATTTAACTAATGTTCGAGGACTGGATGAAAGATCAGACTTAAAACTGAATTCAGTCCTTTTGTGACGATTCTCCTCAGTTGTAAATTCTATATAAATTGAATGAATGTAATATGTACAATAAAAGTCAGTGTTTCCCAACAGGTGGTCTGTGGACTCCCGGAGGTCCGCAAGCTATGCCAGAGGGGTCCGTAAGGCCCTATCAAAATGAAAAATATATTTCATATGATAACAGATTTTTTGTTTTGGCCGCTTCCTTTTAGAGTACGATAACTTTTGCGTTTAGCGTCTGTCTAGAGCCAACTGAAGCTAGCACACTCTAACGTAAAACAAAAATTAGATAGATTTTTTGAAGGAGTTTGTTATAATAAACACCCAGATTTGAAGGCAAAGATAATGAGAAATTCAACAATAAAAATGATGGCAAAATTGAGAAAGTTTTGAGGTCAATAGTTTTTGAATAATGAATATGTCAATGAGTACCAAATATAAAAAACTCAGAAAAAGACTCTCAATTCGTCTTTTTTTAGGTACTTGATAAAATGTTACAAATACACTTGATATGACGAGAAATTATGTGTTTTACATTATCAGCCCTGTATAACTTTTCTATTTATATTAAGGGGCTGCTGACAGGGGTCACTTTTTAATTTCAAGATTAGGAATTGATGGGGGGTCCTTGATACAAAAGCGGCTCGATGAGGGACCCCTCGAGGAAATTTTGTTGGGATCCACTGATATAAGGATGCTTAAAAATAAGCATTATTATTCCCGATTTCAAGCACATGGATTTCACACTGTCTCACAGGGGAGCTTTCAGTTATCCCATATATTATATATCAGAGGGATTGAGATCTTTGGAGGCCTTTTTCAAATTATCTGCGACCTCCGTGGCATCGATTTCGGTAATGTTCTGAAAACTTCCTTGTCAGACAGTCTTAGCTGTGGCAAGCAGCAAAGACTTTTGTAATTTATCATAGAGATGTTGTGCTCTGATAGTTTTCAGAAAATTTTTCGGGATTATACCAGTGAATCCCAGAATACTCGAAACAGTCCTGACCACGTTCATTTGACACTGCTACAGATATCTATATGCGATTTTTTCGGCAATCTTCCCAATAAGGTTGTTTGTATTTTGAATGGCTCTCCCGATATATGTATTTTATCTCGCTTTCCGGTCAACCAGAACCAGTTCAGGACTTTTGATCCAGGGGAACTGTTTGATCAGTCAAGACAGTAGTCCTCAGCAGAGTCTAATATGGACATCGTCCAAAACAGGCTCCGGAATGTATTTGTAGTAAGACACCTTTTCCTTATATGAAAGATGTAATTTTAAAGCCCGTTTTTGATGCACCATCTTTGCTACGGCGTCATATTTCTCTTTGTATTCCGTTGGTGTGAATATGTGACATCCCTTGTTATATGTTGGATTTTCTCTGGTATTATTATTATCATTATCATATTCATTATATTATGAACACTATACGAAAAAATGAGCTCTCATTCTTGAAGTGTATTTTTGGAGAGGTACTTTTTGAGAAATGAGATATGTTTAAACAATAATTTTGAAAAAATTATTATATCAAGTTATAAAATTTCTTTCCATTTTTAGAATATCCTCCTCCAAAATCTAAAGTTGATATGATATTTTCTATGAATCTTTTTCTCGATATGAAATTATAGAAACTTTAATACTCTTCACCCACTTTCAACTGGAAGTATTTTATGGATACAAGTCTTCATTACAATATTTTAATGTTCAAAAATAAACATTTTCAACTCACCGTTAAACGGTCCGGCTACTGATAAGAAAACCAATATGACAGCTATAACCTTGTATCGCCTTTTATTGGGTCCAGATTTGAAAGCAGTTTGGAATGTGCACAGAATGTTTTTGATACTGAATATATCTTGAATAATTTCAATTGGTTTGACCTTGTTTGTTTTGATTCCATCATCACACAACAAAAAACAACCAAAAATAAACGCAATAACAAATAAAATAATGCACATTATGAAGAATGGAACGAATCCAAAAATTTTATAGAATAATCCTCCAGCGCTAGATCCAAGTAAAGCACCAGACAAATGAACAGCAGTTACAATTCCCATTTTAACTGTTTTGTCTTCGTCCCTGGTTGTAGATCCGACGTAGCTATAGATTCCATTGCCAAAACAAGACCAACCACCAGCTATTGCATAAGGTATGGAATCACCCAGAGTAGTGTAAATGAGAGGAAGCTCATAAAAGAAGATAGTGTTTAATATCAATAAAACACAACATACAATCTCTCCAATTATGGGAAGGAAAATTAATGGCTTTCTTCTGTTGTGCCTATCGCTCCATGATCCGGCAAAGATAACCACAACAAAGGGTATACTACCTTGTATAAAAGTCCTCAAAGCAACCATTTGCGATGCCAATTTTTGAACTTCTTCTTCTTGTTGTTTTGTGTAGCCAGAGGTTATTCTATTCGTCATTGCATCGCAGATCGACTGGTTGTAACTCAATTCTACTCTACAAGCCTTTTCTAGATACAGATTCTGGACAACCAATTGGTACATAACTGATGTAAACATAACGATAAATACTGTTGGTTCAACTGTCACACCTAAACTGGAGTTCGTTCTTTTATTTTTAATTTCCGTTCTCTTTTTCAAGAGCTTTTCTGATGGAACATCTTCTTTCTCACACATTATTTCCGATTAGATTTATAGTATCAATAATTGAAGGTAAAGGTAATTAGCATTCCATTTTTTAATCTTATAACGCTGTAGCCTGTAAAATGAAATGTAATTTATATATTCTCTTCACACAGGTTTCATTAACAACATTTGGTAACAAAGAAAAATATTTGTAAACACTCTTTTATCTCCATATAAAAGTTTCGCACAGTTAACTCCAGTTATTCAAGAGCTTTCTCTTGAAAATATTGATGCAAATATTTCAGGGTATTTCTCTATACACAAAATCAAACGAAACTCTCATCTCATAAGCTGACGATATTAATTATGCACCAATTGTTCATATCAATCTCTCAAAAAGCGCGTTGAAACATTTTTAAAAAAAATTTATTCAAGAAGTAACAAGTTATTGTTATCGGCATTTCGATAGCCAATATGAAACTGACGATAATTTATGAGGTTTAGCTGATGAGAATTGATGAAAATAAAATATTATACCACTTAAGTTGAAAAAATTTTTTGTTTTATAGATAAATATTTTCTTAGAATAAAATATGCAAAAATCAACGTACCTCTAAGGAACGATAACACATATAAGATATTATTTAATCGATATGCGAAAAGAAACTCTTGAATTTCAAACTGAAATATGATTCCACTTTATCTTACTAAGATGAGTTGAGACAAACACACAATGAAATAATTTTTATATTTGAATAAGGATATAAAAATTGAAACCTTACTAATCCACAAGGAAATTTAGGTAGACTAAAGTGTTCTAATAATATATTATCAATATTTTCACAAGCATATATTCCGTATTGCCAAAACAATAAACATGTCTAGAAATATTTTCCGTATTGCCATTATAGTATCAAACAAACAATTATTGGTATACACTGCATAGAATAGGCTGCAATTGACACGCTTCTCGAAATTGGAACACCATTTATCATATTCTTCAGAAATGTATACGTTTCAATGTTGTCAAATATATATATATATATATATATATATATATATATATATATATATATATATATATATATATATATATATATATATATATATATATATATATATATATATATATATATATATAAATTGAAATTTTATTGCCTGTTTAAGATATTTTATTTTGAATGTTTTTAGCAATAACCGGCTTTTTTTGATATGAAAAAGTTTTTTTTTGTTAACGTTTCTTTGTTATATTACAACTTTGCTAAAACTAATGAATAATTGAATTTATGAGTTACTATAGATATCAAAATGTCAAACTTATTTTTCAGAAAAATCAAATTATTTTTTTTGTATCTTCACTCATTGATTTTCATTATCAGAGGAATATTTCTGGCTCAGCATTCGCTTCGGAAGTTTTAGTCTTCTTCACCATGAGGAAACCTATGACAAACTTATGGTAAGCCAGGTGATTCTAATAAGTGTGATTTATATTTACATATATATAATTACATATAGTTTTTTATACTTATCCAGAATATGTATATTGTTGGTTTATGTGTGTGAAACTGAAGGTAGATTTGGAAAAAATGAGTTTTGAGATGTGATGTTTGGTGATTGTTGTGTGTTTATTGTATGAGTGTTATTTGTGAGGTTAATTAAGTTGTTGTAAATAGAATTGAGATGTTCAATGTCTGTTCTTTCATTTACTGTGTTTTCTAAATTTTTACGAATGTGTAACACTTCTAAAATTTCTCTACTTCTTTTGTCCTTTTCAGTTGCCAAAATCTTCGTATTTTTGTAATCAAAATCTTGTTTTTCTGTTATTTTATGTTTATGTTAGGCTGTTATTTGAGTTTTCATTTTTTTTATTCGAGAGAATGAAAGCGCATAAATACGCAAAAACTCAAATAACAGCCTCACATGAACATAAAATAACAGAAAAACACGATATTGATTACAAAAATACGAAATTTTGGCAACTGAAAGGGACAAAAAAAGTAGAGAAATTTTAGAAATGTTACACATTCGTAAAAATTTAGAAAACACAGTAAATGAAAGAACAGACATTAAATATCTGAATTCTATTTACAAAACCTTAATAAACCTCACAAATAACACTCGTAAAATAAACACACAACCATTACCAAACATCACATCTCAAAACTCATTTTCTCCAAATCTACCTTCAGTTTCACACACATAAACCAACAATATACATATTCTGGATAAGTATAAAAAACTATATGTAATTATGTTTATGTAAATATAAATCACACTTATTAGAATCACCTGGCTTACCATGAGTTTTTCATAGGTTCCCTCATGGTGAAGAAGACTAAAACTTCCGAAGCGAATGCTGAGCCAGAAATATTCCTCTGATAATGAAAATCAATGAGTGAAGATACAAAAAAACTAATTTGATTTTTCTAGAAAATAAGCTGGACATTTTGATATCTAAAGTAACTCATAAATTCAATTATTCATTAGTTTTGACGAAGTTGTAAT
This sequence comes from Henosepilachna vigintioctopunctata, assembly GCA_030704895.1. NCBI lineage: Eukaryota > Metazoa > Arthropoda > Insecta > Coleoptera > Coccinellidae > Henosepilachna > Henosepilachna vigintioctopunctata. Next base: position 338,422 of record JARQZJ010000016.1, on the reverse strand, counting down.
ATAACAACGAAACGTTAACAAAAAAAAACTTTTTCCTATCAAAAGAAGACGTTTATTGCTAAAAAAATTCAAAATATATATATATATATACACTTGAACTTGGCTACGCCGTTCTGAGGAGAGCCAATAAGCTCGAAACACGTGTCAACGGCTGCTTCCAATTGAGTTGCGGGCTATACCCATAATTGTGTTTTTTTGTCATTTATACTTTTCACCGCAAGAAACTTCTTCATTCCTTATTTACTTAGTCGGTTGAAGACTCCGTAAAGGATAAATAGTCGTCACATTGGCGATACGTTGACCAAATCTCCAAACCCGGAGAGTTCACGTGGAAGCCTAGTAGTGGAGACTTCCTTTGCAGGTGTGTTCTTTTGTTGTGGATTCCATCTCCAGGTTCGTACACCTTGAACTTGGCTACGCCGTTCTGAGGAGAGCCAATAAGCTCGAAACACGTGTCAACGGCTGCTTCCAATTGAGTTGCGGGCTATACCGATAATTGTGTTTTTTTGTCATTTATACTTTTCACCGCAAGAAACTTCTTCATTCTCTATATATATATATATATATATATATATATATATATATATATATATATATATATATATATATATATATATATATATATATATATATATATATATATATATATATATATATATATATATATATATATATATATATATATATATATATATATATATATATATATATATATATATATATATATATATATATATATATTTCAAGAGTATACATGCTATGTTGGAAAAAAAAATAACCATTATTTTTCACAAAATTACTGACCTACTACAAGTTCAACCATAGAATTTGATACGATATCATCGATATAATCGTTTTCTGAAAATATCATTAGCTCCTTCAAATATATATCAAGCGTGTTAAACGCTTTTTGTAGAATTTCGCCGAAAGTGTCCAATTGCTATTTCTTTTTTTTCGAAAAATGGTTTACAAAGGAAACGTTATATCTATTGTAACAAAAGTTTTTAGGAAATCTTGAAATCCTCGAATCACAATACTTGATACCCCTTAGCATTCATGAAGCTTTCAGGTGTTTTGAAACTGTTTATAATGTAACAAACGTAATTAGGAATACTCACCAACAACCTGAGCGAACAGTTGAGTACCTGCGAAGACAGCAAAATGTGCTGCATTCCAAGCAAAATTTAAATATACTGTACATGTAGTTTATAGCCAGCTCTTCTGCAACGAAACAGAAATGCGATATATTTCTAAAATACCTTAAAAAAGTCGAAATACACAAACCATGATGGGTGCCTTTTTCATCATATAACATTTGTTATATTTGTTGTTCTACAAGAGTTTTTTTGCTTACTGTTTCTTATTTATTTGAATGTTTTTTTTCTTGTGTTTTATATCTCTAAGTGTGTTGGATCAAATTATATATCATGGTTAGCCTTTGATGACCATATAGAAAATGCTACTTCTATTTATATAGGTACGCGTTTTGAACGTATTTTACGTTTTTTATTTTATACGCGTCAATCGTCGGACCTGATGAAAGTGAGTTTCTCTTGAGAAGTATATTTTAGATGACTAAAGTAGACTGGGCCGTCAAAAACTTCACAAAACAAAAAAAAATTAAGGAATAGTACTCACCATAAAATGGTCCTCATGGATATATTAGTGATAAAATATCAACAACAACTTGTGTCCCATTTTGTTTGACTCCCTTTCAATTGTTGTCTTGAATATTAGGATCATCAACTGGACGCCAAAAATTTCTTTCAGATAACCACTGTTTTTAAGTGGTTTGTTTTCTGTTTTATCATCTACGGCGTTGAAATAGCCGAATATGAACGCGAGAAGAAGCAAGACAATGCAAATTGAAAAAAACCGATGAATTCAACTTTTTGAAAGATATATCTACCAGTACTTGATATTAGCAATAGAGCTGACATGACACTAACCGACACTATTCTAAGACACTAAGTGTTTTCTCTTCATCCTTGAACTTGAAACCAACGTAAATATATTCCAATATTGAAACAAGGCTACCCTCCTAAAAGGGCAAATGGGAAGGAGTCTACTAATGTTGTGTAGATTAAGGTTAGTTCGTACAAAAATATCGTGTTTAATATCAGGAGGAAGCAACACACGATTTCACCGATTATTGAGATAAGTTTGAGGGTTTTTTCCTATTTTTCCTGTCGCTCCAAGATCCTGCGAAAATAACTATAATGAGAGGAAAACTACCTTGACTGAATGTTCCTAGAGTCATCATTTGCGAAGATAGTTTTGGTGTTTGGTGTACCCAAAGTTGTTTCTTCTGGTCATTGCTTCACATAAAGGCTCTTTGAATCTCATTTCTACCTTACACGCTTTCTCCAAATAAAAATTTTTAAGGACATCACAATAAACAGAGTTGGGTCCACAGATATGCTAGGGAACAGTTTAATTATTGTTCGTAATATTTTGTTTCGACATTTTGCAGGTTTATGAGAAATGTCTTCTGAAGAGCATTGCATTTTAGATTTTACTCCACGAATTATAGTAATTTCATAGGAACTTATTGTTCTTGAACTCTTAAATACTCTTTTTTGATACTTTTTTAAATTATAATGCAGAAGATATTGATAAACTCACGAATTGATAAGATTTTTCGTTTTTTATCATAACCTACTCAAAACTTTGTGGTTTTCCTGGTTCTAAAGGAAGAGGCAATTTTATCTTTTGAAAATATAAGTGGAGCTATTGAGGATTATTAAATTCCGGCTACAATTGTGAGAACCTCGGGCGAAAACTAACACATTTTGAAAAAAACTTCTAAACTATCAAAGAAATACAATCATATTTTTTGTAGTGTGCAACATCTAATCTATGACATATAGCTCAGTAATAATAATTAATGAAAATTGTCTCTTTTGCATTAACATTATATATTATTATTAGAAATGATATGATTATCCTTTAAGAATATACTAAACTTGAATTCTCATTCTCATATAAGTCGTTATATATGATATGATGATTCGTCTTCTTTTTTCATTTCAGAAGACACGTCATATTTGAATTGACGCAAAAATAGGATTAAATTAATTGATTGTGTTGCGTATAACACTAATTTTTTTCGAAGTAATTAGTATATCTACTATATTAATTCCGAGTTTATTCAACATTGATCAATTTTACATCTTCATAAATTATATCACCTATTCATTTCATCGATTCAAAAACAAAACTCCACCTCTCATAAATTTTTACGTGATCTATTTTCCTTCATCAATATCAAAATTTTTTGCCTTATTCAAATTCCATCAGGGTTCATAATATATGTTTCAATAGAATTCTCTTTTGCTTCTTTTCTCGAACGCCTTCTCAATAGCAAAGCTTCTTTATATAACCACCTGCAATCGAATGAAAAAATTGAATGGGACTCACAAAATTACTAACAAAATGGTATCAAATCTATTTCTATTGAATATCTAGATTACTGTGAGACAGAAATATAAGAAATCAAATTTGCTTTCTTTATGTTCAGATAATTCCTCGATCAATTTAATTTGAAATTTATACTAACTAAAAAAATGAGAATTTTGGAAGTATGTTTTTCTAGACATTCTATTACCATTGAGTTCTGATGTTGAGTTTCAAATTTTAAAGAGTTTCATTGTATCCAATTATTATCCGATGAGAACCTTGAAAATATTCGGTAATATTTTGTAGACATGTGACATGACCGAATTTTTTGACTTTTAACTAGAACTAATAGAAATTTCAGAAAATATTTCATATATTAATGAGGGTGTTGAAAAATTTGTGAAATTATTTTCATAAGACTTTCGTTGTTAATACACCGTCAACGACAATCCCATTTTTATCTTGAGTTCATTAAATTCTGAATACTCTGGGAGAAGTTTTTTTGAGATCGAGTGATAATATTCAGTCAAATTTCAACCAATATTCATGAAAATATTTGAAGTAATAGTAATAGTACTATTACCTATTACTTCAAATAATTACTATTACTATTACTTAAAATATTTTCAACTGCGGGTGTTTCTAATTGAATTGACTGTATCAACTTCTCTAGTATTGTTGCTATTTTGTAATTATACTCACAGGAAAAATCCGAGGCCCAATATTCTTATACCAGCTGAAACGAAAAAGTAAGTTCCAGGAAACACGTCCACGGTTTTTTGATATATGGTAGCATAAATTGTTCCAAAGATTATTGGGATTAACGCTTCGACCAGAGCTAGCATCGAATTGGTCTGTCCCAGTTCATTAGGGGGCACTATTTTACATATCAGAGACCTGAGAGCAATTACCGAACACATCTGAAACCCATCGCAGCATGCTCCTAGAACACAAAGGCCGTTTTAAACTTATCAACTAACATATTTTTAGCAAATAGTAGAAAATAACAGAAACTATTTTCTATTCATCTGTAGATCATCATATAAAAAATATGAATATGAACGTTCAATATGAGAAAATACTTAGGATTCGTGTTCATTCAAACTGAAGATTAAATTTCATTAAACTTACAAATAACAAATAACAAATAGTTTAGCACTCAACATTAATCGATGAGATAATTAAACCAGAAACGCTGGTTAATATAAAAAAGTGAAATAGTTTAACTACTTAATTTTCATAGTGACACATTGAATTGATATATATATATATATATATATATATATATATATATATATATATATATATATATATATATATATATATATATTTATATATATATATATATAATTCATCTGATTCGTGAACAATTATTCGAATAAAAATTCGAATCTTTGGTTTTTTGGTTCAATTAAAACAAAACGATGTTAGTTTATTTCGAAAATATGTTTCGGTTATTATTTCAACCTTTATCAAACTGGTATGTATGTCAAATGATCGCTAAAACAAAATGAATATAAAAACAACGCTCACAAACATGATTTTGAATCTAACCACAATATAAATACTTCAGACACAAAAGTTCATAGGTGACAAGAACAAACAACTAATTGACGATTATACTTAAATATTTAAAATTTTTCCAAAAATTAATCACGTTCATCTTTCAAGGCGTATTACAAATATATGAATGGACTCGGAAATTGATCACATCTGCAATACTACATACAGACATGATACATCTTCATGTTTTGCCTCATGTTCTTATGCGGTTAAAATAGTGTTCTTCATTTACTTAGACCAGTTATGTCGTTTTTATCATTGATGGATTCTGGATTTTTTTTTATATGAATCATTTCCTGGATTTCGCGTTTTTTTGATGTTGGTCAGTTTGTAAGATTTTTTTAGCTGAAAAATTAAACTTATGGCCTAATGTCTGCTGGTGTTTTGTGAGAGCAGTGGTATTTTTTTATCGTACCTATGTTCATCTAGCCTCTTTTTCAATTATTGGCTAGTTTGTCGAATGTATACTCCTATACAGTCTGCACGTGGAATCTGGTATATTGTGTGGGTTCTTTTATCCATTGGAATATTACTTTTTAGTCTGCTGAAATTTATTCGTAGCAGATTATATCCCTTATGGCACACTTTTATGTCTTATTTTTTGAAGTTTGTCCAGATTTTCAGATAAGTACGGAATATATGGTATACATAGATGTTGGTTTTCCTTTTTGTCTTCAGGGATAGTAGTGTCACAATTATCTTGGTTTCGTGTCGAATGTTTCTTTTTTCTTCGTTCAAAAATTGCATTGACTATTTTTCTCGGATAAGAGTTAAGATGTAGTATCTCCTTCGCTTTATATATTGCGTCATGTACAAACTCTGAGTCACCCTGCCTAATTGCCCGATCTGCTAGCCCAATTATTACATAACCCAAAACAAATCCGTAATAATCGGGCAAGCAGATCGGGCAATTAGGCTAAGTGACTCGGAGTTTGTACATGACGCAATATATAAAGCGGAGGAGATACTACATCTTAACTCTTATCCGAGAAAACTAGTCAATGCAAAAGAAAAAAGAAACATTTGACACAAAACCAAGATAATTTTGACACTACTTTACCTGAAGACAAAAAGGAAAACCACCATCTATGTATACCATATATTCCGTACTTGTCTGAAAATCTGGACAAACTTTTCAAAAAATATGACACAGAAATGTGCCATAAGGGGTATAATCTGCTACGAAACAATTTCAGCAGACTGAAAAGTGATATTCCCATGGATAAAAGAACCCACAGAATATACCAGATTCCATGTGCAGACTGTACAGGAGTATACATTGGACAAACTAGCCAATACTTGAAAAATATGCTAAATGGACATAGGTACGATTAAAAAAATACCACTGCTCTCACAAAATACCAGCAGACATTGATTATTTTTGAATTAATTTAATTAATTGATTAATTAATTAATTGAATAATAATTAATTGATTAATTGATTATTATTCGGACATTAATTCGAATTTATATATATATATATATATATATATATATATATATATATATATATATATATATATATATATATATATATACATGTATATGTGAAATTTGAAATGTTGAAAAATGAAGTGGCAATCTTCAACCAAAATCAAATTGTCATTATTTCACACACTACACTATAACAGATGATTCAAAAACGCACTTTACCTAGAAAAATCAATGGTTCCGAGGATGAAAGGCCCACAATAAAGTCTGATAAAATGGAACCCACCAGCGATATTATTCCAAGAAATGTATCATCGATTTTCAGAATTTTAGTGAAAAATATCACACCCAACACGGATCCTGGAAATAAATATCTAATAAACTGCTGTACCTGATGGTCATGCATTTCGATTCTAAATAAGACCCATATTTATATAAAATCTTTCGAGATTAAGTCGATATTTCCTTTCGATCTTTTTCGAATTCTGCTTTCAATTAATTGCAATTGTTTTTTAAACAGCTATACTGGTCAGTTTAGTCTTGAAGATGAGCTCACGCTCGAAACATGTTGTCGAATTGATATTGTTGAATATAATCGTGAAACCTTGAGCCAAGTGTTCAATATAATATAATATTTGAATATGTTTTACCAAGAGTTAAGCGAGAATTCAATCTCAGTCTGATGAAGGATCGTTTATCGACTTTTCCTGGTATAGAATATTTTTGGCTTAATGTTTCACGATTATATTTAACAACATTAATTTGTTAACATATTTCGAGCGTGAGCTCATTTTCAAGACAAGGTATATACATATATATATATATATATATATATATATATATATATATATATATATATATATATATATATATATATATGTTCAGGGAGTGTTGATGTAATTATAAAACTTTCAAAAATATTTGGATGATCGGCAAAAAATGGTCAGAAGTAATTTAAACGACCAATCGTCAGCAATTCTATATTTCGAACGAAATTCCGTTCTTCTTCAGGATTACTTAAAATATAGACAAGGTGTTAATTAATTAGTTACAAATTGCAGAACGATAAACCTACATCTGACATAAGTCAATAAACCAACAAAAACGACACAAAACTCATCCAACAGTTATTTGCAATATAATGGCGACAGTGCTCAACAATCTGAGATATATAACTGGCATGCAAAATAAACTGTTAAAGCGAGGTAAAATCATAAAACGTATAGTATGAAACATCAACATACAAATTTGTATTGACAAAAAAAAAACAATCACAACATGACCGATGGTCCTAGCCATTGGAAATTTGGCCAGGATCATCCAACGTTAACAGATATAAACACAACTAAGGCTCTCAATATCAGTTCTTTTGTTTATGTTATTAGGAGTAACATAATTTCTTAATATAGCACATCTCCAAGAACATTTTTTTTTGTAGTTAGATTCAATGGAGAGAGTTTTTGGTAAATCAAAATCATGCATCTTTTTTAGAGCATCACTTTGATTTTGATGAACCAAAAATTCTCTCCATTCAATCTAACTACAAGAAAAAACCTTCTTGGAGATGTATCATATCAAGAATACTGGAGATAATTTCGCGATCTAAAGAAAATGCATGATTTGCAAAAGATGCGCACTTGCGAATCATGCATCTTCTTTAGAGCATTATTGTGATTTTGATGAACCAAAAATTCTCTCCATTCAATCTTACTACAAGAAAAGAAACTTCCTGGAGGTGTACCATATCAAGAATACTGGAGATAATTTTTGGATCTAAAGAAGATGCATGATTTGCAAAAGATACGCACTTGCAAATCATGCATCTTCTTTAGAGCATTATTGTGATTTTGATGAACCAAAAATGCTCTCCATTGAATCTAACTACAAGAAAAGAACCTTCTTGGAGATGTGCTATATCAAGAATACTCCTAATAACATCAACAAAAGAACTGATATTGAGAGCCTTAGTTGTGTTTATAGTTATCTGTTATCGTTGGATGGCCTGGCCAAATTTCCAATGGCTAGAACCATCGGTTGTGTTGTGATTGTTTTTTGTATCAATACAGATTTGTACGATGATATGTCATACTATACGTTCTATGATTTAATCTCGCTTTATATGTTTGCTTTACATGTCATTTATCTGCACTGTCGCTTTATAATGCAAATAACTGTTGGATGACTTTTGCGTCGTTTTTGTTGGTTTATTGACTTATGTCAGATGTAGGTTTCCTTGTTCTACAATTTGTAACTAATTAATTAACACCTTTATATATATATATATATATATATATATATATATATATATATATATATATATATATATATATATATATATATATATATATATATATATATATATATATATATATATATATATATATATATATATATATATATATATATGTGTGTGTGTGTGTGTGTGTGTGTGTGTCTTGCGCATTCGAGAGGTTCTGGCCAATCGAGAGGAAAATTCTTCAAAAATAATTAGCTAAGGAGTAGAGCAATTGACTGCATTAAAAACTGAATTGTACATATTCAAATAATGTAAATATTCTCAAAACTTACCCAACATCTGAACGAAGATTTGAAAGCCCACAAATAAAGCAAACTCGGATGCATTCCACGCGAATTTCAATCTGGTATACATGTAATTCATGGAAACCTCACCTTGAATGCAAAATGAACTAATATCAGAAGCTGAAATGATTCTTCCAATAAACTACACAAAATTATGAATCGTTTTCAATTATGAAGAATTTTTATCAATGCCAATTTTATGAAATGCCAAATATTTCAATAATGGTGATTCTGATTCAACTTCTTCTCTTCTTATTTTATTCATCTAAAATGAATGATATCGAATATTGTTGGCGTTTACTTGATGTATATCCTCTTTAATTGAATATAAACTTAAACTCAAACACTTGAACTTATGATTTACACTTCATTGACTTCATAACATGACGCGTTTCGTCGTTACAAACTACTTCTTCAGATGGGTTATTATTCTATTAGCATCTGAAGAAGTTGTTTGTAACGACGAAACCCGTCATGCTATGTTGTCAATAAAGTGCAAATCAAAGTTCAATTGTTTGAGTTTAAGTTTATATGAATGAAATATGAAGAGGTGAATTTTGAATAATTACCAATTTTCAACTCAGTCAGCTGGATTTATCAATGAAATTCAATAATACTGCCATAAATGTGCAAACATACGGGTATCATGACTTGGTCACTAATATCTTACGAGTTTCTTGAATAATCCCAAACTTGCGATTATGTTCTTGTTAATGAATAACGCAAAAAAACTATAAGTACCATCAAAGCTTGTCTCCGTGATTTTGTCGGGAGAACACCAGATATGGTTCACAAACATTCGGGTTCGAGCCTCGGTAAAAGCATGAGTGTAAATTTTTGTCTATAATTTGAGTAGTTAAATGATGGTGATTGTTGGGTATAATAATTAGATAATAAATGAGAACTGTTATAATAAAAAACAGAAAGTAGAGCAAGTAATATTTTTCTAAAATCTATTGAAGATGGAGATTAAGGCATTGCTGAAAATTTCAATATTTATTTTGTAAACAGTATAAGGGATATTGTAGATGGTATTAGTATGGTAAATGGTCATGAATATGTGCTGAGTAATATCAACAAGTATGAAGATTGGCCTAATTTCAAAGAGATCCATATGTCTACCCTGAAGAAGTATGTGAAGAAATTAAAAAATGTTGGTGGAGTGGAAAATGAAATTACAACAGATATATTCAGGGATATCGTCATGGTTGCGGCAAATAGGATTTTGGACATTGTGAACGTCTTTATGTTACGGCAAATTTCCTGAAGAATGGAAAATGACTACCGTTATACCAGTGCCAAAAAAACCGAAAACTAAGAAATGCGAGGAATTCAGACCTCATTAAAATTTTCTCATATAATGCCTGTGTATGAGAAAATTTTGGAATTAATAGTTAAAGACCAAGTAAACGAGTTTTGTGATAGAAACAAGGTTATTGTGGAGTGTCAATCGGGTTTTCGAGTGCAGCACTCGTGTGAAACAGCTATCACATTCATCTGTGGTAAATGCTCTAGTGTTAGATAAAAATGAAGAAGTAATAGAAGTATTTTTGGATTAACGTAGAGCTTTTGAAACTGTTGATAGGTCGTTTTTAGCAAAAAAATGCCAAGTTTACTTTTTATGGAATAGTGTTGCAATGGTTCAATTCATATTTACAAAATAGAGCACCACATGTCAAATTCGGAAACTATGTGTCCAGACAAATAATTTGTGATTATGGAGTTCCACAAGGAACAGTTTTAGGACCGCTTATGTCTGATTTATATATAAACGATAATATTAAATATGTAAAAAGTTGTGAAATATTCTATACTTGTCGACCACATGATGTTGTATATTGCGGGCAACAATTCCAAGAATTAGCTCATAAAATTAACAGTGACTTTTATAGTTTGCATACATGGCTGTGTGATAACAATCTTTCATTGAATACTGATAAATCTAAATATATTATCGTAAGAAACAAAGCAAAATTATCTAGTATGATATACAAATCAAAGTTAATAATGTACCATTGGAACAAGTCAGTGAAATAAAGTATTTAGGTGTTATTATCGATGGAAATTTGAGTATTGAAAATTATTTCAGATATGTTGAGTAAAATTTCAGGAAAAGTAAATTTTTCAGCAGGGATAAGTAGTTATATTAGTGTCTCAACAAAGTATTTAGTGTATAAGTTGATAATATTACCACATGTATACTTTTGTTCAACTGTATTATACACCTCGCCTCAAAATGATATTCAAAAGTTGCAAAAGTTCCAAAATAGAGCATTTAGAATTATATCGAAGTGCAATAGGTACACACCTTTATCACTTATGTTAGAAACACTGAGGTGTTTAAATATTAGGCAGCATATAGTATATAAAACTCTATACTTTGTTTATAAAATAAAATATGGCAAAGTTCCTACCTATGTAAGTGTAAAATACGTTGAAGATGTACATGGTTACCAAACAATGTCTAGGGAACAAAATGATTTCTATATTGATGAGTGCAGTACATTTAAATGCCTTAATAATGTATGTGTGAAGGGAATTATTGGCTCAATAGTCTAGAACCGAACCTCAAATTATGTGAGAACCATAATGAGTTCAAAAAATTATTGTATCATTTTGTAAAAAACAATATCTAGGGTGAAATATGTTGTTTGATGCTGTATATATAACTTGTTTCTTTTGTGAAGTGTATTAGCTGTACTGAATAAAGTTTACTACTACTACTACTATTATTACAAGCCAATTGGCCGTCCGGAACCGGCGTTAAATTGTAGGTCCATTGAATTGAAAAAAAAGCTAAGCGACCTACAGCGGCATAATTTTTGTCTCGCATTCACCGCTTGGTTCAGACGTCTTCTAATATAGTGGTGATAGTGACGATCGCTCTCTAGAGATATGTAGGTTGAAAATCCCAGATAAAACTTGGTGGCAGTATAGCCAACCTGACAGATTGAACTGTAGATCTACAGTTCTTTCGAAATCCTCTCAGTTTTTAGCTTAGGCCTAGAAATATATTGTTTTTCATTTAAGATGCAAGCTACTTTGTTTGCTACGTAGTCCGTACAATGAGTCAGCTTCAGTAATACCCACTATTATCGAAGCGGAGGTAATAGTTAATCGATATAATAGATGGCGTTAGTGGTGGATATTCGTGAATTGTTTCGGTTGAAGTCTGTTTTATAGGCATACTATTGTTATATTATTTACTTACTGGGGAATCACCGTGAATGCTTTGACAATAGAGATATATGTACTTTACTGAGCATTCCGCATTCATCTGATGAAAGTCCTTTTTGTTCGCTTTTCGAGTCGGTGAAAACTTTTCGAGCCATGGTGAATATTCCTACTGGTCTGGTCGTTTTTGCGACGATAGCAATTGCAAGGTTACGGCACGGTTGAAGGTAGAGTTTTATCCTTTTTCAACTTATAAATAATAAAACAAGCTTTCTTATAGAGTGCTTGTCACATTTTCTGAATGTTTGAATGACTAAAATGCTGAATGTTTTAAAAATTACAAACTTTATTCGATAACACGTATCTTTAAGACTCTTGGTATTTAATTTGGATGAAACTGCGATGAATATATGATTTTTCTCGTATGTAATTCCCTACCTATAATGTATTTCCATTCATTACCGCCATCACATAATAAAAAATAATGAAAAGATGAAGATTCACTATTTTTTTAATTGATATTTAAAGTTTTCTACAGTTTTTTTCTGGCATATCTACAGTTTTGCTCTATATTAGGGTTGGCAACTCTGCTTGGAGCTCTGCTCTGTTTGTGTATGAATATACATAAGTTCAGGTGTAATAAAATTTGTAGATACCACATGATCACAATGGAGTCACTTATTGCTTGAAAGGGTTATGGGATATATACTCAAGTACCGATTGGACCTTGCTGTGATATATTTATTTATAATATAATCTATGTATTTCTTATAGCTCAGTCAGCTACATTAACTCCTGAGTCTATCAACTCCTAAATTTTATAATCTAGAATTAATAGTGTTGAGGAGTGAAGACCTTATTTCCTTTTGGGATCTGAGGGCTATAATTATATTGTTTTTCAATATTAATAAAGTTACAATGAGACATTTTGCTTAACTCACTACTTAGGACATGTGTTATAAAACTGATAGTTTTCCCTTGAATATTCATTTAGATTTAGAACAGGGTTTGCAATATGGTGGCTAATATTTGAAATTGCAAAAAAGAACTCATGTACATTCTTTTATAGGTGACCACAAAGCGAATATATTTATCACCATATGTCTCAGGAATTAGGTTTGTCATATTTGAAATAATCTGACCGAAGCTGAGTCGACTGGCATGAGTATAACGGAATGAACGATTTCAGCTGAGAGGGACACAGAGAAAATATAAACAAGAATATTATTAGAAACCATCGGGTCAACAGAGGAGTCGGTTCAGTTAACGCTAGTCCCTATTCTTGAATGTATGCAAAATTGTTTTTTAAGTATGCATCCATCTTTCTGGTAAGTCTAATAAGAGACATATGATATCAGATTCAACAGTGAAAGTTCCTCATGTACTTACCATTGAATGTACCTGCGACTAATAATAAAGTCACCATGCAAACCAAAATTTTGCATTTCCTCTTATTAGGACCGGATTTGAAGGCAGTCTTGATAGTGCTGATTAACTGTTCAACACCAAATAACTGTTTGAAGTTAGTAGTCGTTTCTTTGTTTTCCTCCATTTCAGGTTGTTCGTCGTGAATCGTAAAATAGCCTATAACTAAGCCAGTGCATAACAATATTGAACAAATCGAATAGAAACCAATGAATCCGACTTGTTGGTAAAGGAATCCGCCGGCGCAAGAGCCAAACAGCAAAGCTGACATGGAAGTAGCAGTAACTATGCCAACTCTGAAAGTTTTTTCTTCATCCTTATACTTTGATCCCACATAACTATATATTCCAATATTGAAACAGGGCCATCCTCCCGACAGCGAGAAAGGTATAGAGTCACCCAAGGTGGTGAATATCAAGGGTAATTCATAGAAGAATATCGAGTTCAATATCAAGAGTAGACAGCAAATAATTTCTCCAATGATTGGTATCATAATTAGTGGCTTTCTTTGTTGCATCTGTCACTCCACGATCCTGCAAAAATCACTATGATTAAAGGAAAACTGCCCTGTATAATTGTCCTCAAGGCCAGCATCTGAGAAACCAATTTCTGCACTTCCGTCTCTTGGTTTTGTGTATACCCAGAGTTGTTTCTTATGGTCATGGCTTGGCAAATGGATTCATTGAATTTTATTTCTACCCTACAAGCTTTTTCCAAGTAGAGATTTTGCACAACCATTTGGTACATAATCGAAGAGAAAAGGGTGAGGAAAAGAGTAGATTCGACTGATATCTTCGAAAGATGTCTACAAACGTTCGTAAAACTTTTCGATGGCATATTTGGGGTTTCACAAAAGATTCCTCCGGTGTGTTCTGAGAGGTAGACGTTTTCATTTTCAGCTGAGTCAGATTGCAGTATTTTTTACTATACTTTCATTTGAGCAATGTAGATGTTTAATACTGAATGCGGTTGAAAGAACCCTGAAATCAATGAGATTATCATTATTATCAACAAAAAGTTTATATATTATTGCGAAATAAATATACGAGATTGAAATTATTTTCGAATACTGTCGAAATGAAGATCGAACGCAATTGGAATTTCTCCAGTAATTTCTAGCAGGATGTACAAAAGACGAAAATTTAATTTTTTTTATTTTCGACATCTCATTTCAAACTCTTGCATCTTGGTAATGACAGAAAAGGGGCTCTATTTTCCTACAGGTGAAAGAACACCAAGATACAGGAAATATTTAACAATGTCTATTTCAAGTTGCACAATGTATTTGCATGACATAATGATAGAGCAAAAGATTGAAATTTTGAAAAAATTAAGCAAGAAATGAATTAAGAAACAATAACTACATGAGCAAAATACTGTGATAACGATATACAAAAATAAAAAAGAATAAATATAAGTTCAAAAATATGAGATTATATAAAAGGACAAGTAAAATCTAAACGTGAATCAGTAATACTATTCATAATTCACTGAATATTCAGTAATATTAGATATATATATATATATATATATATATATATATATATATATATATATATATATATATATATATATATATATATATATATATATATATATATATATATATATATATATATATATATATATATATATATATATATATATATATATATATATATTGTCCTGGTTCGGGTCTAAGGGCCGTCGTCGGTTGGAATTTCTTCCTAACGTTTCGCTTGTTAGCACGAGTGGCGAGCTTCTTCAATTAGGTTGTTCCATTTCTGATTCTGGAAGTACTACTAGAAGATTCTGGCATTCAATTTGATTTCTGATTCTGGAATTTATCTATTCCAGAATCAGAAATATATATATATATATATAATAATATATATATATATATATATAGCGAAACGTATATATATATAATATTATATATATATATATATATAAATATATATACCATATAACACTAGTTCAACGATATATATATATATAAAGCCTCATATATAATTTATTTATACATATATATATATATATATATATATATATATATATATATATATATATATATATATATATATATATATATATATATGATTTTAGCAATAATGACATTCGTTGAAGATTGTTTCGAGCTATTGGTTCTCCTTAGAACGGCGCAGTTCAAGTTTCAGATGTTCAAACTTGAAAATTAGATCACACCCAAAATTCAACGAAAAGGAATCGACATTCTTCCAAATGAATATCTTCCAGTCTGAGGACTAATTCATTTCGTTGAATTCTGTGTGTGAATCTTCTAGTTTGAACAACTGAAACTTGAACTCCGCCGTTCTGAGGAGAGCTCGAATAGCTCGAAACATGTCAACGGCTGTTACAAGTATATATATATATATATATATATATATATATATATATATATATATATATATATATATATATATATATATATATATATATATATATTATAGAAAGTGCATTTCGAGAGGCGTCAAGTTGAGGCATTATAACACAACGATTCTTCCAGAAGCAATCTACGCATCTGAAACAATGGTTATTGGTGGTCATTCAAGAATTAGAGAAACAGAAAAACAAGAACGAAAAATTCTCAGAAAGATTTACAGGCCAATCAATAGAAACGGCGTTTGGATGAAAAGATCTCAGAATGAACTGTATCGAAAGACAGATACGATAACGGAAGAAATCAGAAAACGACGAGCAAAGTTCTATTGACATGTCTACAGAATGAAACAGTCCAGAATATCGAAGAAACGACTCGATATAATTATGAATGGTAAATGCGGAACAGAGTGGCTAAAACAGGTCCAAAAGGATCTACAACAGATCAATATAAAAAATCAAATCAAGAAATCAAATCGTCAACCTGGAGTTAAATGTACAGATGAACGGAAGAAAGAGCATTCAGAGAGGATGAACCGTTTTTGGGAGGCAAAAAAGATGAAGCTAAAGTCCTAATAACTGCGAATTCAAGTTCAGTCGCTCTCCTCATGGGGATAAATCGTAATAATAATAAAAATAATATATCAATTTCACTTCAAAATGTTTTACCAAACATATGGTTTCGCTTTGTAAGGGACAGGAAATTGGGCTATAACATAAATTATCTTCATATTCTTTAAAACATATCATCACCTTTCTCTTAATTTCTATATGATAGCAATGATTCATTTGAATAACTAGAAAATTTTCATTGTAAAAAACTTGAAACAAAGAATTTTTCTGGAGATAGAGATGTCCTATTTTTATATTTAAAAGGTTATTTATTTAGTGTTTGTTTGTAATATCCAGAATTCATTATATTTTGTAATGTTCATTTTTTAAGTAGTGGAAGATTTATTCGTCAAACTACTGTCATTTTAACAAAGAAACCAATATTCAATAAAAATAATAGTAATTATTGTGGGCGTACTTTTTATTTCACTATTTATAAGATAAAAGAGTATGTTAATGTAAATTGCAACTGGTAGTCATGAATAATCGATTATGTAAACATCAGAATATTGAAAATATACCAAATTATGAAAAAATACACGAGGATATTTTAGATTCGAATGAATATAATATAATCCAAATTCAACTTCAACTTCAAGTTGTAGATGAGGAAGTTCAGTGCATATATGATATCGCTAAAAATGCTTCATCGTTGAAAACGATAAATTAAAATTAACACACTTCGCTTGAGTTAAATTGAAAGTTAAATTTAAGCCAAGTGTCTCAATTTTAATTTATTGTTTTTAACATAATGTTTGAACAAGAGATAAGCGAAACTTCCGTGACTTCTTTGTTGACATCAATTCGTATGTTTGAATTGGGGTGAGAACAGAGTTTTAAGTAAGTATTACATATCTAATGAAAGAACCACCATAGATAATAATAATAATAAATAATAATAATAATAAATGCCTTTATTAAACGTACAATCAGTACAATTATTTTTCCGGGCGAAGTCTAGCTTACGCTACTCCTACTTAACCCTATGAATATATACGTAATAAAGTAATGAACAACAAAATTTAACAAAATGCATGATATTGAAATGAATGTTGAAAATGAAGAATATTGAAATTACACCATAAAAAACAGAAAAGAAAAAGAAAAAAAGATATATAAATATACATCTAGATAAACAAGTCCAGCCTATGCTACTCTTACCCAACCACATGAACAGATCTGTACATAGCAATATGAGAGCCACACCATAAAAACAAAAATAAAAAGATATACAACTATACGTCAAAAAAACAACCAACCGGATTGATACTCATTCCCTGGTTCCGAAGCAAGGCGCTCCCCACATTCCTCCTGAATTTGACGATTTGAAAATCCTTCCATTCTGATTTTATCTCATTATAATATCTTACCGCATTGTAAGTAAACGAACGCTTAAATAGTTCCAAACGAAACCTGGGACAATTCAGAAGCTTTACATGCCTTACAGCCACATCATGCAAGTTCCCCCTGTATATCAACTTTTCGAGGAGATACGCAGGCCGTCCAAACAGCAAGATATTATGTACCAACGAACAGATACGCAGTTTGTAGAGATTCTCAATCTTTAGCCATCGAAGTTGCTGAATTCTATTCGAGACTCTATCATATTTTCTCAAGCGGCATACAAACCTGCAACACGCGTTTTGAATCCTCTGAAGCCGCATTCGAGAAGAATGGTCCAGACAAGGATAGATTATAGGTAAACCATAGTTCAAAATTGACAACACTAACGTTTCCACCAGTTTTTTCGAATTTTAAAGTTCAATATGGTTATGTTGACATATAGGACTTTCAAGGTTGCAAAAGTTTTCTTGACCAATTGCATTACATAGCTACGAAAGCGCAGATCCCTATCAAAAGTCAGTCCCAAGTTCACTGCGCTGTCATCTACAGGCATTCTATCACCACTCAACACCACATCGAGGTTACCCGTGATATCCGCCCTTCTTGATTCTGATACATATAACAGAAGTTTACACTTTGATGGATTTATCCTTAAGTTATGTCTCCCCGAATAACACACAATGCTCTCCAGATCCTCATTGATGAAAGATGTTGCCGCAATAACTGACCCAGGATTGAAAGAAAAACACTTGCGTGTCATCCGCAAAAGCCTGAATTTTACAATACTTAACGTAATCGAAGATGTCAGCCGTATAGATGATGAATAACAACGGACCCAAAACTGACCCCTGAGGAACTCCAGATGTTATGGGCAAAGTACTGGAAGAAATTTTATCTATTACAACCGACTGTGTGCGCAGACTCAAGTATGATCTGAGGAAGGCAAGAGCGGTGACATCGAATCCAAAAAAACGCAATTTTGCACACAGTAAAACGTGGTCAATTAAGTCAAAAGCCTTGGAATAATCAAGAAGAATCAATGCCAATGCTAGACCGGCATCCAAGGATCTAATAATTTCATCTGTTATATTCAGCAGGGCAGTGGTGGTGCTGTGATTCTTTCTGAAACCCGACTGCGCCGGGGAGATGATACCACTGTCTAAAACAAAATTGTACATTTGAACCACAGCAATCCTCTCCAGAACTTTCGACAAGGAAGGAAGAATACTAATTGGGCGCAGATCATCGCATGAGCGAGGATTACGGACCTTTGCGAGTGGCTGAACCAGAGAATGCTTCCAAGACAGAGGAAAACATCCAATCTCAAGACAACAGTTAACTATGTGACATACATAAGGAACAATTGTTGGACAACATAACTGTAGCATTTTTGCGCTAATACCATCAGAACCAATAGCATTTGACTTAAGGCTCATAATTATTTTAGAAACTTCATCCAAAGATGCCATTTTGAAATTAAATTTTAGGTTTTCCTTATACAATCTCGAATCATAAAATGTAGACGATTCACCACAACTATCAGGAGAACTGTAAACAGAGGCGAAGTGCAAATTGATTTCATGAGGCTTCTTCAGAAAATCTGGAATCGAATACGATCTCTTTGATTTCAGATCAAAATTTCGCACGGTTTTCCAAAATGATTTGCTCCCACATGTTTTCAGCTGATGCTCCAAGTATGCTGCCTTCTCTGCACGAACAGCTGCAGTTGTGAGATTTCTCAGCTGTCTGTAATATATAAGGGCATTCATGTCCTTGGTCCCCTTGTAGCGACGAAAGGCATCAGTTCTCAACTTCATCATGAGTCTAATATTATCTGTCAACCAAGGCGCAAAAGGCTTACTGACCAAAGAAGAAATATAAGGAGCATGCTCATCGAACAATTTTAGAATAAAATCATTAAATAAATTAACCTTTCTGTCTACATTGTTTTCATATAGAATATCATTCCATGGAGTGCCCTCGAGGTCCCCAAGAAAAGCATCCATATTTAAGTTCTTGAAATCTCGGTACGTAACCAATCGCGGTGCCATCCTGGGCGTTACAAAACTTGCAGAACAGTAAATCAACCTATGATCAGAAGTAGCATTATCGAGCACCCCCGCATCAATAACACGGTGAGAAGCATCTGTAAAAATCAAATCGATAATTGACTCAGACACATCAGTGACACGAGTGGGCTCTCTTATCAGTTGAATAAAATTATATGCCGCCGCACAGTCAGGCAACCTGTCGTCGCCCAACTGGTCAACATTGAAGTCTCCAAGAATGAAAACATTTGTATATAGGGGAGAAATATGGGACAATACATTTTCGAAATAATCATAAAAACTGCTCAATGTATTTGGCACCGCTCCTGTTCTTGTAGGTGTACGATAAAAAGTACCTATAACCACCTCATCACCGCCAAGGTGAACCCTAATCCATAACTGCTCCACAGAGGGAATGCTCGGAAAATCCAACAAGATACGATCCATCTTTAGATGCTGCTTTATATAAATTCCAACTCCACCCCCAACCGTCCAGCTCGAGGTTGATGGATGAAATGGTAATTTGGAATATTTAAACAATCAGTAGGCGAATCCTCCCTCAACCATGTTTCAGACGTACACATGATATCGAAATCATTCTCCAATACTAAACCTCTAAACTCATCAAAACGTGAACCCAAGGATCGGACATTCAAATGCCCTATCTTGAGAGTTTTACCAAACTTAGGATTCATACTGTATTCTAGATTTGAAAAAATTTAGTCTATTTATAATATAAGTACATTCTGGGCTATTTATATTATGACAAGTATCTACATTTGTTTTTGATTTATTGTTTAGTTCTTTGCAGTTATTACAACAAGGTGCATCAGCTGTACACTCACGTTTTTCATGTGATCCCGAACAAACAGGACAAACTGGACCTGTAGCCTTACAATTTTTTTTTATATGACCATATTTCCAACAATTAAAGCACTTAAAAATGCCGAAATGCTCTCGAACCCAGCATCTATTCCAACCAATCCACAGAAATCCTCTCTCCATAACCCGCTTGAATGTTAGCGGATCACATTCAAGGACCACATTGTAAACATTTCTGTATTTAGATTTCGTAATTACCTTAAGAGTACTAGTTATTGAATCAAGATCATTAAATGTAATAATTTCAGCAATAAAATCCTTACTCTCCAACGCCTCGCCATTCACATTCTGTACCTGAATTCTAGGATTGAACTTCTTCGGTTCAGTCACCTCATAATTAGAGGATAATCGCTGTTGCAATTTATTTTTCATTTTATCCAAAGATTCCTTGCCACTGCAATTTATGAGAATACCATTCTTTATTAATTTTGTATTCAGTACATTTGCCTTTATTTCGGCCGGTCTTACTTGAGCCTTGACCACATGTTCTACATCTTTATTAGTGGAATTCCCATCAGAAGAACGTACTAAAAGAACAGTTGTCGCCTCAGTGCCAGATGTGTTCACATATTTGTTTACACTCCTCTCGGATCCAATGATGGAAGTAAGACGTTTTTTTGTTCCTGCAGCTACAGCCGAATATGATAAACAAGGCGCGTTGCCAACCTTAAAATTCTCTTTCAATAAACCTGCGTTGTATTCTAATTCAGAAACGTATTTCAACAACAAATCTCTTTCTCTCATAAGACATTCAACCTCTTTCTTCACTATAACAAGTTCTGTTTCTATTGAGGTCATATTTTTAGTATCTGGGCAATATCTACATTTGAACTCGCCAATATCAATTTTGACAATTTTATTGAGATAATATTTGCACTTATTTTCACTAGAAGTGATTCGTTCGCAACGAAGAATTGAACGATTAGATGTAATTACTCACTCTACAATAGGCCTGATAGAGATTTCATGAATTAATCGTAACGTTGACATTGTTTTCGTTTCATAAGATTTCTTTCAACCGTATACATGTTGGCTATCTAGGTAAAAAAAAAGGAATGAATTTCGATGTACTACAATTGCATATATACTGATACTACTTTTCTAGATTTAAATTGTAATTAATTGTGAAAAGTAAATAAAACTCACCATCTTCACAAAATTTGATGCACTATCGTTTTGCCTGTTAACAACTTCTTCCAACCGATTTTGTCCTCACCGCAACGATCACGGAATTTAGTGTTATCCAGGAAAAAAAATTATTGTAAAGGATAAATAATGGTTTCAACTGAAAAAGTAGTAAGGTGATAACTATTTGTTTATTATGATTATTCATATCCTCCACTCCATTTGGTTTTGTTGTTTTTGAAGAATTTTTTTTTTTTCCAATAAAAATATAATTCGATTTCATAGGATTTATACATACACATGTAGGTTTAAGTGTATACAAAGCAACAAAAGAACACTGCTAGACTTATTTCTCATTATAATGAAAGAATTTCATTGTCTGGTTCGTTCAGCTTGAACTAGGCTACGCGGTTCTGGAGAGAGCCAACAAGCGCGAAACACGTGTCAATCGCTGCTTCTAATGGCAGGCTATACCGATAATTTCCACTACTTTTCGTACTTTTTCTGGTATTAATTTTCTTTTCATATATAGAAATATATAGGATATATTTATTATATATATATATATATATATATATATATATATATATATATATATATATATATATATATGAAAATTTATAATAGTAACAGAGTTGATTTTTCTCTGAAATATTGCCGCAATTTTCTGAGTTCATTTCCGCATTTATATATATATATATATATATATATATATATATATATATATATATATATATTTATATATATATATATATATATATATATATATATATATATATATATATATATATATATATATATATATATATATATATATATATATATATATATATATATATATATATATATATTCATATTCCAAATGAACAATTTATTTTTGATGTTTTCATATTTGGTTCGATTGTTGTCAACTCTAAATTAAGTATTTCTTAAGTAAATGACATGAAGATTTCGCTTATTTCTTGGTGAAACATGTTAAAAACTATAAAATTAAAAATTAACACATTTGACTTAAGTTTCAATAAATATATTTCAAACTCTTCATATGTGTCAGGTTGTTATCCATTATCGAGAGTATACAATATTACTGATTAATAGTAATATTGTATACCCTTGATCAACTCTTCGGGTGGTTAACCCATTATCAAGAGTATTCAATATTACTGATTAATAGTAATATTTTATACTCTTGATTAACCGTAATATTGTATACTCTTGATGAGAGTCAAGTGTGTTAATTTTATAATATTTATTAATTCTTCTTTTTCAATTTTTTCTACTATATCTGTTTGATCGATTATCCGTAGTGGGTCAGGAGTGCAGTGAATGGCAGAAATGAAGCTAACTAGTCAATGAGAACTAAAAATGAAATTTCACTAAATAAATGAATACATGAATAAATAGACCATATTTATTCATTTTGAAAAGGAATAAATATGGTTTCATTATTTCTACTGATTTACTGATTTCTATACTGATTTCTACTAAAATATATCATATTTGAAAAAAAAAATATTATTCTGATGGGTACTCACCTGAAAGTTGAGATTGATTGAGTTGAAATTGAGTTCCAATAAAACAAAAATCCCAAAATCGGTGTAGTTGTTTTATTTCGTCTGTAAACAACTAACAGAAATTAATGTGTATTAGTTTGTTTCAATAATAATGTTGTAGTCATATAGGAGAAAACGTAAGAAACTTGAATTTAATTACATTGCAAGAATTGTATGAGGGAATATAATATTACCTGTCTATACTGCCATATAGATGTTATTGACACTACACTCATGTTGTCTTGAGGAATCACGGTCAATGTTCGGTTCTCGCTGTGGTATCATTATAAGCGTCAATACGTCTTACGTCGCCTAAATACGAAATGTAAAAAATTCATAGAAAAAGAGAGCAAACACTGAAATCTTCAGTATTAGAGACATAGTCACAAATATGTCTCGTTAATTCACTAGCTCAATGCATCCGTATTTGAAAAATTAACATCTTCAATACAATTAATATTGCAAATTGAAGTAGCTTAGTAGCAATGTTTCGCGAACACATCGACATCATCAGGTATAGGTATAACTATATCCGGCCAAGTGTATAACATACGAAATATAGAGAACTGATATAAAACACAGTAGATGAAATATACAGAAAATGCAAACTTCGAAAAGTGAACTACCTGAGTTAAGTTATTATATATATATATATATATATATATATATATATATATATATATATATATATATATATATATATATATATATATATATATATATATATATATATATATATATATATATATATATATATATATATATATATATATATATATATATATATATATATATATATATATATATATATATATATATATATATATATATAATTGAGAGGTAATAATAAATACTTGTCTGAAAATCACTGACTGAACAATTCTTTATTCGACTAGTTTCGCCCTTTACGGCATTATCAAGAATGTCAAAGGTTCTTGATCAAACAATCAAAGTGAAATAAAAAACTGTTTAGTCAGTGATTTTTAGATAAGTATTTATTATTACCTCTCATTTGAATATGAACTATCACAGAGTTGATTCATCGTCCATTGAATATATATATATATATATATATATATATATATATATATATATATATATATATATATATATATATATATATATATATATATATATATATATATATATATATATATATATATATATATATTTCGCGTCAAGTTCAACCTCAGTATAAATATATACGGTATATATTTATACCGTATATATTCGAATATTTTGAGTGTAAGACGTCAACTTTGACTACAAAAATTGTATATATTCAAACTAAAGTTCGACTTCATTTCATTGGCGTAGCATACAGATGAGTTATGGATAGGTTTTAATATAAGTTGAAGATTATATATTATTATATATTTTGACTCGTTAAAAATTGATGATAAATTCTTAATTGATTTTTCATTTATAAATTATATGAAATAATATATGATGATAATTCATAATATATATTATTTAATTGAGGAGATAATCTCTTTTGATAAATTACCTGACTATTTACGTATTTGAATATTAATTGAAATTAGTTCCAGCAGATTTTGTTGTATACAGTAATAACAATGCGATTATTTATAGATAATATGTACTTCTTTAATATTTAACAAGCTGAAATTTATGTAATAAAAGGAATTAATTCCATACATGCTTTTAACCACCGTAGGTAGATATTGAATCCTTGTTCATAGTGGTTTTTTGATATTGTTTCTTTCCTAATATTTTCCATTGATATTGTTAGTGATTGTAATCAAAACTGAATTTTTCTCGACGATTTGAAATATTATCATTATTTGTGAAATAAAATCCCAAAAAGGAACGAAAATGAAGATTTTTCGAATCCTCAAGTAATTATTTTTTATTCTCTCCTCGAACGACACGGTTAAAAACTACCTACCTATTAAAGTGAAAATTGAAGTCTAAATCACATCGATGGAATTAGAATTAATTTATTCAACATATATTCAAAATATATTCTTATTTTGGTATAGATATGGGCGCCTTTAAATTATAAGCAGATACTCTTTAAAATAATACATTTTAAATAAGGATCACGTTTCCTAGGTAAAATGTATTCGTAGGTGGATAGTACAATAAATTTATAGACAAATTGAAGAAATGTTCATCACTAAGATATATGGTACTGTTAAACAAAAGACCTGAATTATGCAAAATTATTGATTTAAAGTTACCGTAATGATTAATTTCAACTCCTCACTATATTTTCAATACTATTAATTCTGAAGCAATTCTTGAATCTATTCAGAAAACGTTAATATTCCTTTTATGAATTTTAATTTTTTCCAAGAATCGGTCTCTTCATAGTAACAAGTAGTTTGAAACTTTTAAGGTTTTTATTGCATAAATGAATTAGTGGGAAAATCATGTATAATACTCGTCTCATATGCAGACCATCTCGCGGATGGAGGCCTCATGACTTATTAGTTATCTTATGAATAATAGCATTGAAAATAGTTTGAAACAAAATTCAACGTGAAAGATCAATCAATTTTACTGAGAAAAAATCTTTTCAGACTTTATATTTACTGTTTAGCTCGAGCATAGCTTTCATAAAATTAAAACACTCCTCCATTATCACTCCTAGCAAGTTATATATGTTATAATTATTATTTATCATTTATGATAAACAAAATTTAAAACAAAATTGCTTTTCATGAAAGTTCAATTATTTGATTTTGTAATTCAATTCTCTCTTCTGTTGTATTAGTCCCTGTAAGTAATTCATAAACGTAGAACACTTTCAAAATAGTTTTACTTGCTATGAGGTATTTTTCTTGTGATAATGCAATTCGATGAAATGCTCTAGTGTCTAGAAGTTATGAGAAAATCTCAAACCTTAGGTTACACGTCAGATTCTATAATGTTTTATCGGTTCATTAAATTACGCCAAAGTATTGTTTCAAACAATATTGTGTTGTCTGAACTTTAATAATTTCGAAAATAAATTGTTTTAGACAGCAGATCCGTTAAACTAAATTTCATTCAATACTCAAATTAGGTAGTATTTATTTTTTATATATTTGTAGTAAACCATTGAAAACGAATCTAAATTTAGTGGTAGTACTACATTCTTCAATACCCCCATGATGAGGCAGGTAAAAGTTTATAGTTTCATCGTTGATTTGATTGTCCGATATTTGTTTCATTTGAGCAAAGTTTTCGAATTCAGTCAAAAATTTTATATATTCACTTCTCAGAACATCATCAGCCTTCAATCTATTTTCAAGATCATAAAACTTTTTCCTGCATATTGTGGACAGATGTTATCCCTTTTAGGTAGAAAAACTTGACATCGACCCGATCCCTAATAAAAGCCTTTTCGAAATAGTTTTCTATTCACAATTCTTCACCAAGATTTTACAATTTTTATTTTATTTAGAATTTTTATATTTCAGGCCTAAAATTTTTCCACCTGTTCCGGTAACGAATTATTTGTTATATTTAATTGATTAACTGTTAGGTTGAGTTATTTTGTTCATGAGTTATCAATGACCTTCAAGCTTAGTTTTTTTGGACTATTAGCATATTATTTTTACCCAACTTAAATTGACTTATACACATAATATAAAAATATATTCCCATTCAATAAAATGAATATATGTCGAATAGCGAATTCTAGGTCAAAACCCGTATATTTTTCGGAATGTTTAGGGTTTTACTGTTAACGAAGTATAGTGGCAAATTTTCAGTGATACGTTCTACTATAAAAAAAAATATCTTTTCTTTTGCAATTTTCAAATAACGAGAAAAATTATTCTTAGTGATTTTATTCATGGAATTGTTTAGAGTACACAAAGTTACCTTTATTTCATTGGTTATCAATTTAAATTTTTTTAAGAACGAAGTGGCCACAAAGATCGTCTTGCTAACAGATTCAATTAAAGCTGGCGCTTGTACCGGTTTCACATCATGATCCAAAATATAAAAATTGTAGATAAAAGTATTTGTGATTTCTCGTTGATCGTTAATTGCATGTTAGCGGTAGTCCTTTCAATATTTGTTAATTCTTCACTAATTGAGTTTGCGAGAATATACGAAAGCGCAACTGCACAATTTTGTGCATTTGGATTATTTTGAAATTGATTTTGATTTTGATTATATTCTCATAATCATTAATTTCATTAAACATATGTTATAGGTAGTGTTGTTTCTGCCCACAGTACTTGCATGTTGTTGAGTTACTATCATTGCTCAAACCATTTTCTAAAGTTCTACATATTTTTTCTAGCATTTTGGATAAGAATGAATATGTAAGTTCTCAATTTATTGAGAAACTACCTATTAGTATTATATAATATTTTGTGATTTTAGGACTTGATTTATTTTATTCAACATAACAAGTGTTAAATTGCACTTGTGGGTTAATCCGTTCCATATATAATTTTAATAAGTGTTTTGTGTTAAGTGTTGAGGTTTTTTCAAAAATTATTTTTGATAGAATGTTTCAATATCTTCGAACTATGTAGATTTATGTATGTTTGTCCATTTGTAGAAAAGGACAGAAATCGGCATATCTAATAGAAAATTTTGGGATTCAACAATAGATTGCTCAGTTGCGTAAACATGTCTTACATTGTGATTCAAATCAAAATAATTTTTTCTCCCAGAACCCGTAATACATATACAAGATACTCAATATAGAGGAGTAGAACGGTTTATTATAATACGAGATGAAGCAAAGCTCGAAGGAACATGGCATATTTATTGCCGACCCAATTCAGCTTTTTGTGTTCTCTTCTACCTAGTACCTACTATGAGAGATGAGCATTCCTAGCTTTCTATGTAAAAATGGAATTATTTAAAATTTTATTTAATGTTTTTTTCTATTACTATCAGAAGAGTATGTGAGAAAGTCTAGGTACCCTGAATTTCCATCATTTAAATAATTAATAACAGAGATTGAAATCTCGCTTACCTATTGGAGAAACATGATGAAAATAAAAATTTGAATCAAACTCTAGGCTCAATGTTTCACAAGTGTATTAAATAATTAAATAATAATACACATAATCAACATGTTTCGAGTGGTCAGCTGATTATCAAGAAGAATAATGAGCTGACCGCTCGAAACATGTCGACTGAACGTTGTAATATTATTTTATTATTCATATATGTAATTAACAATAATTTCCATATTCAAAAGAAAATTATATATATTTTATATAATATCAAATTTAAATATAATACCTAATAAAATTTTCGAATATTTTCAGTGAAATCTGAAATTTCTCGCTATTTAGCACTGCAGTAGAAAATTATGTTCCTACATAATATCACAATAACCAAAATGCGAAAAGTTTTATTATTCTGATAACAAATGGTTATGCTTCTTCATATATATAAGTATAGTATTTCAACCAACAAATAATTTATTTTAATCCGCAATTTAAGTTCAGTAAGATAATCCTCATTGTCATGTTAAACGAAACCCCTAATATAAAAACATGTGTTACGCCCTTTGCTTCAAGTTCGGCTACGTTAAACAAATAATTTTTATATGTTTGTGTAGACAAAGTCATGTAGCCGAAGTTGACGTTGACGTTTTTTTGATATGAAAAACTTTATTTTTGTTGACGTAAAACTCAGTTTTGACAAAGTTGTAATATAACAACGAAACGTCAACAAAAATAAAGTTTTTTATATCAAAAAAAGCCTGTTATTGCTAAAAACTTTCGAAATAAAATATCTTGAACAGGCAATAAATAAATTTCAAGAAATATATATATATATATATATATATATATATATATATATATATATATATATATATATATATATATATATATATATATATATATATATATATATATATATATATATATATGTATGTATTTTTAAAGCTGGAGCTGTTTTTTCTGAAAGATATAGTTTCGACAACGTAATGGGAGTAGTATGAATTTCCTGGATAAATACTGATATAAATACAATTTTTAACATTATAATTCAATCTTATCTACTAACACGTTAGTAAAAATACTACGTTAATCTCTGATTGTTAGCCATAATCATCGATATTATTTCAAACTGGCGAATTTCCTTAAGCATTATAGATAATGAAGAAGCACTATCGAAGTTTTTCTATTCGGAAAATTGAACACAACATCCGCATTTTGAACAATACTGTTGAGTGTGTAAAGGAGAGATACGAAAAGTTAAGAAAATTTATCACAATGTACTAAAATCGGATCTGAGAACATTTTCTCCTCAATTTTTTGAATATCATATGGTTTCGAAAGTAAGTAAAGACGATAAGTTCTAATAACTCAGTTCTAAAAACTCAGTTTTGACAAAGTTGTAATATAACAACGAAACGTCAACAAAAATAAAGTTTTTCATATCAAAAAAAGCCTGTTATTGCTAAAAACTTTCGAAATAAAATATCTTAAACAGGCAATATATCTATTTCAAGAAATATATATATATATATATATATATATTGTTATGATTTTATTGTTATGATATTATTTGAATTACTTTTCTAATGAATATTGAATTTTATAGAATTTTAATTTAGTTGACTCTCTTTCTCAGGGTGGATTCTCTTTTTTTTTTTATTGAAATCTTAAAATTTTTTTTTTTTTTAAATAATATTTCTGATTAATTTTAAACATACAATTTAATTTCAACAAGAAGTAAAAAAATATTGAACAAACTCTCGAACTTATTACAACTAAAATAAACTTAAGATATAATTTGAAATAGCCTTTTTTTTATTCGATATTAATTTTATAGTTAATTGAGGTACCTTTTTTCTTCGAGCTCTCTTCTCTTTTCTTCTAAGATTCCAGACTTGTTGCTTATACTAATTTTCATAAATCTTTATATTTCAGCTCCAATTTTATTTTCCAATATTTTATTTCCGCTCCGATTTATTTTCAACTTCTCTTCGAAATTTTTCTATACTTCTTACAAATTTGTTATACTTATATTTTTCAAATTATTTTTCATTTTTCTATTTATTCTTACAAATTTTATTTTCCAATTTTTCAACTCAACTTCTAAAAATTTATTCTTGGCGTCCCCCTATCGATTGTTCTTAAATTGCTCTTGATTCTTAGTCTGATATATTTCAAAGCAATCTCTGATGTCTAATTTTCGAATTTCGTGCCTAAAGTTGATTTCTGTGATTCTCATCTATTTTAATCTGATATTATCTATGGTGTACTTCTGCCTCCGAACGTCCGAACTTCATATTTGAGGTTATATTATGATATTACACATGTCAACAATTTTCATATTTATAAATGAAATCATGTATACAATATATTTGAATATTTTAAATAATTATACCATTTTGGTAAAGTGGAATATTTTTGAATTATGTTTATTATATATATTTCAATTTTCAGGTTACTATTAAAAGTTAACTATTCTTTACTATTGATTTGATTATTAGATCGATTTCATGACATTTTGGAAATGGATTTTACAATTACATTATGTGAATACTATTATTTGAGAAGAAATGAGTTATACAAGAAATACATAATTATAAAAATCAAAATAAATGAACATTACATACTTAACTACATACAAGTGATGTTATTAAAAATGTGCTGTGTTGAAAAGTGAATAACACAATTATAGATTATCAACTTTTGAAATGATTTTAAATACATTAACATATTATTAAATGGAATTACCTATATATACAAAACTGTATGTATGTTTAAAATCTTTCATAATAAAGTAAAATGCATGAAATATGACTTTGTCGAAACAATCAGTTTAGCAAGTTAGAAGCATCACCTTGAGAAAAATTGAACTTTATTTATTTATATATCATTTTAAAGATTGCATGAAATTTTACCATAACAATTCCCCTAAATTTTGTTTTTATTTTATATAAAAATTGTAAATTTTTTTAGAAAAGAAAAACCAAATTTACATTTTTCAATTTGAAATATTCTCTACTATAATTATATCAAGTTTCAAACATCTTAAAGTATTTTTACATTCATCAAACATAATCATTTCCTCTAATCATTCATAATCTATATTCTTTACAATTAACATTTGTACTTCTAAACTTTTGTTTTCCATCTGCACATGTAATATAATCGCATTATGTACTTCCATTAATTTCTTTCCATTTGCACTTATTAGATTAATTTTTGGAATTTTAATAATATCTTCTGTTTTATTAAGTTGTTCTATAAACTTTTCATTTATTATGGATACTTCTGATCCAGTATCAATTAATACAGATAAATTTTCCCCATTTATTTTCCCATTGACAAATACTAATTTATTAAAATTTTCTTGATTGTGATTTTCATCTTCTAAAGTTATAAATTCTGCAGGATGTTCATAGTGTATAACATTGTTTGTGTAGTTTGTCTGGTGCGGTTTTAAAAATTTTGAGTCATCTCTGATTGTTTTGAGGTGCTAGGTTGTTGAAAATCCATCTCCTGTTGACATGCCATATTTAAATACCTTTTTCCTTCAGATTTCTGATTATTTTCCATTGAGATTTCTTTCCATTTTTCTTGATTTCTAAGTGTTCCTTGTTCATAATTGTTATTACCGTATCTTCTATTGTTATATCCCCTATTCTGATTAATGTATTTGTTATTCCTGTTATAATTATCATTAAAATTATTATTTCCTCTCCCATTATTTGTTCTTAAGTTTCCTTCTATTTCCAAAAGATATTCCATAAATACATCCAAATTATTTATTTGATTATACAATATATGATTTTCTACTTCTTTTCCAAAATGCTTGCTAAGGCATTTTATTATACTCTCTTCTGGTATAACTGGCTCTAAATGCTTAGACATATTATACACATTCATTGCATAATCACATAAATTTTTATTCCTAGTATAATCAAATTTTCCCCAAAATAATTCGTGCCTGCTTTTATTTTGATGTACGTTTCCCCAAAAATAATCCATTAATTTTTTTTCAAATTCTTCCAAATTGGTGATGTTATCTTCTCTACTGTTGAACCATAAAAAAACACTTGAACTCAATTGTGTTTTTATAAATGATTTTTGATCTTCCCAGTTCAGTATATACTTCAATTTTGTTTTTAAATCTTTAATAAATTTCTTTGGGTGTAATTTTCTTGGATAACCATCAAATTTTTGTGAATTGTCATTCATGATATTCATAGGATTAATTTCTAATTTGTTTTTATTGATTTCATGTATCATACAATTAATCTGCTCACTTTGCTTCTGATTCATTTCTTCAATTTTTTCTTTAATTTCAGTTTTAAATTTCTGCTCTAAATGTCCTATTTTCTCTTCTTGTTTTTCTCTGACCTCTTCTATTTGTTCATTTACATTTTCTATCCTTTCTTCCACTTTATCAAATTTCATATATATATCTTCAAATGTTTTATTTATAACTTTTATTTCTGTTTTTACACTATTTGTGAATTTTTCAAATTTATTATCCATACTTTCTCTCATTTCGTCCATACTTTTTCTCGTGTTTTTATTTTCTGCTTTCATTTCTTCTTTTAATTCATTGAATTTTTTCTCCATTCTCTCACTTAATTTGATCATAAATGCCAATATTTCTGAATTTGTATTTCCTGATTCTTTATTTTTGTTAGTACCTTTTTTAGAATCTATTCTTATTAAAATTTTCCCGTCTTCATTATTCTCCCTATTTTCTACCTCTATTCCTGACTCATTTTGATTTAGTTCATCTACTCTCACATTCACCCCGTTTTCACTCTCATACTCACTTAAATCATCTCTATCATTATTATTACAGAGTTTCTTCTGTTCAGACATTTTAAATTAATTGTTTATTTATTATCTTTTTTAATATATATATATTTTTTTTAAAATACCTGTTTAGTACCTGTTTCTAAATTGCCCTACGTTGCGTGCGCCAATTGTTATGATTTTATTGTTATGATATTATTTGAATTACTTTTCTAATGAATATTGAATTTTATAGAATTTTAATTTAGTTGACTCTCTTTCTCAGGGTGGATTCTCTTTTTTTTTTTTTATTGAAATCTTAAAATTTTTTTTTTTTTTAAATAATATTTCTGATTAATTTTAAACATACAATTTAATTTCAACAAGAAGTAAAAAAATATTGAACAAACTCTCGAACTTATTACAACTAAAATAAACTTAAGATATAATTTGAAATAGCCTTTTTTTTATTCGATATTAATTTTATAGTTAATTGAGGTACCTTTTTTCTTTCTCGAGCTCTCTTCTCTTTTCTTCTAAGATTCCAGACTTGTTGCTTATACTAATTTTCATAAATCTTTATATTTCAGCTCCAATTTTATTTTCCAATATTTTATTTCCGCTCCGATTTATTTTCAACTTCTCTTCGAAATTTTTCTATACTTCTTACAAATTTGTTATACTTATATTTTTCAAATTATTTTTCATTTTTCTATTTATTCTTACAAATTTTATTTTCCAATTTTTCAACTCAACTTCTAAAAATTTATTCTTGGCGTCCCCCTATCGATTGTTCTTAAATTGCTCTTGATTCTTAGTCTGATATATTTCAAAGCAATCTCTGATGTCTAATTTTCGAATTTCGTGCCTAAAGTTGATTTCTGTGATTCTCATCTATTTTAATCTGATATTATCTATGGTGTACTTCTGCCTCCGAACGTCCGAACTTCATATTTGAGGTTATATTATGATATTACACATGTCAACAATTTTCATATTTATAAATGAAATCATGTATACAATATATTTGAATATTTTAAATAATTATACCATTTTGGTAAAGTGGAATATTTTTGAATTATGTTTATTATATATATTTCAATTTTCAGGTTACTATTAAAAGTTAACTATTCTTTACTATTGATTTGATTATTAGATCGATTTCATGACATTTTGGAAATGGATTTTACAATTACATTATGTGAATACTATTATTTGAGAAGAAATGAGTTATACAAGAAATACATAATTATAAAAATCAAAATAAATGAACATTACATACTTAACTACATACAAGTGATGTTATTAAAAATGTGCTGTGTTGAAAAGTGAATAACACAATTATAGATTATCAACTTTTGAAATGATTTTAAATACATTAACATATTATTAAATGGAATTACCTATATATACAAAACTGTATGTATGTTTAAAATCTTTCATAATAAAGTAAAATGCATGAAATATGTATATATATATATATATATATATATATATATATATATATATATATATATATATATATATATATATATATATATAAAGAGCATTCAGAGAGGATGAAGTGTTTTTGGGAGGCAAAAAAGATGAAGCAAAATTCCTAATGATTGCGAATTCAAGTTCAGTCGCTCTCTTCATGGGGAACAATCGAAATAATAATAATAATAATAAATATATATATATATATATATATATATATATATATATATATATATATATATATATATATATATATATATATATATATATATATATATATATATATATATATATATATATATATATATATATATATATATATATATATATATATATATAATATATAGACATATATTTGATTTCTCGGATGTGAAAATTCTTGACCAACACTGCAATTACAAGACCAGGCTTTTCATCGAAATGTGTCACATGAGAAAAGATGAGAACTGCGTTAACTATAAATCTGACAATGGTCAATTAAGTAACATATGCTGCAATCTATTGAATATACTCGAGGGAGTTTCCCTGACCAACTTGAGACAACCATAATAAGACCGTTTCTCAAAAGAGGAAATGTAGAGGATTTGTCCAATTACAGGCCGATAAGTTCAATCACTTCTTTTTCAAAAATTTTTGAGAAGGTTCTAGCAGGACGACTGTTACATTTCTTCAGGAAGTTCAAAGTCATTATTGAACAACAACATGGGTTTATAAAAGACAGAAGCACTGAGACAGCGATATATGAACTTGTAAATGGGATTATCAATGCCTTGGACAATGGTGCATTTCCTCTGGCCTTGTTTCTCGACCTTTCAAAGGCATTCGACCGGGTGGAATATGGGTTGCTGTTGGGATGGCTTGAACAATACGGAATTAAATACAACCAACTGAATCTCCATAAGAGTTATCTGTCTGGAAGAAAGCAGATCGTCTTGATTAAGGATCGAGGGAATGAGTTCTTTTCTGATCCTTGGTCCCCTTCTTTTTGTACTATACGTCAACTCTCTGCCTGTTGCCTGTTGCGAACAGATCATGTACGCCGACGACAAACATCCTGATATGTGCCAATAGTATCTCTTCAGCACGCGTAGATGCAGCTCATGTTTTGAGAAGTGTGAGAGAATGGTGTTCTGATAATAGGTTACTCTTGAACTTAGATAAGACGGAAAGTATGTTCTTCCACACCAGCTGGTCTCGCCATATCTACCCTGCTACAATCTCTGAAGATGACAGCCCTGCGCCGGTGAAGGAGTCTGTGAGGTTTTTGGGTGTTATTGTTGACGAATCATTGAGATGGGAGTCCCACATATGTAACCTGAGAAGTAGGCGTAATATAGTTATATATACTTTACGTATGATGCAGGACCAAGTTAATCTGAAAACTTTAGAAACATTGTACCTCAGCAACTTTCAATCAATTATGAGGTATGGCATTACTTTCTGAGGGGCTTCTTCTTGTGTTGACAGTATTTTTGTGGCACAGAAATGGGCATTAAGAACTTTGCTCAGGATGGGCTACCGACAATCATGCCGAAATCAATTTGAGCAACTTGAGATCCTGACAGTTTATGGCTTGTATATCTTCAGACTGTTATTATTTTTCAAGAAGCATGAAATCAAGTTCTCCAAATACAAGAATCCAAACAACTCGAGAGGTGTGCTGCCTTATCTCACGCCCAAGCATAGGACTGCACTACCAGAGAAGGGACCTGAACTCATGGCCATAAAGGTTTTTGGATGTCTGCCGCGCCACCTCCAGATCATAGACAAGTTCACTCAATTTCGAAAATAAATTCTCAGCCTCCTCCTGGAATATGAACCATACAACCTGAATGAGTATGTGGAACTTGTAAGGAGACGTCAAACATAAAACTGACTTATTTCAATTCAATAAATACTTCTTATATGAATATTATTTGAAATCTATAAATATTATTATTATAAAGAATTTCAAACCGGACCACCGCTAACAATATGTTGCTCGTGTCAGTCACTGCTCTCTGGCCTGCCGACGAAGTATGAACTGTGTATATGTTTTTTGATATTTTTAACTTTTAGATCTGTAAGTTTTGATGATTTTAGTTTTACAAAATATGATGACTCATGTACCTTCATTTATTTTCAGTATACTCCTGAAGAAGTCACGAAACAGTGACGAAATATTGAGTGTATAGGAAAATAAAGTATTTCACACAAACCGCAATCCTGATATTCAAACATTTTATATATATATATATATATATATATATATATATATATATATATATATAAATACTGAGACTCTCAATCGAAATATCGAAATATTTCAAATAAAACTCTCAGGGAGCTGTCTACACAAATGTTGTCAATGAGAACGAACCCATCACTTTCGAGAGTGAATATTAAGAGCGTTTCGAAAAATTCATCGATCTTGTTGAATGATAATAGGATACAATTGTTTCATCTTTATTATGAATCATCAGTCCATATTTAATCTATCAATCAAGAATCGATGACTTTCAAAACGAACATAGGTCCTATACCAAATTAAGAGACATTTCAGACAATATCTACAAAGCCTTCCACTCGCACTCTTGTTGTCATGAGTAGGAATCTTGAACGCTAGGGAAAGTTTATACGTCCTTTTGCCGATAGAAGGAGCCTACGTGAGTATTTCACTCTCTAGAACTTCTCTTAATTTGGTATAGGACCTATGTTCGTTTTGAAAGTCATCGATTCTTGATTGATAGATTAAATATGGACTGATGATTCATAATAATGATAAAACAATTGTATCCTATTATCATTCAACAAGATCGATGAATTTTTCGAAACGCTCTTAATATTCACTCTCGAAAGTGATGGGTTCGTTCTCGTTGACAACATTTGTGTAGACAGCTCCCTGAGAGTTTTATTTGAAATATTTCGATATTTCGATATTTCGATTAAGAGTCTCAGTATTTACTAGTATTGAATTACCTGTGAATCTTTGAACTATATATATATATATATATATATATATATATATATATATATATATATATATATATATATATATATATATATATATATATATATACACACGACATATATCATTACGAACATTTGTTCGAATTTGATTAATTCCAACCAATTCTAAATATAGACAATAAATTTCTTCTATAAATTTTCACCTATTCAATATTTTTTATAGGTAGACATGCGGAGGTTCTCGCCATTCGACAACGAC
Source organism: Henosepilachna vigintioctopunctata (assembly GCA_030704895.1). Classification (NCBI taxonomy): domain Eukaryota; kingdom Metazoa; phylum Arthropoda; class Insecta; order Coleoptera; family Coccinellidae; genus Henosepilachna; species Henosepilachna vigintioctopunctata. Next base: position 300,522 of record JARQZJ010000016.1, on the reverse strand, counting down.
CTCCAACGTCCGCATCAATCAGCGAGCTGATCAAGATTTCATCATGTAGAAAGAAATTGAAACGAAAATGAATTTCACGGGGAACTCTCACTTCAGACATCCGTTCCTCAGGAAAATGGACAAAGATCCTGTAACAACGGATGCCGCACTTGACTACTCGTTAAGCTCGACGGTCGACTATGCGATCAGTCTGAGCATCGATGAGAGTTTCGGCAACGTGGACGAAACTAACGACGTCTGGTATCCCGTATTGTTCAAGACAAACACGAGCTTTCAGTTTGCCGAAGATATTTCCGACAGCTTGTACGTCAACGTGTACAACAACAGCAATAGTAGCGTTTATAATAATAATGGCAGCTTAAACACGGACCAAACCTTGAAGTTGGCAACAACGGTTGGAATTTCATTTTTGTTCGGTGTCATTATTTTGGCAACAATAATCGGTGAGTTTTCTCAACTTAAGTAATGTCAACATTTTGGTCTATTCGATAGTTTTCTGAGGGTAATGGCAAAGATAATCAATAAATCGCATAGAATTTCACATCTTTTGATTTGCTGAATGTGATGATAAATTGAATATTCAAATAGAATATGAATAAGGTATCATTTCAAACGCGCATGAAGTTGTACGTTTCCCTACTGTTGACACAATTACTAACATTCGGTCAAACCAAAGAAATAATTTTTATCTATCTATATATCATCTAGTATTCATTCCTTTGAGGGTGGCTATGCATGTGAATGAATTTAGCAATTGAATTTCACAATACTAATTGGTATTTACAATAGTAATTGGAAAAATCTGAATATGTTATATCCAGGTTCATTCAGAACATATTATTTTCGGGATATGATACTCGTATTTCTATGTATGAATATACATTTTACGTATTTAATTCCTTAGAAAAAATTTTTCAATGATCCAGAATGTCGTATTAGGCAAAAATATAAATTTTTAATTAAAAATTTTCCCCTATAATCTGGTGGAAGGCTTCAGCTTACTAATCTTGTCACAGTGAGCTGTTGAGTGATTTCCTGCGGAATAGTAAAGCTTCACTTCACTTCCATGGATATAGCCTCAATAGCCTCAATCGAGCTAAATTAGCTAAAAACAGTTTCTTGCCTTTTTAGTTTGACGGAATCTCATGTTTGGATGGAATAACAGAAGTACTCTAATTTTTCTCTGAAAGGAGTGCAAGTTAGTAATCTTAAGTTAATAGAAAGACTAGTAAGGTAGAGGCGTACAAAATGGCATAGGCGGGTAAAATGTCACATCTACTTTTCTCCGGAACCTTAAACATACTAGTTCTCCCAATGGCCTCTAAAGGACCATTTAGTCCTTTAGAGGCGTTCCCAGCAAGTAACGAACTGTGGCGGCGCAAGTCGCGTCCGATGCGCCGTGTGGCGCGGACAGGTGTTTGTTTAATTTTTGCAGTCACGAGTTTAACTCAAAGGGATTTTGTTTCTCGTTGAAAGTAAGTATTTTTTACGTTAATTTGTTTGTATTTAGCGTTAATTTGTTGTAATTTCACTGAGTAACTTAGAAATTGTTTTGAAATCTCAAAATTTTACTTCCATTTTTAGTTATTGTTTTCTAATGATTGAGGTTATGACGTGGACAAAATGGATAAGAACTTGTTCATTTGACCCACTTTCGATTCTCGTTCCAGATAATCGAACATCATGCCTCGCAAATATTCTAGAAAAACAGACCGCTAGGCATGAGATAAAACCTCCATGGAAAAGGCTATTGAAGTGAGTACTTGGTTTAAGACCCACCCAGTCAGAGTTGTTACTCACTTTCAAATAGGTGTTTGATACTCAACAAAACTTATGACAAAGCAGCAACGGTCCAAACATCAGTCAATGGGTTTCAAAAAACAGGTCTCTGGCCTGTTGATCCAAACGTATTTCCAGGCTATTTGTTCGAGCCTGCTGAGACGACAAACATAGCAACAAGATGGATAGAGTCTGAAGAAGATTCAACGGCAGTAGAAAACTTAGCAGATCTGTCTCAGGTAGCAGAAAGTAGCTTGACATCACTGACAATTGCAAGCACGTCAGCCGCGGACAACCCACGTCCAATTTCGGCAGCCCAATCTAGAGACATATTTACATACTGTTACATAGTTATCTCTACTCCAGGTCCAAACCAAACGAGGTCTGGCTAAAATGTTTGAGTTGTAAAAGATGGGCTCATGCATCATGTGCCGATGTTCCGAAAAAGACGAAGAGTTTGACATGTGAACTCTGCATGTAATCCACTGTATTTTGTTACAAATTTGGTATGCCATTTTGTCCTCAAGAAGTGTGTCATTTTACCCGCCCAAGGCGAACAAAACGGTTTTTGTTGAAGTTTTCAGAAATGCTTAATAATTCAATCATTTTTGTATTCAGTTGATTGATCTCTATTATTCTAACTAGTGAATACAAAGTGACTTAAATTGTTCAATATTATCAATAAACAATGATTTGACAACTGATTTTATAGCTAGTAAAACACTTTGTACGCCTTTCCCCTAAATTGATCTCTCTTATATCTACAGAATTGAAGAATAGGAACCATCCTTCTAAATTTGAATCAAAATGAGTTATGGAATGAACTGTTTATTCGAAACCGATAATATGGCTGTTACAATTTCTGAAAAGTTCAAATCGCAGTTCAAATCCTTGTCCCTTATAATTCGATTATTCGGAACATCGAATAATAGGCAGTAGAAAACTTAGCAGATCTGTCTCAGGTAGCAGAAAGTAGCTTGACATCACTGACAATTGCAAGCACGTCAGCCGCGGACAACCCACGTCCAATTTCGGCAGCCCAATCTAGAGACATATTTACATACTGTTACATAGTTATCTCTACTCCAGGTCCAAACCAAACGAGGTCTGGCTAAAATGTTTGAGTTGTAAAAGATGGGCTCATGCATCATGTGCCGATGTTCCGAAAAAGACGAAGCGTTTTACATGTGAACTCTGCATGTAATCCACTGTATTTTGTTACAAATTTGCTATGCCATTTTGTCCTCAAGAAGTGTGTCATTTTACCCGCCCAAGGCGAACAAAACGGTTTTTGTTGAAGTTTTCAGAAATGCTTAATAATTCAATCATTTTTGTATTCAGTTGATTGATCTCTATTATTCTAACTAGTGAATACAAAGTGACTTAAATTGTTCAATATTATCAATAAACAATGATTTGACAACTGATTTTATAGCTAGTAAAACACTTTGTACGCCTTTCCCCTAAATTGATCTCTCTTATATCTACAGAATTGAAGAATAGGAACCATCCTTCTAAATTTGAATCAAAATGAGTTATGGAATGAACTGTTTATTCGAAACCGATAATATCGCTTTTACAACTTCTGAAAAGTTCTCGCAGTTCAAATCCTTGTCCCTTATAATTCGATTATTCGGAACATCGAATAATAGGCGGCCCTGCAACCCGATACGTCTATCCCGTCCCGAGAGACAAAATCTGTTTACTATCGAGTTTCGAAAGAAGTGGAACGCAGATTTTTCGCAGAATGAAACCAATAAATTTACATCCGATATCTCGAATGCTCACTTGGAAAGAAGTCCGGGTCGGGTATTCCGATATCGCGTTTTATACTCGCGACGGGGTTATTCGAAAGCCGGCACTTGATACGTTTGTTGGGGCGTCCATTGTTTCGCATATCCGACGCTGCTGCGGAGATTTATGCGCTATCGAAATCTTCCTCGAACACAGAAGCCACGAAAAATTGAAGTGAATTATGCGAAAAGCCGCCAGCGCTGCGGTAACAGGTTGATTTGTAAATAATCTGAAGTTTCTTCGACGTTATTCGATATATATGGTACTGAATGATTTTCCGAAGCCAAATAATATACATACAACATCGTTGAATTTTCCAATATGGAGATCATTCTAGAACTAATCAAAATACAAACCATAAGAACAAAATCATCAGAAAAAGATACGCGACTCTGTGTACCGTTGTATCTTTTCATAACTATGTGAAGTTGTTGAAATTAGCAAAAACTGCATTGATAATATCATTACAAACGGAAACTATTGTTCTGCTTGACATCATTGCAACTGATTTTTCAGATCACGATACTGCAATGGTAATTACTTTCAATCTTAAAAAATTTAACATTTAAACTACCATCACAAGAATGTTGAGTGTTGAAAGAATACTAGATGAATGGACAAAATAATATCTTCATTAACTTGTTTCTTACAGCTTTCAACAATTCCTGTCCACTGAAAAGAATAAACATAAAACATTTCTGTAAACAAAAACAAATACCCAGAAATGAAAAGCTTATAAATTGTAAGAAAAGGTTCGACATTTTACATATGTGCAAAATGAACAATTAGAACCTAAATCAGACCTACAAGGCAGTCAAAAGAGAATATTATAACCTACTGAGGGACAACAAAAAACAGAAATCCAAACAGAAAATTACCGATGCTGATAATAACAGCAAAGCACTCTGGAGTGCTGTGAAAGATATGAAGAGTATAAATGGGAAAACTATGCAAACACCAGGCCATTTGATCAAAATAGCAGAAAGCTTCTGCACTTATTTTCAAACATTGGCCACAAATAATCCAACGTTCACATATATATTGTTCTATTCTTAGGCATGTAAATACTTTCACCTTTAAAAAAGTAGAATATGATGTGAAGAAATGTCTCCCAGCTGAAAAACAAAAATAGTTGTGGAATAGATGGCGTTCCAGTAAAAGTTATGGAAAAATGCATCAACCAAATAGTTTCTCCACTTACATATATAATAAACAACTCCCTCGAAACCGGAATTTTCCTGACCAACTCAAGCATGCTATAGTTATACCTATACATAAAAAAGGAGATGCAGAAAATCCTACAAATCATAAATTGATAAGTCTCCTTCCACGCTTCTCAAAAGTCTTCGAGATGATTGCAGGCAGCCAAATCAAAACATTCTTAAATGAACAGAATCTATTCAACAACTCAGCGTGGTTAGATAAGAGGCAGATCCACTCAAACAGCCATAGTTGACTTCATTGAGGAAATACTTGCATCTTTTCAAAGTTCAAAAATCATAATCGCTCTTTTAATTCATCTCTCAAAGGCCTTTGATAGACTTTTTCACCAGTATATTATAATCAAAATAGAACAGTATGGAAAAAGAAAGAATTCATTCGAATGGATCAAGTCTTATCTTTCCTCAAGAACTTTTCCTCTAACCAATACTCAAGAGAATATTGGTGAGAGGTGATGGGTCTGAGGCGCTGTCTGAAGCCCCTTATTGAAATTGGGATACCACAGGGCACCATGTTGGGTGCTTCACTATTCATTATATTCATAAATGACCTCAACAGTAAAACAAATCAAATAGAAAAAGTAACAATTGTAAATTATTTAGATGGCATAAACATCACTGTAAGGGCAAGAACCCAAATTCAAGCAGAAAATCAAGCCGATATTTCTTTCTAGTGTATGTTTTTGTTATCTTGTTTCGGTAACATGCACTATATTTTTTTAAAATTAAGCTTATCATTATTATTTGAGACTTTCATACAACTTCTGCTTGAGACAAGTTTGATGGTTTCAATTCATTGATATATAAAACTCCGAAATACATTGTGAATGTTCTGATTCTCAAGAAATGTTCCGTATAACAGGGGTTTATATTACAATTTATATAACGGGATTTATAAAACGGACATTAACAATACCGACTAATGATTATCTGATATTCTCATTCTGAAGATTTGAAGAATCTTGAAGACATATTTTCTTACCTGTTTTGAAGAGTTTTTCCGAAAATTCTCAGAAACACTTGATCGAACCTCCAGTGGTCTGTTTACACTACACTGGAGGTAGGACACTCTGCTCCAAACTCCAAACGATGATTATTGAACTGTATATTATCGAATAGAGTATTATCTCACATCTTTGACTATAAGAATAATATTTGCAAAATTCGATAGCTAACGACAAAGTTTCGATGAACCTTTTTTTCATATTTGTAACAAAAATTGAAATGGACGAACGTTCGCTCATTTCAACGGGGTAAAATAATAGCAGAAATATTCATGTGTCTTTATGAAGATATAAGGATAAATGTTATTTATTACAATTGATAATTTATTCATTAAAATTTCATCATTTGTGCAATTTTGAAGTCATTACTAATTGTTATTTATGGTTATTGATATAGTTCAAATGTAATTGAGTGCTAGACGTGTAAATATTCGTAAAAACCAGGAAAACATATAATAATAAATATAGCAAGATAATAGAATTCAGTTCAAATAATGTCGAATGTTCGATATGCATATATATTTTCTTGATATTTTTCCTGTTTGATCATGTTTGAACTGAAAATTGATATCGAATAGGAAATACACACCTATCAACATAACCCTGTACAATCCTAGGAAATAGGAAAATTCATTTCTGGTTTACGATTTTAGTGTATTATTCTCGGGAAAATATTATCAGTTGAATATGTGATAACCACTCTTCTTAGCTTTCTGTATTACATTTTTCAAACTGTTTCGAAAATAAAAATAACATATAAGAGGCTGAAGTTTGACAATAAATGACCAATTGTAGCTTTTTTTACAGAGATTATCGATTTCATTCAGGGTTGAATATAAAATAAAATTCAAACACTTGAACTTTCGATTTACACTCTACTGACACATAGCATGACACGTTTCGTCGTTACAAACGACTTGTTCTGTTAGTATTCAGTAACGACAGTATTCTGTTAGCATCTGAAGAAGTCGTTTGTAACGACGAAACTCGTCAGGCTATGTCGTCAATAAAGTATGAAACAAAACTTCAAGTGTTTGCATTTTAGTTTATATCCAATTATGATGGATTTACATCAAGTAAATGCCGACACTATTAAATATTCATTGAGGGTGTTGTACCCTGTGTAACCTTGAAAACCACTCGTAAAAATCTAGCCTACAGTTAAAATAAAAATCTGGCATGAGTTTTTTAAAACTATGATTCATTTTTTCTGAATACATATATCAAATTTGTGAGATTTTATTCCCAATATCACATAGTGGCTAACAGTATTTGATGAATTTAGTAGGGATTTAATACATCGCTTTCTATTTGTTTCGAAATTTTCATTGAATTCACTTAGAGATCATCTCTACGTGAAACTGTTAACGAGAATGAGCCTAAATATATAATACGGGCCTGATCAGCATAGATTCATTTTATTGTATATACTCTAAAAATGAATTCTTCTGAACGACTTCGTACATTTGTCTCGCACATCTTGGGTTTTTATATTGAAATAGAATTTAAAGGCTGATATAACATGTGTCGTATCATATGAAACATTGCTGAGAAAATAATGAGAAAGGAATCAGAAAATAATTCAGGAACAAGTTCAAGGACAAATGAATTTCTTTCGTTCTTGGGAAGCGAAATACGAAGAAAATTATAAAATTAGATTGGTGCTGACTGAAATGATGTTTTCATATATCGGCCCCATTTTAATATAATACACTCATCAGCGGTCTATTGACCAGGATTTTTCATTCAACGATTTCGTTTGTTTTTATACGACTAGATGAGTAGCCGAACTTGTCTGAATGTTTTCTTTTCAGACTTTTGTTAATATTATCGACTGAATGCACTGAACTTCCTAATTATAACATTCAGATAAATTCATCTGATCGCCCGTAGCTTAAAGAGAAATGATTGATTACTGCGTTATATTAATTGGTTATAGGTTATAATTTGATATATTCTCTCTTATAATTTTATGAAAATCTGTTCAATTTGTCCTCATAACTTTTATGGAATTTGAACAACAAGACAGTTAAAGAAAGAACTGTGGTAGCTAGAATTCAAAAAGTATAGCTCAATCGTCGCAACGCACAGCGTCATGTCTTCAATGTGCCTACTTACTTTGTTAATTTTGTAATGAAGAGTGAAAAACCTATTGATAAGCAACGTAAATGCGTTCAGAGGATCATCACAATATAAAGGCACTCTCATTGTTCTGTAGGTCTCTCAACTCAAGAGAGGAGTTGAGAGACCTACATATATAGCTCCAATGTTTTGTCCTACAGTTTAACGCCGATTCCGAACAGCCCAAAAACACAGAGGGAATCGAACTCACCGTCACTAGTAAGCCGAGAGGTATAGGTCAACAACTCAAATCAACAAATTTAATTCAAAAAGTATTTACATGGGGTGTGTACTGACATATGCAGTTTCTTAACCTAGCTCTTATACTGTTGGACCACTGAAACTCGGAAAGTCAATACTTCAAAGAGAGCGTGTTGACTTTGTATGCCTATCGTAATAAGCAATTTTAGTGTTTTGAGCTATTTTGGGCAATTTAACGCGAGAGACATTTTGGGATATTCAAATAGATCAATTTGTTGTTGGTAAACGTAGGGCATGCCGTTCAGTAGTAGAGATTTTGTAGTTACCTGAGTTATAAAGAGCAGAATATTTTCTTTAGCGAATCTTTGGATATCTTGGTGAAACATTCTTTAATATATTGAGTGGAAACACTTCGCTTGGTTTCACAAAACTTATATAAATTTCTGACAATTTCGGAGTGTTTTCCAATTTTTAAAAGTCAAACTGAACACTAGTTTTTTCGACTTACATAGGAATGATGTTAGTTGTAGAAATACATGAATATGTTAGTCGAAAAAACAAGTTTATACTTTAGCTTTTGAAGCTGGGATAAATTTTGTTGTTGCCTGAGTTATAAAAAGAGAATATTGTCTTTAGCGAATCTTTGGTTATCTTGGTGAAATATTCCTCAATATATCGAGTTAAAACACTTCGCTAAGTTTCACAGAATTCATATAAATATCTGACAATTTCAGAGTGTTTTCCCATGTTTTAAAGTCAAACTGAACACTAGTTTTTTCGACTAACATAGGGATGATGTTAGTTGTAGAAATACATGAATATGTTAGTCGAGAAAACCAGTGTTTACTTTAGCTTTTGAAGCTGGGGTAGATTTTGTTGTTGACCGAGTAATAAAGAGCAGAATATTGTCTTTAGCGAATCTTTGGATATCTTGGTGAAACATTCTTTAATATATCGAGTGAAAACACTTCGCTCGGTTTCACGAAACTTATATAAATGCCTGACAATTTCAGGGTGTTATCCAATTTTCAAAAACTAAACTGAACACTAGTTCGTTCGACTAACATATGGAAGATGTAAGATGTAAAATTACAGAATGTGTTAGTCGAAAAAGCAAGTGTTTACTTTAGCTTTTGAAGCTGGGATAGATTTTGTTGTTTCCTGAGTTACAAAGAGAAGAATATTGTCTTTAGCGAATTTTTGGATATCTTGGTGAAGCATTCTTTAATATATCAAGTGAAAACACTTCGCTTGGTTTCACAAAACTTATATAAATTTCTGACAATTTCAGAGTGTTTTCCCATTTTCAAAAGTCAAAATGAACACTAGTTCTTTCGACTAACATATGGATGATGTTAGATGTGAAAATACATTAATGTGTTATTCGAAAAAACAAGTTTTCACTTTAGCTCTTGAAGATGGGATAGATTTTATTGTTGCCTGAGTTATAAAAAGCAGTATATTGTCTGTAGCGAATCTTTGGATATCTTGGTGAAACATTCTTTAATATATTGAGTGAAAACACTTCGCTTGGTTTCCCAAAACTTATATAAAAGCCTGCTATAAGGTGTTTCCCCATTTCCAAAAGCTAAACTGAGCACTATATATATATATATATATATATATATATATATATATATATATACTAACATATAGATGAATTTCAGGGCGTTTCCGCATTTTCAAAGCTAAACTGAACACCAGTTTTTTCGAGTAACATATGCATGATGTTAGATGTAAAAATACATGAATGTGTAAGTCGAAAAAACAAGTTTTTACCTTAGCTTTTGAAGATGGGATAACACGCCAAAACATTTGTCAAGCACCACTAATACCATTATTGTGCACCATATTTATGCGAAATTGAATTATTTTAAACCATGTTTCAAATATTATAATTTTCTTGAAACTGAGCAAAGTGTTCAAGGTCAGAATCAGTCAGATGAGAATAATCAACACAATTGCTTTGTTGTTCTTGATGATTCCTGGTATGGAAACCGGGAATAATTCTTGTTATTTTGCAAAATTCTCTTGTTTCGGTTGTACTTAGATTATACATAGATTTCCTTGAGATAAAACGCGTTGGTGAATTTATTTGAATGCTTCAAAGTAGGAATGATGAAGGGATGTTTTTGGGAAATTTGGAACTTCCAATAGCATTTTGGCGGAATTATCTTCATTTTGCATTAGAAAATGAATCCAATAACAACATATCCTCTGCTTTGCTCAATTTTTCTGTTCATATTCAAATTGAAGACGAAATATTTCAAGCTTCAAAAAATATACTGAAGTTTCTCACCTTCATAGATGTCTAGAAGTAACGTTGAGAAAGCACTCGACAGTTTCAATGTGAAAATATCGCAAAATAAAGTCAGTTCATTACCGCATAAAAGGAATGAATACATAGTAGAAGTATAACATTTATATACCAAATTACCACTTTAACTTGATCAAAACGTGAAATATGACATCTTTTATACCTCAAAAATTAATGGAAATAGCTTGTTACTTATTTCAGAAGTTAATAAAGTTATGAAAACTTTTTTTTATGAATGACCTCGAAATGTCATAATTGAGTAGTTCTCAATGTCGACTAGAAGTGTGTAGGATACTAATGGGTCATATTTTCACAAATTGATAATGTTATCTAAATCACTCGTTTTCGAAAAAACGTGACCTTGAAATACTGTAATTTTGCCTTTTTCAATGTCATCAAGAGCAGGCAATCTGGTACACGGAATAAACACCAGCATTCGTTATTCTCTTTTTTTTGACGGAATTTTTGTCGCCTCAGTAAACTATGATTGAAAAAAGCGTTAAATGAATTCGTTTTTATCATTGGTGGTGACACCTAGGCGTCCTCGATCTCGTACTAAGATTATCATGTATGGTAGTTTTATGATATTTTAATCTAATAATTCAAATAATAATTTCTAATAATGATTTTTCTGAAGCATTTGATAGGTTAGATCATGGTAGTCTTCTCCAGAAACTGAGTCGCTTTGGATTCTCAGATAGATTTGTTATCTACCTAACATCAAGACAATTATTTGTTCAGTATAACGGTTTCAAGTCACAGAAATTTATTGCCGAGTCGGGGGTTCCACAGGGTTCAGTTTTGGGTGCGCTTCTATTCAATATTTTTGAGAAAGACATTTCCTCCAACATGAACTATAAGTTTCTCCTTCATGCGGACGATTGAAAGATATTTCGCAAAATTTTAACAGTAAGCCACATTCTTCAATACGATATCTCAAAATTGAATCAGTGGTGTGAAAGAAAGCTACCGGCACTGAAAATTTCGAAATGCAACATAATATTTTTTTCTCGTGAAAAAGTATAGTTCATTTCGATTACTATGTGAATAGTAATAAAATCAGTAGATGTACCGAATTCAGAAATTTAGGAGTAACTTTTGACACAAAATTAACTTTTGCTACTCACATTAATGATATTGTTTCGAGTTGTTACAGGACATCAGGTTTTGTAAGAAGAAATTCTTAATGGCTCTCTCAATCTGAATCAACTATACTCCTATATAATACCTTAATACGTTCGAAACTAGAATATGCTAGTGTCGTTTGGAATCCAGGATACGTGTATACCATGGTTTATTATGGTTTTGTTAAGTTATAATTATAGTTATAAATGTTATAATTAATATTTATGGTTTTGCTCAGACAGTGTGTATCCAGAGCAAGGTATAAATCATGAGTTACTCACTACAAGATTTAATGTTTCATCACTTGAAACACGTAGGAAATATTTGGGAATAATGTTCCAATACAAGCTGAAAAGGTTTTCTGTTGATTGTTCTTCTCTTCTTTCCCTAATAAATTTCCGTGTTCCGAGAATAACTTGTAAAGATATGAACATTTTTTATCCACCTCTGGATCGTACTGATGTACTGGCTTTTTCACCTTTTCATAAAATTTGTAGTACGTTGAGCCATTTCATGACGTCATCGGCATATTTGTATGCGTGCCTGGTGATATTAGACGAGCTCTCGCCTGGCTGTTTTTTAGTTTGTTAGATATTAGTTTTTCCTGTATCTTGTGGGTGAGCTTTAATGTCAGCTTGCCCACAGAGTTTTCGTTCATGTGTTTTGTTTGTACATTATTGATATTATTTCTAAACTCAGTTTTTCATAAGTTGTAAACTAAATTGTATTTTCCTACTTAGTAATTGGCCCAAGCTGTTGAGTAAAGTATTTGTAAATGAATAAATGAATAATGTATTTGTTATGTTGACCTCTTTGAAATATATAGCCTGCTCTATCAGAATAGTGTGAAAACATTGATTTATAACTATTACTAAAATATGCGTTATCACCATTTTCAAGTTGAATACCACTCGTTCAGATAATTTGTGTGAAACTTGAAATTTGATTCTAATACAAAATAGAAGAAATGAAATGAAAATTTGGGAAACAATCAATTGAAATTCTCAATTGAATAAACTGAATATTAGAAACAACGAATATTGATTGTTTAATTGAAATTTACCGAGGCCCGCTATAAAATAAGTAATGATATGTATTTATTAGCAAATTTGCTATAAAAGAATGTACGAATTGAATTGAATCTGGTAGGAAACTACTTATAAAACAAAATTAAAAATATACGAAATTACGTTTAAATATAGAAAAATAATCCACATCAAAGCAACATAATAACATTTCTCATAATGATCTTTGAAATCATAATGATATATGATCTTGCATAGATCCTTCAGGCTTTTTAAAATCTTCCAAACTTTTGCAAGATCAAACTTTGCTTTGCAGACAATGTGTTAAAGCGTTTTAAGCCCCACATAAGAAAACTTATCCTGTCAACATAAGATTTCATCTTAAAGTTAAATAGTTAAATTTTCACAATTGCAGAGGAGGAAGCTAATATTTTATTGTCCAAACTGTGTTCACCTTGTAAATGATGTTGGTGTTGTTATGCCTCAAGTAAGAAAACTGACAGAGATTAACGATTTGCTTATGAAAGAAATAGAGGATTTAACTAATGCGAATCTGGATACAGAAAAGATACTGAAGGAAAATGATCATTTGAAAAAGCTTAACGAATGTTTAGAGAGGAAGATTGAATTTGATGAGAGGAATCATATTGAATCAAATTTAACAAGAGAAGATATTACTTACAAGGCAAATAGTAAGGTAGAACAAAAATTATTTGAAACCCAACCGTTACAAGCTCTGGAAATTGATAATGTCCACTTAAACAAGCTATTTGAAGAATTGAATGACAAAAATGAAATACTGAAGCAAAATAATAAACTTCAGGAAAAAATGAGTTTCAACCAGACTAAATATAAACGGGTCAAATCCAAGTAAAAATTCGAAAGTTGTAGAAAAAATGAAAAATAACGAGAAATCATCTAAAACGTATTCTAAAACAGTTCTATTGAGTCAAAACATAAATCAAATTAACGATATGAATCAAAGAATGCCTAGTGCTCTCCAGCCCTTTCACAACGCAACTAGAAATTCCATACATGACAATAAAGTTCAACCCCAAATACAAACTGTAAACAAAGATTCGAGTTTGTCATCAAGTACTACGGATAAAGAATGGATTTCTGTTATCAAACATAAAAGAGTCAATTCTTCGAGAGTTGGAACAGGTAAACAACAAAATACATCCTCAGGCATACAGGGTGCGTTGAAAAAAAGTGGATATATATTGGGAGAATTGGAAAATATCTATGATGATTTAGCACCTGTTTCTCAAAGAACACAGTTTGATGTTAAAAAGTTGCAAACTCAGCTTTCAGTATTTCATCGAAAGAAGAATATGATAATGTTTTTAATGAAGACTTTTGGCCAAAGGGTCTTGTATTTGGTCTTTTGGTAAAGGGTCTTCAACTTTAGAAATTGTTTTCTAGGCAAGCCAACAGATTAGACCATATGCCACCGAATAAAGTTCGTTTTGTAGATCAGAATGTGGAATCAATTGAAACGTCCTATATGTGTGATCCTATAGGTCACAAGGAAACATTCTTATTTGAATGTTATCTTAAGTAATTTGTTATATGTCCTTCTGACGTTTTTCTTAATATTATATATAATGTATACTGCATTCCATTTTATTTATGAAAATGAAAATATTTCTATTCTATTCTATTCTATTCTTCCTAATACCTTAAAAAGTTTTTCCTTGATCGTGTTCCGTATGCACTAGCATAGCTGAAATCATCCTTCAAATGACTTGATAAAATACCTCGTAACATCTTGAAAATTGATCCCATCGTGTTACAAAACATTGTCTGTTCCTCTGATATTTTATCAGCAAAATTCAACATATCGTTATTTCTGGTATATTTGTTACACTTTAAAATATAGAGAAGAGCTCTGCTATGACGTTTTTGTGATATTTGAACTTAAAATTTTTTCATTAAAAATATTATTGTTGGGCATAAATACAAGTTCAATCCAACTATTGAGATTGTTCGAGATCTGCGATGAATGTTTATTTTTGCTGCAATTGTTTTGACAATGAACCTGTAATGTCAATCAAACGAAATATGTTCTATCAAGAAACCTAAGCACTGTCAAAAATCCAGAAATATTCAAATTTACATGGAAGATAATCATATTACTTTTCTGAGCGAACGAATTATCTTTGTTCAATGATGGTCGTGCTTAATCGGGAGAATGTCTATTAATTAAAATCACAGGATGCCTCAAAAAACAACAAAATATACCTTAACTGACGAAATTCAGATTCTCAAACAAATAATACAATATTGAAATCTGATTACTTAATTTCGATTATCTAAAGATTAAATTGAATATCTCGAATAATATTGTAAGGCAAAGATTCAATTCTATATTCCAAAAGATATAAACAAAAGTTTGAACGTCTCATGAAATGATTCCCAAGAAAAAACAATTAAACGAAGACAACATTCATTGCAAGAAATTCCTTTCAATTGCGCCAAGGAATTAAAATCCATCTGACGTGGACATCCGAGCCAATTAAGAGCCACATCGAAATTGAAAATATCGACCGATTCGAAGAAAAATTCTCATCTAGCGTGCACTGGTCGAAAAAAACGCAATTTTCCGAGGAAGATACGCCGTCTTGATACTACGATTTCACCGATATACCAGTCTGATATCAAATGTATCGGATAGAAAAAACTCTGTGTTCAATTTCTACGGAGAAATGCACAGATTAAGAAAAATTATGCCTTATCACGTTCATTGAAAATAAGAAAAATCATATGATTTGCATTATCATGACAATTTAAAATAATATCTATTGTTTAGTTTTAAGAAAATAATCTATTGAATATAATATTTCACTAATCATCAGAAACAGAAATGAAAATGAACTAATTCATCGAATACTTATTTATCGAGAATGAATTAAGGTTCCAATATTTCCGGCCATATATTTTCTTGGCCATATATAAATTATTGAAATGGTTTCAAATTATTATTTTCATTGAAAAATTCATTTGAGTTTTCTTTGAGTAAACAGCGAAAGAGCATTTTTTGCTTTAAGACACTTGGATAATCATTTAATTTCAGAAATAGATTATAATTCAATGATTGATGAATTACGTGCAATAAAGCTATTCAATTGAAGAATTTGTATACTTTCAATCAATTGAAGCTAAATTCTTATAATAATACTGGTTATATCATCTAGTATTTTTGTTATATACTGTGTATAGACTTTGTACACCGTGCTATATACAATATATTGTACTTATATATATATATATATATATATATTGTACTGTGTGTATAAGGTTGTACACAAAATGGTATGCATCCAATAGATACAAGTTAAGGTGAGAAAGCAATCACCTATGCTCTAGAGCAGTGTTCCCAACCTTTTTGTGCCATGCCGCATCTTAACATTTCTAAAAGTCTTAGGCCCCCCGAAAAGAAAGAGAAGTTGAAATTGAGAAGTGCGAAAGGGTTAAACGCGTGACGAGTCTATTTTGGAATTGCCCTTCTTGACAAATCCAATTGCCCACCTGTTTGGAGTGTGTCCCAAGTTGGAAAACATTGCTCTATACTACAGTAATTATTTCGTTTCTTCAATAAAGTGTTCATCAATGGAAGTTTGCCACATTTCGAAGATAATATCATTGAAAATTGATTGTTTGTATTTATGCCACTGAAGATTCCCATAAAAGAGGATGTTTCTTTAGAGGTATAGAACTTTAAATTGCAATAAAACAACGCTGGATCATTCGATTGACAAGAATGTTTTTTTATTCGAAAGATAATTTTGTGGCATTACATACGAACATTATGTAATTATTATTACATTAAATATGATTTCTGTTTGCGTTTGTCGCTTATCCGCATAGACCAATGACTTCACATAGTCCCACAGAAAGTAGTCTAGGGGTGTTAAATCACAAGATCTTGGAGGCCAATTCACAGGTCCAAAACGTGAAATTAGGCGGCAACCAAACGTGTCTTTCAATAAATCGATTGTGGCACGAGCTGTGTGACATGTTGCGCCGTCTTGTTGAAACCACAGCTCCTGGACATCATGGTTGTTCAATTCAGGAATGAAAAAGTTAGTAATCATGGCTCTATACCGATCACCATTGACTGTAACGTTCTGGCCATCATCGTTTTTGAGGAAGTACGGACCAATGATTCCACCAGTCCATAAAGCACACCAAACAGTCAGTTTTTGTGGATGTAACGGTGTTTCGACATATACTTGAGAATTATCTTCACTCCAAATGCGGCAGTTCTATTTGTTGACGTAGCCATTCAATCAGAAGTGCGCTTTAGATAAAATGGACGTAGTGCGCGATACGATTTCCGCACAGAACCATCATTTTCGAAATAAAATTGCACTTTTCGCTAGCGTTGTTCAGGCGTGAGTCTATACATGATGAATTGTCAAACCAAACTGAGAATAAATCAGCTGTTAAATCGGTCGCCATCTTCAACAGTATTGCAAACTTAAAGTTCTATACCTCTAAAAGAAAAAACACCCGTTAGGATGAAACAATTGTATGGTATTTCCAAGTCCGATGTGTTCAACAAGTCCGATGTTTTTCGGAACGCACCTGATATTTACTACATAAAGTGATAAGACATAAAGACATAGATGAAAGACAGAAACTTTTATTTGAAATATTTGGACTGAGAATCTCAGTATTAGTAACTATGAAGGATTCTTGAATCTGTAAATTAATATATTCAGAGATTTATTTATGAAAAATTTTTCTTAATCATTATATATATATATATATATATATATATATATATATATATATATATATATATATATATATATAAATTATATATATATATATATATATATATATATATATATATATATATATATATATATATATATATATATATATATAATTTTATAAAGTTTTTAGCAATAACAGGCTTTTTTTTGATATGAAAAAGTTTATTTTTGTTGACGTTTCGTTGTTATATCACAATTTTGTCAAATATATTATAAAGATTGAAAGGATAACTAATGAAATATATAAAAAATAATTTATATCAAAAAAGCCTGTTATTGCTAAAAACTTTCAAAATAAAATATCTTAAACAGGCAATAAATCAATTTCAAGAAATATATATATATATATATATATATATATATATATATATATATATTCTATCAAAAATATATAAATCTATTGAATTGATTTTAGGTTGAACGTCTGAAGAAAATTCAACATAAATACACAAGTGCTATGACCGGAGGAGATAGAGTTGGGAATCTGGGCCCAAATTTCGTATTTTTGGTCAGAGCAGCTAAACTGCTAACGCCGGCTTTGGAAGCACGAAACATATTTATGTGTTTCAGTTCTGAACAGTGATAATATTCATTAATGTGTATAATCCAATATTGAACTTCGTTTATTTTGGTGCTCATATTTTGATGTGAAAGATAATAGTGTATGTGAAAGAGATAACCATAATAGTGTTTCATGCTCGGATTGTACATGCGGAGATCCCCATTCCTCGCGAACAGCACAATCTTTTAATACGGGCGAGGTAAAATTACGTATTGAACAATTCTGCAGAATGGCGTTCTCCCTCTCATCATTCAAAAAAGGCCAGTTTTCCATTAGTATATCACAAGTTTACACAAACACTTCCAATTCCTGGCGCGTGCATTTAATGCACCATCTCCGTCATCTCCTGCACCATTCCGATCATATTCTATTGTCACATAGAAACTCGTACGTAAAACGGTTTTCAATTACCCCAATTCGCCATTGCAGAATTTTAATTACGTCTAGCCGTTATAAAGCTATAAAACATCGTGCTTTTTCCATCGTTCACAACCTATTGTGTTGCGAAAATGCAATTTTCATTATGACCGCTCACCGCGCGTTCAAATTAATTTTCCACCAGAAACTACCGATTTCGTCGGATGGTGTTCAACGTGACATACTACGCTGTTCAAATATGAACAATTTCAGGGTTTACGAAAGCTTTTAATACCAGCTTCATTGTCACGAGAATGATGTTTGTTCATAGTGCACTTATTTACAATAACTTGAACGTTTTCTCATATTGCGCCTGTATTATGGATCATTTGGAATTTTCTCTGGAACCATTGTGCACTTGAAACAATATGGATACGTGAAAATTCAAGACGGTGTCACCAAAATCTTCATAATTTATTCAAGTTGATGTAAATCCATTATAGTTGAATATGAACTTATATTCAAACACTTGAACTTGTGCGCATAACAAAAGCAATTCGAATAATGCTAACCATTTATTAACAGAAAATCATACTTTTCATACGAATTTCAAAATATTACATAATATACAGAAAAGTAGTCAATTAGATTTTTGAGAAATAGTGGAAATAAATCGGCATAAAAATTCTGGATATTTGCTCAATGAACAGATAGAATTAAGCACTTCACCCTTGTTAAACCGTTTCAGGTAATAAAAACTAGATTTCAGAATGGAATATCTCAGGTAAAAGCCAAATTCATAGAATCTCAAATTGCCTTCATATTTGTACCTGTTTTTTCAAATTTGTTGTCATTTTTCTGTAAGCATCTGAAGAAGTCGTTTGTAACGACGAAACGCGTCATGCTATATAGTGAATAAAGTGTAAATCATAAGTTCAAGTGTTTGAATTTAAGTTTATATTCAATCTTTGTAATACGACTCCAGTACACAACACGAGCTCTAAAGTTTATAAATTTCAGCTGGCTTGAAATATTTCATATTTCGACTAGAGATTACTTAGCTAGTTTTCTTGAATTTTAGGTATTAAAAAATTACATTGAATTATTAATACAAAAAAGATAGAGAAAAATTTTAGTTTATACTTCTATTGCTTGCTGTAAGCATACAATGCTTGCACTAAAACTCTCATTTTTCATTTCATATTTGAGGATTAATGTTTCAGAACAATGATTTTCTAAGTAAAGCTATAACCTAAAATACTGTTCTTATAATATCCTAATAAAGCTCTCTATTTCAAATTTATATGATATTTCTTAAGTAGGGAGGATATACATATTTACTTCGCTAATTCTGAAATTTGTTCATCGAGGAAAGTGAAAAATCGAAACTTTACTTCAAAATGAGGATAACTTCATAACATACAATTCCGTATTCTCCGCAATGCTGAAGTTGATAAAAATAACATGGCTAGCTACACCTGTCCATTTTCCATTAGGTTTCAGCTTAAATTTCATTTTTCATTTCAAAAATCAATGAATTATTCAATGAATGTGAATTATATCAAACAATAAAAAATGTTATATCCAAGAGAATGTAAGAAACATTCACAATTACCTCAATAAACACGTGTAGGTACCGAATTTTAAAAACTGAATTGCTCTAAATTGAATTACTTTTCTAGAGGTATCTGTTGGACATACAATACATAAACTGTTTGTGTACATGTATAGTAAAAACTAGTCTATATGATTGAATGATAAAATATTGTAAAATAGTCATTTATCTTTCAAATCATGTTACTTAGTGTTTTTTAACTGAAGAGATATTTATTCGATATTATTCGTTTACATGTGCTTATACTAGTCCTCAAAAATTCACGAAGATTTCTTGTTTCTCGTTTATTGTTTTCTGTTGAACCAAAAGGTGATAACAAAAATTTTCAGTCTCCAATATTAATTCTTGAGGAACAATTTCTTGTGAGAAGCTACAAACGCACAACTTACTTTTAGTTTTAGAGCAATGTTTTCCAGATAATGAGTTATAATTATTAAGTTATTTCCAGTTCTTCGAAGCATCTAAAACAAAACGATACAGAAAACTAATGGGACAAGGCAAGATATCAATATCCACCATAATTTATGTGTTTTTTACATATACTATTTGATGAAACGAAAAACTTGGATGCTATATTTGAACTGTGTAAATTCATTTTAGACTTCTCAAGAATTCAACAATGATGGGTTGTATATTTAATAATAATTAGAAAGACTTATTTCTTCGAAATGAAGATTATAGTCGAGCCGTTACTTTTCAGGCGCTTTAATATTGAATACGAAAATGAAAAGATAATCGTCTCTATAACTGAGATCTTCAATGAAGAACTTTTGGTTTGTCGTCATCAGCGACATAAAACGATCATACACTGAAAAATATATCTGCAACCACAATAAAAAGTAATTTCTTTTTGGGAGGCAGAGGAGGATATGGATCTGTGGCATTCGTTGGGATATTACAACTCATTTTATCATTTGGAGGGATGATATTCGGATTCAAATTCATAGATTTGTATATTAAAATAAATTAAACTCTTGGCTTAATGTTTCACGATTTATTTAACAATATGTATAGTCAACATGTTTCGAGCGTTAGCTCATTTTCAAGACTAAACTACTATAAGAGACGTACAACAAATTTATATCTACAAAATGGATGTGAGTAGGGAGGATAGTTGAAAATCTACTTGTTCATTTACAATTTCTTCTTTTCTCTTCCAAGCACTAGTAATTTCAATTGCTTCCAGAAGCAATCTGGAAGCAATTCTGGAAGCAATTGAAATTAGCAGTTCTTGGAAGAGAAAAGAAGAAATTGTAAATGAACAAGTAGATTTTCAACTATCCTCCCTACTCACATCCATTTTGTAGATATAAATTTGTTGTACGTCTCTTATAGTAGTTTAGTCTTGAGAATGAGCTTACGCTCGAAACATGTTGACTATACATATTGTTAAACAAATCGTGAAACATTAAGCCAAGAGTTTAATTTATTTCAATATTCAATTATGTTTCACCAAGAGTTAGGCGAGAATTCAATATCATTAATCATAGATTTGTTACTGAATAATTGTTTCATGAACATTATAAGATTGAAAAAACATAGAAGAATACAAGACATGTAGAAAAACAGTGGACGTTAGTTTTTTGTTGATGAAAATGAAGATAGGTTTATTAAATTGAATAGTAATCATAAGTATTCAACAAGCAATTTGGATATACTACTTATTCCTATGCATAAAACAGCTAAATTTGAGCACTCTCTCTATTATCAGAGTATTAAAATCTTCAACAATTTACCATAGGATTTGAAAGTACTGAAAGCTCATTTGTTTGGGAGGAGAGTTAAATCTCTGCTCTTAACAAAGGCATATTATAGTGTGGGAGAGTACTTCGATGATTCGAATGTAGGCAATAATGTATGAATCAATTTTTCGTATCATATATTTTTATATTTTTTAACATAAATGTTCTTCACCATGTGAAATTGTCTCAAATGTTTAATATTTCTGAGGTCATTTTTTCTTTTTTCTTCAAATAAAGTTGTATATTATTGTAAATATAAATTTAACCAATATTTTGTTTGAACCAATATTTTTGTTCGAGGGCTTAATAGAAGATCAGACTCAAAACTGAATTCAGTCCTTTTCAGACCATTTTTCTTAGTTGTAATTATTGCATCAATTGAAATGATTGTAATTTTACAATGTAAGGAATGTTTCTCAATAAGCTTATTTTATTTTTTCATTATTATAAGAACTGAAAATTCGAAAAAATCATTATAAAAATGTCTCATTATGAATTTTATACATATCATCAGAACGAATTTTTAGATTGATCCCACCGAGAATTAATTCTTCATTTTCAATCTGAAATCGTTCTCCAGAAATGTTTCGGAATATCATTGAGCCTAGGTAGCAAAGAGAAAAAAATTTAACGTTCCTACTACACAGAGAGTTCCAGTAACATTCGTGAAATAACAAAAAAGGGTAGCCCCAACAGATGCGAAATTGTCCTGCGAGATAAGGTAAATAAATAGTAACATTCGTAATATTTCATACAAGAAAATAGCTATAAAAACGACATACCGAATCGTTTGTCTCTGTCGCTGTGAGTATTCCCGATTCGAGGGGTTATTTTTTAAACGAACTCGGTGCAGATGGAGCAACTTATCGTTATTATGCGTGAATTTTCCTACCAGAACCATTTGCTGACCGAAATTGAGTTGTTCGAGATACTTCAGATATTCAGAATAGGGATACGGTCAGACACTCCAGCCTGGCACTCGAAAAGCCTCTGAAGTAGTGGCCAGTCACTCTCGTAATTTATACTAAGTGGCCCATTATTATTACAGAGATGTAGGAAACTTGGCAAGGCATGGATATGTTTAACGAAATGATCAGCTCTCCTGTCTAATGAACAAGAGAACAAACTACAGCAATATATTTTATATATTGTTGTACGATATATATATATATATATATATATATATATATATATATATATATATATATATATATATATATATATATATATATATCTTGACAAAGTTGTGATGTACAATGAAACGTTAACGAAAATAAAGTTTTTCATATTAAAATAAACCTGTTATTGCCAACAACATTGAATATATATATATAGGAAAGAAATGTACTACAAGAAAAAAATTTCTTCAGTTCTCGTGCTATGCTATCGCACTTGTAAATATTTGATATTAAAAGTATATTATAACTTTCTTCCGATAATTTTCTCACAAATTGTCGAAATATGTAGAAATATGGTGAATATGTGATATCTCCATTATCCTTCTGGGGATAAATGTTATAGAATTTTGAAATCGATGCCTATATTTTATTTGTGACGTTGCTTACACATTATGTCTAGATGCTATGGATAAGAGAACAATTGAAAGAGTTCAGAAGTCTTGTTTAAAATTTGTGTAAGGCATAAGAAAGTTTGAATGAATTTCGAACAAGTTAAAGAAAGCTAACTGGCTGTCGATGGAAAAATGACGGAAACTTCACAGCCTGCTGATATTTCATAAGATTATACTTAGTGGATCACCACCATATTTGACAAATAAAATTGAGTACTGGACTTATGCACACAACTCGAATTTGAGGCTTAAGGGGCTTATTCCACCAAATCCCTTCTTCGGAGTAGATTTACTTACAACGTTTTTGCTGTATACAATGGAATAACCACTGAGTTGAAACGTCAAGTTTCTTTATCTCTTTTTAGCAAGACGTTGAAGGGCAGATTCATGAACATTTAGGGTGGCATAACGATGGCGAAGTGACTGAACGGGACCGTATTAATTAATTTTCATATCATTTCTTGAGAAATTGGAAATTTTTTTTTGTATTTGCTTCTACCTTTCTGAGAGTAGGCTTATCTCGATAATGGTTGACAAATTAGTTTTGTTTCTGTGGGCTGAAGTTGAACTTTTCTGAATAGTTTTCAGCACCTTTTTGCATTCAACTAAGAATTTTATATGTATACACACTTTTTTCATGTAATTATTTGTTTCTTGAATATGAATAAAGATTATTATTATTATCAATAATTGGAAAAGGTACTCATCAGTTACGCGACGTCCAACAAATGAAAAGCAACGACTTCAATAATTTATCAAAAAATTATGAAAACAAAGTTATATTATACATATACATAGAGTATACATGCATATATATATATATATATATATATATATATATATATATATATATATATATGTATATATAATATTTATAGATATATATATATATATATATATATATATATATATACATGTATTCAGTACAAGGTGAGATCCGTACATATGATAGACAACCTGAGATCCACTAGTAGAAATCACTTTTGCTTTGAATTGTTTTCACAAATTAGTCTAAAGATGCGTACTGGTTCATGATATGAACCGAGGGGTAAGATAAATTAAAATTTTTTTCATACACCAAGTATGAAGGTAAGTAGAGATCCATGATAAATGTAAGTAAGACGAGATCCGATATACTATTTGTATAGATACGCTGTACAAGACGAAATCCAGCGATGTTGCCACTTTATACAGAATTTCGTTTACAACTCGAAACAAGATGATATATAATTACTGTGATTATTTCTGATGGAAAATCAAAACGTGAATGATTTAGTCATTTAAGTATTTGACATTTCGCGTTGTTCATCTTGCACAACGTGGATTTCACAAATTTTTTTCGGTAGAAGATGTGCGTTGTGATACTCGTTTTTCTCACAAGTTCCTTTCTTGATGGCATATATCATACAAAATTAAATACAGCGAACTTGTCACTTCATGCAGAATTTCGTTTATAAATCGAAAAAATTGAAAAATATTTCGAATATTTCTGCAGGATATGCAAATTGAGAATATTCATTCATTGAAGTTTCTCATATATCACGTTGAGCATTGTGCTATTTTTCGTTATATGTCGTTGAAAGAAAAATTTTGTTCGACTTTTGAAGGTAACTTAGTTCTTTCGATAACATATTGATTTGTTTGGATACATGGCTTTTGTATGACTTTCAAGATTTTATTGATGAAAAGAAAATGCTACAATTCGTGCATTCACATGCATTTTGTAATGTGTGTGAAAAAAGTATTATTAGTGTTTCATTTTTTTTTATATGAATGAAGTTTATTTGGCTATATTATATGGATTACATTATTTCTTACAATGAATAACTTCAAATAAACTGATTAACTCACTGAAGTTCAAAACTTGTACGTGAGAGTAACTTCACAATACAAAAGGTATCATAATGCAAATTTGAGAAAAATTAATAAAAACTGAGGAAATATAACAACATATGACAAGTGGTAGGTGGTATTAGTTCATACAAAAAATTAATGTTGAAAATTACATTAATATAATCTTCTTGAATGTGAATTCTACGCTAAAATAAATGTAGCTTAGCTCAAAATTTTTCAAGAAATTACAGATAACAATATGAGGCATATAAGCCTCAAATTTGTTACTATTAACGTTATCCGGAAATGTCCAATTCTATCCTGTAGCTGAGAATTTGTTTTAAACGGGGCTCTTATAGGCTAATTTACAGAGTAGAGTACTCTACAGAATACTTTAAAATGAGAAACACTCTGTGGAATACCCTACTTCTTACTCATAGAATTGCTTTGAGTTTTCAGTAGAAGGCATACCTCTTGTATAATTTTTTTCAAATATTATCTGAAATTTCATAATCAGCTTGACGATTTAAACGAAAAAATAATAAAGGAAGAAAAAATTTGGGTATTAAATAAAATTTTCGAGTGAGATCATTGTGAAGAATATGTACTATCCTGATGAAGGTTTAGAAACAGAATAATGAGGGGAATGGCTCCAATGAAAATAATTCAGATTTACATAAATACAAAACTATAGAAATACACAAGATAGATTAACATAGAAATGATGATATTTTTACTGAAGAAACTGAACAAGATGAAAATGTTCATTCACTAACAAATTTCGGAGGAAGTTTCTTTACACTGAAGCTTTCATTCGAAGTGGATAATATAATTCATCAATATGTATGAATTATTCGCTTCAATAGTACCATTCTATTATAACAGCTGAAATAAAAGTGAAAACCACATTTTATATACCTATTTATGAGAAGGTATCAATATTTTATCAGGCTACTCATGAATATATAAACAGGAATTAGGTTGAAAGAACGAGGAAAAATTCTTGACCAGTTCAATATTCAATTACGAGATTTGGTAAATGATCAATCTGAAAAGATATCGAATGTTTAGTTAACTTGGAGGAATAGAACATATAAACATAAAGTCGGCGTAAAAACATAAAACCGTACAGTCATCGGTAAATAATCAAGTTGGAGATAAGGAAACGAAACAAAAATCAACAATATGTGAGCAGATGAAGCATTTGAATGAATTTAATCCATCCAGAGGTTTGAAATACAAGTGAGAATGAAATTTCTGAAAATGGGTTGAATTTTAAAAGAGGAACAAAAAAAAATTATCGCATAGTAGGTAGTTCAACAAAAACACTCTCATTAGTTTCAGAATAGGTATTCGAATCAAATTGTGTATCAAGCCTTCATGTGTATAGGCCATTTTAATTGATCAGAAGTAATTCATAATGATATATACCTATATATAATGCTAATTAATAAATTTTTGATATTAAAGAATTGTTCCAATTATTTTCCAGATTGTTGAATGGAATCACTCGAGATTTGAACACATTTCAGGAATTTAAAAAAATTGCATAATTATAAGTATATTGTCCACTGGAATAATGTAGTGGACATTATATATAATAATGTGAAATTCTTGAAATATGTCTAATAAATTCATAGTTTTGACATGGAATTTCAACACGTATCTCTCTTCTTAATCAACTGTTCACTTGAGAATGCATTCGTTTTACTAAATTATAGTTGACTGCAAATAAATAATCTATAATGATGAAAAGCAAATGAATGATTTATTATGATGAAAATGAAGTTCTTTTCTGCTATAATAATTGAAATGATCTGATGACTGTTATAATATAGATAATTTGAATGAATGAACAAATGTTATTTGTTATGAATATTACAAACAGTATATATTATATTATATAGAATAACTTCTCAGGTTAGAACAACCAGAAAATAACTTTTTTCATTTTTTGTTCGTGATTAATAACCTACCCACCTATTATACTTTAGGAATTTTTTTCAGGATCCATATAGATACAACGCGATCAAAATATTTCGCAAGAATTGGTAATAAATATTAAGTGAGCGTTTAGTTCAGTTTTTCTAAGGAGACGTACGTTTCCTTCATGTGACTAGTGCACTTTATAAGATCTGATAACACTTCGTTTGCTTTTCAGATCTGAAGAAGTCGTTTGTAAAGACGAAACGCATCATGCTATGTAGTCAATAAAGTATAAATCATAAGTTCAAGTGTTTGAATTTAAGTTCATATTCAAATATTTAATAATGTGAAATTATGATTAGAGTCATGATATAGTTGAATAAATATAAAATACGAAGTGTCTCATATTCCTCTACAGTGCTAATTTGTGTATGATAGAATTGTTTGGACAGCGACAGTTTCTCTTTATATTAATAACATTCTGCGCGTGTACCGCAGAATGTTATTTCTTTCTTAGAAAAAAAATAAACTGCGTGATTATTTCAATGGTTTGATATCGATCCTATCGATCTGAGCGAAAAATTAATTCCAGGGAGAATATCTAGATATCATTTCAGGGTATTTGAAATTCTACAATTTGAGCGTTGAAATTATGCATGAACCTATTCATCATGGTACCTTTTCGTCATTTGAAGACATTTGTTTATACAATTTTAGCAAATACACGAAACTGAATAGTTATTGAAAACAACGCATTCTTTAATCTATAGCCATTTCAGGAAACGTTTGTTTCTTAACACATCAGGGGCGCCATGAGATCAATGAAAATATTAATAAATGATTATATTATATTATATTATCGAATATGATATAATTCCTCATATATGTAGGTGTTTTGTGGCAGATGAATCGAATTTCATTTGAGCGTGAATATTAAGAATGTAAAATTTTTCGAAATATGTTATGAATGTATTTTTGAAATAAGGACACAAAAGTTTGATACTATTAGCATATACCCTGTATAACATTGAGAATTTCAGAAATTTTAGCTCTTTCATTTCATGAGCAATAAAAATCTGTTAAAAATGAATATTGATCTTTCAACTCGAACTGTAAGAGAATCTTGGTCAGCTGAAAGTTGTATTATCAGATCGGATCATTTAACTGATATCACATGATATATAAATACTATTCCGAAATATTTGCATTACTTGATATGGATTCACATATATTGATTGAGCTACCGTATTATGCTGTTTCATTTTAGTAGAGTAAACATTTAGATTCTGACTAATAAAATGATATTTTGTCTGCTCAGCCTTGATCCTTAGAAAAGAGCAGTTTATACCTATTATACCTACAAATTTTTTCGTAAATATGGAAATCTTGCATTCTATAATCTCTAGACATTTCACGAAATGTTTGTTCCCACATCAGGGACAATAGGAAATGAAAGACAATCGAAATTTAAGTATAATATAAAACAGGCTTAACAAAAAATATATTTCTTTTAGCTATCGATACTTGTGAGGATTTCATGCACCTTATGGTTAAAATTTTTGTCATTATTCTACAGAAAACTATATTTCAAATAAGTGTTTTCTGTCTTTGTTCAAATAAGCAATACTTGACCCGTTGTTCTACATTATTTCTGAATTCAATGTCAACTATTGCACTTATAGAAATAAATTGTGGAAAATTATATACCTACCTAATTCCTTATATATGTAATTGTTTCGCGAAATATGAATCAATTTCAGCGTGAATATTCGAATTACACAATTATTCTAAATATGTTCTGAATATATTTCCGAAATGGGGGTTCTAAATTTCGATTTAACATCATTTCTCGTGTATAACATCAAGACCTTCCATGAGCAACAACATTGTCTGAAAAATGAAAATCAAAAATATTGACATTTCGACTTACACTGTATGAGAATCTATTGAAGATTTAAGTTGTATTGATCTGAATACTTTACTGAATCACCTGGTTTATGTTTATAAACATTTAAATAATCATTTAAATCATTTGCTGCTCAGAAATATTTGCATTATGTATCGTTGACAAATATCGATTGTTAAACAGGATTATACTGTTTCGGGAAAGTTTCATATTATATATTATATTGAATGCTTGGTTCATATTTTGAAATTATATTCTCTGATATTGAAGATTTGAGTTGTATTGATCTGAATACTCTTCTGAATCACTTGGCTTATAAATGCTACTCAGAAATATTTGCATTATGTATCGTTGATAAATGTCGATTGTTAAACAGGATTATACTGTTTCGGGAAAGTTTCATATTATATTTTATATTGTATGCTTGGTACATATTTTGAAATTGAATTCTCTGATATTAAAGATTTGAGTTGTATTGATCTGAATACTTTTCTGAATCACCTGGCTTATGAATGCTACTCAGAAATATTTGCATTATGTATCGTTGACAAATATCCATTGTTGAACCGGATTCTACTGTTTCGGGAAATTTTAATATTATATTTTATATTGTACGCTTGGTTTATATTTTGAAGTCATATTCTCTGATACTAAAGATTTAAGTTGTATTGATCTGAATACTCCACTGAATCACCTGGTTCATAAATGTTACCCAGAAATATTTGCATTATGTATCGTTGACAAGTATCGATTGTTAAACCGGATTTTACAGTTTCGGGAAAGTTTCATATTATATTTTATATTGTATGCTTGGTTCATATTTTGAAGTCATATGCTACAATTCGTGCATTCATGCATTTTGTAATGTATGTGAAGAAAGTATTATTAGTTTTATAATTTTTATCTTATCAAGTATTATCATTTTTTTTATGAATGAAATTTATTTGGCCATACTATATAATATATCATAATGCAAATTTGAAACAAATTAATATAAACTGAAGAAATTACGACTAGTGGTAGTGAAATTAATTCATAAAAGGAAATAATGTTGGAAATAACATTGATATAATCTTCATGAATGTTCTATGCTAAAAAAAGTAGCTTTTATACACACATTTTATATACGTATTTATGGGAAGGTATCAATAATTTATCAGGCTACTCATGAATATAGAAATAGAAATTACGCTGGAAGAATAAGGAAAAATTCTTGAGAGGTTCAATATTTAATAACGAGATTTGGTAAATGATCAACCTGAAAAGATATCGTATGTTTAGTAAACTCCGAGGAATACAACACATGAACATAGCCTCGGAACAGTCAGCGGTCGTTAATCAACATAAGGAAACGAAACAAACATCAATAATATGTGAGCGGATGAAGCATTTGAATGAACTTAATCGATCGAGAGGTTTGGAATAGAAGTGAAAATGAACATTCTGAAAATGTGTTGAATTTTAAAAGACGAACAAAAAAAATTATCGCATAGAAGCTCAACAAAAACTCATTTGTTTCACAACAGGTAGGTATTCGACTCAAATTGAAGCCTTCATCTATATTAGCAATAGTAATTGATACATAAGTAATTCATAATGATATATGTACATATAATATATTGCTCATTAATAAATTTTTGATATTAAAGAATTGTTCCAATTATTTATTTTCCAGATTGTTGAATAGAATCACTCAAGATTTGAACACATTTCATGAATTTAAAAAAATAACATAATCATAATTATAATTATAATTATATTGTTCACTACAATAATGTAGTGGACATTATATATAATATTTAATAGTATTGTCTTTGCCTGATGTAAATCCATCATAATTGAATATAAACTCAAATTCTAACACTTGAGCTTATGATTTACTTTATTGACTACATAGCATGACAAGTTTCGTCGTCACAAACGACTTATTCAGATACTAATAGAATAATCATTATTTTGTCCTTTGTAATGACGAAACGCATCATGCTATGTAGTCAATAAAGTGTGAATTAAAAGTTCACGTGTTCGAATTCAAGTTTATATTCAAATTTATAATAATGTGAAATTATGATGATGGTCATGATTATAAATGAATAAATATAAAATACGAAGTGTGTCATACTCTACAGTTCTAATTTGTGTGTGATAGAATTGTTTGGGCTTGCTGCGACAGTTTGTCTTTATATTTATAACATTCTGCTTGTACCGATTAAAAATAATAATCCTAAAGAAAATCTTTTAATGGTTCGAAATCGATCTTAGCGATCTGAGCGGAAAATTAATTCAGGAGATATCATTTCAGTGTATTTGAAATTCCAAAATTTGAGCGGTGAAATTATGCATGAACCTATTTATCATAGTACCTTATCGTCATTCAAAGACAAAAAGTTTACACAATTTCAGCAAGTACACGAAACTTAATAGTTATTGAAAACAACGCATTCTTTAATCTATAGCCATTTTACGAAACGTTTGTTTCTTGCCACGTCAGGGGCGCCAGGAAATGAAAAACATTTGAAATTGGTAACTATATTTCTTTCGTGCTTTGTTACTTATCAGAAGTTTTTGCACCATATAGGTGAAATTTTTATCATCCTTTCTACAGAAAACCACATTTCAAACATTTGCTAACAGAGACCTGTATGTCTTGAAGACGTTTTCAATATAAGAAATAATTCACACGTTGTTCTGTATTATTTTTGAGGTCAACTATTGCACTTATTTTATCGTCATTTATTGCCAGATCAATAGAAATATACATCCAGCTGGTCAGTAGATCAATAAAAACATATATCCACCTAAACAGACAGATCAATAAAAATGTAGATCCACCTAAACAGACAAATCAATGAAAATATGAATGAATAATTATATCATATTATATTGTCGAATATGATATAATTCCTCATATATGTAGGTGTTTTGTGACAGATCAATTTTCATTTGAGCGTGAATATTCGAAATGTAAAATTTTTCGAAATATGTTATGAAAGTATTTTTGAAATAAGGACAAAAAGTTTGATACTAACATCATATCCTCTCTATAACATTGAGAATTACAGAAATTCACGCTATTTCATTTCATGAGTAATAAAATGCTCTGAAAAATGAATACAAGAATATTGATCTTTCGACTCGCACTGTAAGAGAATCTTAGTCAGCTGAAAGTTGTATTATCAGATCTGATAATTAAACTGATATCTGATATGTAAATACTTTTCTGAAATATTAGCATTACTTGATATGGATTCACAAATATCGATTGACCTACGTATTATGGTGTTGCATTTTAGTAGAGTAAACATTTAGATTCTGACTAATCTAATGATGTCTGCTCACACTTGATCTTAAGAAAAAAGCAGTTCATCAGATACCTGCAAATTTTTCGTGAATATGGAAATCTTGCATTCTATAATATCTTTGCCATTTCACGAAATGTTTTTCTTCCCACATGAGACACAACAGGAACTACTACAACTAGTCATCTATTCGACAAAAAACTATATTTCAAATGGGTGTCTTCTGTCTGTTCAAATAAGAAATACTTGACCCGTTGTTCTGCATTATTTCTGAGGTCAATGTCAACTATTGCACTCATTGAAATAAATTGTGTAAAATTATATAAGTACCTAATTCCTTATGTATGTAATTGTTTCGCGAAATATGAATCAGTTTCAGCGTGAATATTCGAATTGCCCAATTATTCTAAATATGTCCTGAATATGTATATTTGAAATGAGAGCTCTAAATTTCGGCATTAATGTCATTTCTCGCGTATAACATCAAGAACTTCCACGAGCAACAAGATTCTCTGAAAAATGAATACAAAAATATTCACATTTCGACTTACATTGTATGATAAACTATTAAAGATTTAAGTTGTATTGATCTGAATACTTTACTGAATCGCCTCGTTTATAAATGCTACTCTTTTCTATTTTGTTTGGGGTTCATTCCCTCCAATTCAATAACTACACACTGCAGTATTGGGGGATACGTTTGCGATCAGTCACATGTGCTTATCATTATCAATATAGTAAAAGTAAAATATTGAAAAGATTTTTTTCTACTATAACACACCTCATAAATATGTAAAAACCGGGATATGGCGGTATAATCTGTTGTCGAATGAGGAATATATGTTATATTCGGATAGGCATTCCAATTCAACGTTTATTCATGAAAATATATTAACCTTCTAACATGTCAAGACATAAATTACTTCAATTTGAAATTGATTAGATCTTCTTGTTCTGCAACATAAGCAGAACGCTACATTTTTAGCATTTCGATGCAGCTTGTCTAGGCATTTCATATTTCAACGTAATACTCATACCCGCCAATTTAAAGTATTTAGTCTATAATAGCTTATCAATGTATACAATAAAGGAATATCTTATCCAAACAGCAATATATTTCTCAATGTTCACCACATAGGGAGTTTGGACTGTTGCATATGAAACTTAAGAAGACATATGTCCGGGCCTCTATAAACTTTATGACTTTCGTCCAATTTTTCCCTTTGAGTTAAAAATACAGATGAATATAGGATCTATGGATTGCGCAAGGGTGGCTATCTCTGCACCTGCTATAATTGAATATCAATTAGTTAAACTACTTCAACTTAGAAAAATTGAACTTGAAAATATTCAGGCATCTTATGAAAAGATGAGCGGACAATATTCCGAAGTCAAAAATTTTTATCGCGATTTTTCTATCAATTCTGCATCAGTACATTAACAGTTTTCTCCTACTTGAACATGAAGGAAATTGAAATTTTTCCCTTTTCTGTATCTATGATTGAAGGTTTTCAAAAGCGATTTAGGATATGTGAAAATGGTTATTTATCACTTGTCATGAATAATTTACTCAGGTTGAATATCAAAAATTCAATCTAGAATTCAACCCAAGAAAATCATTCATAACGAAGTGATCGGAAGAATTTTTCCAACAAGAGTTTTTTCGAAACCTTTCAAAAATAGCTCCAAAAAGGAAAAAAAGCGTAGATGTTTCATTTAACATTTTCGCACTAGTAATACTCATGCTCATGTAAGAAAAATAGTTAGGAAAATTATGCAAAACCAATGAAAACAATTTCACTTAATTTTGAAGAATGTTAGTTATTATTATAAACAGAGGCACTCTGTGCTTGAGCGAAAGTTGCACCTGCAGTTTAACGCCGTTTCCAAACGGCCCAAGATCATGATGGGAATAGAACCCACCAGCACCAAAGAGCCGAAAGCGTTTTAGAGTCACTACACCATTAATTATTTGTTCATTCATCTATGACGAGGGGACCATGGATTCGGAAGAGTATATAATATTATTTTATTCTATCAGTAGATTATTTACACTAATTACTTACCGGATTTTTATTATCTTATAGAAGTTGACGTAATATTTTTATTGAATATATTTGTATTAACTAGTTGTATTAACTATCACTAACTTATTCTCATCTCAATAGAAAAATAATGAATTTCGTTCCAACAGTTTCGTGAAATGAGTTGTTTCGAGATAAATTTTTATTTCCTTTTGATTCTTTTCTAAAATAATCTAATGACAGTAATAATATACATACTCCTCCGAATCCAATGACCCCTCGTTCATATTTTACGGAGTCATGGAAAAAAATTAAATCCAAAAGTAATTCAAATAAAAATGAACTTCAATTCTGTCCAAACAAATGTATTCTAAATGAATAAGTTCTGAAACTCTAACGAGTAGATATTGCTCTTCATGAATCGATAATATTTACATTATAATACATTACTTTCGATAAACCATCAAAATCCATTTGTTTTCATACCTAAACACCGAATTCAAACGTAACGCCGAGATACAGTACAACGCGATAGTGTCATAATATATATATATATATATATATATATATATATATATATATATATATATATAATCAATAACCAAAGAGAAAGTTAGTTTAGTCCGCAATTGGAAACAGTCGTATACAAGTGTTTCGAGCTTATCGGCTCTCTTCAGAACGGCTTATCAAAGTTCGATCTGCACAAAAAAAATAGAGACTCCTGACAAGTAAATCACAACATTCCAGGATTCTCCAACATGTATACTATAACTTTCCTTCTATAATATTTTGAAGAATATTCAAAAGATTATTAATGCAGAGCTGGCTATGTGAAATATTAACAATGTTCTGTATCCATAATTCTTCAAGGAATAAATGTTAGAGAATATTGAAATCAGTGCCCAAATTCATGGATAACGTAAGACACTACTGTTTAGAGTCTCCTCAGTTACGTAAGATCCAGCAAAAGAAAGGCAACGATTTCAATACTCGAATAACCTCTTATGGATCATAAAAGGGAAATCTACTGTTAAATCGTATGCATATATTACCGTATGTCTCAAACCTTGATAACCGAGAGAATATATATATATATATATATACATCTTACATTGAAAGTATCACACGTCGTTATCTATTACGATTCTACATTTTAAACTCCAGTATTTGAACAATTTCATCTAATTTGATGAACTGATGCCATCAAGGTTGTTGTTGTAGAAACGCTCGCATATCGTTCATCAATATCATGATAACATTTTGCTTAACAACTTACTGCTAACTAGGTAGAAAAGGTATGGCAAACACCAGCAACAGGAATGTGTGACTTTAAATGTATGTGATATTGCACAGGAAAGTTGATATTAGTGTTAAAATGTAAATTTTTCAAAAAATTTAAAAGTTATTGTGAAATAACCAAACAGCGATAGATAAATAATAAGAACATAGGCGAGAGCAAATTACCGTAATAACAAAAGTCATACTGAGCACGAAAATCCTAAAGTCTATTAAAATTTTGGGCTGTCTGCGAGGGTTACTTGAAATGCTCCGAAAGTAAATAACTAAAAATGCAGCTAAGCCTGGAAACGTCCGTCTTCTTATTAATGCTGTTGGTGTTGTTATTGATGTGGGCCATTACCAAAAAAATCCTTTTTGGTAACTACCAGCTACATTCAGTATTCCATTATTTTCAAAGTCAAGACGTTGTCCCTGTTTTGCCGAGTGTAGTGCTGAGGCACATATGTCTGGGTGAAGTCTAACAGTACTTTTATGAAGAGTTATTCTACTTTTAATGGCCTGAGAAGTTTGACCTATATAGACTCTTTCACAATCTAAGCACGCAACACTGTAGATGCAATCTGATGTTGAAGATGGATGTACTTTATCTTTGAGTCTTAAGCGGTACAATACTTGACAATAAAGTACCTACATTTTTAACATCAGATTGCATCTACAGTTTTCCCTACTTTTATTGTAAAGGAGTTGGCTTTATTGGCCAACTTCTCAGACCATTAAAAGTAGAATAACTCTTCATAATAGCGATGTTAGACTTCGTCCGGACAGATTTGAATAGACTTTAGGTGTTACTAGCTCAGTATGACTTGTTATTACAGTGATTTACTCTCTCGCCTCTGTGTGGTTTTTCGGTGACAATGTTTTCTGTGCTCCTGTCATTTCTGATCTATTATTTATCTATCGCTGTTTGGTTCTTTCACAATAATTTTCATATTTTTTGAAAAGTTTACATTTTAACTTCAATATTAGGTTTTCTGTGCAATATCACATACATTTTAAGGCACACATTACTGTTGATGGTGTTGGCCATACCTTTTTTGCCTAGTTATCCACAAGTTGCTGAACAAAATGTTGACATGAGATTTTTTTTTAAACATCTGCTTTTTAGAGTTCTGATGAAGACTGTAAACACAGTCGAAATATAGACCATGCAAACAAATTCGTTGAAATCTATTTATAGTGGCTTTTTTTGCCAATAACCCATAATATTTCTATTTAAATTACAAGGCAATCCTTCTTCTATCATTTGAAAATATATATATATATATATATATATATATATATATATATATATATATATATATATATATATATATATATATATACCAATATATATAATTACCTAACGGAATAACTCAATTAACAAACGAGAAATATGAGTTGATTTTTCATTTTCCAATAATGTTTTTTAGTGCATGTATTAACCTGCTTCTTCATTATATCTACACCTAACTGATCAGAGTAAAAAAATTAACACATTTTCAAGCAGAATCCATGATATGTTTTCGATATGATCCAATTTTTCTAGGTAAGATAAACCTACATCTTTCAAATTCTTCAATTTCTCAAACCTAACCTCACCTTGACAAATTAATATTCCATCGCCAAAGAATAATATGAAATATTTCTGAAACTTAAGCAAATTATCGTTCTTCTATCCTTATATCCAAAATTATAACAACGTCAAGAATAATTCCAACAATAACGACAAATCAAGGCTCTAGGTATAGAATCCCCAAATTCGTAGAGATTTCTCAATGTGAAGGAGAATGTCAGATTACCAAACGTCAAAAGAGTGCGCTAAGATACTAATGCAAGTTCAACGATTATATTACGCCAATTATAGGATCCAAGATTGCTGAAAACCGATTTCGTTATTGACCTGGCACCTCCACCATTTTGTTACTATGTATTCTATCTGAGACTAGCATTTCGAATGTATTATTCTTGATATAAGTATGAAATAATCCGAACTGAATCATTTTGAAGCAATATTTACTTTTTGTTCTTCATTCAATGATAATTTTTACTTGAACCGATCAAATTACAATATCGGCATAATTTACTATAAATTGAATATTTCATATGACCAATATGGCCATCTGATATTTATTTGCCGGGTCGTTTTCATGTTGAGAGCTTCAAACCTCTATTATTCTTTAAAAAAAACGTTCGATAAAGTGCTTTTAACTTCATACAAACTAAATTGAAGAATGTACAAAAATGCTCATAAATCCTTGGCTTTTCATGAAATTTTCGTAGGTCAAACAGAACACAGTAAACAATCTTCATTACGTGATTTGAGTAGACCCTACAACAGATGTTCAGATACATGAATCGTCACTCACTTTTTTACTGATTCAGTCTAGACATTGTCCTACAGACTCAATAGCCAGACAGTATGGTGACTTTATAACACTTCCAACTTACAGATGCTGGTGGGTTAAATTTCCACCATGTGCTTGAGCCGCTCTGAATGGGCATAAAACTGTAGGTCCAAATCTCACACAAGCTGGAAATACTTCTTAAAATATAAGTAGCATACAGATCATAAGAATGATCTGAAATTTAAGAGATTTTTTCCACCGAATAATATCCGTGTTGAAGCTTCGAATTCATTTCAAGTTGATGGATGAATTTGGTGAGTAGATGTGAGAATTTTTTGTATAAATTGGCATAATTATTAAAACTGGTCGGAAGTTAATGATATCATCAAATGTGAATTCTCATTGAAATACATGAAAATCACAAATAGAAAAATTGCTTTAAGATTTATTGCTTCTTGTCTTTTCGGAATATTCTATCTCGATTCGTTATTTACGATTATTTTTATGTATTCTAATCCCTCATAGTGTATTTTCTGGACATTAGATAGTGAATTATTGGTCTATTATTAGTTTTCCGGTCGTATCGTTTATAATTATCCGCAGTTTAAATAAACCGAGCGTTATTGCTTCCACAGTTTATTGCGATTTCAGCGTATTTGCCGAACGCTGCGAAATCCAAAACCACTTGAACGACACATGATTTAATCGATTCAATTAATTCATATTATTCGATCGAACAAATCGAAACAAATTCGCATTGCAATAACGCGACGTGTATTAGCCTCTCCTAAATTTTACTGAAAACATTCATTTTCACTTATCTATAACATCATCGATAATTTGCGGTATGAACGTCAGATCCATTGATTGATGAAAATTCTAGGAAAAATAATGGATATTGTATATACATCATTTTCAATAATGAAGTATTGATTTGCTGTTTTTGTAACAATGACAAGGCATATAATATTTATATAACAAATGATATTTTGCGGAATAAACAGTTCATCATTTACGAAAGTAATACAACCAATATACGAATTTTGTTGGTTAGTGCCTCTTTTGTTCAGTGGCCACTTATGTAATTTTCACGCAGAAACAGCTGTTGATTATTCTGAAATTTTGCACACACCTTTTAATAAGTACAGAATAAGACAAAATAATATAATACAACAATATTTAAAATTTTCTCATAATTTAATATAAAATACGCATGACGACGTTTCGAAGTACTACTTCTTTATCAAATGCTGGATTAATACTACAAGATATTTATATAAATATGAAATAAGGAGAATAAATATAGAATAAAGAAGTAGTACTTCGAAACGTCGTCATGCGTATTTCAAATTAAATTATGAGAATATTTTAAATATTGTTGTATTACGGATATTAATTTTCTTCTAGTATCGGCCTCATTAATTATCAAAACAAAAGAATATACTAACTCAGAAAATGTTCTAAAACCTCAAAATCAAGAGAATCTTCACAAAATAGATGGGGTCGAAATGCTAATTCAAAGAACCAATTCTTTGGTTTTATGGATAGGTAATAACATATTTCTATTGAAATAAAATATTCAACATATAGATTTTTGACGTTTCTTGAATGCATATAACAAAGAAACTCATTTGAACATGAAGCACCGTGTAAGATGTACTGGTATGTGAGATCTTCGAGATTATCTTCGATATCGGAATTTCATATATGAAGTTTCAATTATCATAAATAAAGAGGATGTTAATGTACGTTTATCGATTTACATTTTCAACAGGTAGCCAACTGACAACCACATTATGCCCGAAAGATAAAATCAGCTTATCAATTCATAGGGCGTTATTTAGTAGTTAATCTAACAATACTCTGAACCTAAAGTCAACAAGTAATCGTCGCGGCTATTTCGAATGATATAATTGTCTTTATTACCTCCGAACGAATCACAGACCGAAATAGCCGCCTAGGCTATTAAACGTCACGTCATATACCGTGAAAGTTACATGAAATTATTCCATAGTGTATTTTGCAAAGTGACGTTCTCTTAAACAGCAAACGGAAATTCAAAACAAGCAAAATATAGAAAAGATTCTGTACTATAATGCGCCACGACAAGGTAGAACATCTTACCGTTACATTGACTGTCAATTGATTGTTGTATTTCGAATGCGAATCGACGCATTTTTTCTAAGTTTAAGGTTTGATTCTCGGTGCAGGAAAAGTAGCTTTCTTTGTATTTATTCAACGAGAAATAATTAATAATTCGGCATTCGTTGGTATAAACTTAGACTTTTAGGGCTGTAGATCCTTCGAATAAAACAGAAAATCGAAATTTTCGATTATTGTATGAATTTTTAAAATTCCATTTATATTCAATATATAAGATTTTATCCCTTTCCCTGAGAGACAATTCTCAGACAGTTTTCCAATCTATCGTTCTGGTGATTTATGCTTTGACAATGATATGTAGTCGATGAAAGCTCTCTTATATATTTCAATGAATTTCAGACAAGAGAAAAAGCGTTGTTAGGAGGCACGTCTTCGATATCGTCTTTCACTCAGCTTGACATATGAAAAAAATTTGTTTTTTTTCAATCTTGAAATTCACGAAAATGACAAAATTACCCTAAACTGAATACGAGGAAAAACTTCTTCCAATCTTACCATTTCTTATGGCTACGTATAATAAATTTGAGTTCGAATATTGAAGACAAAAAAGCAAAAAATAAGTTATTGATATACATATATTTTTTAATATATATATATATATATATATATATATATATATATATATATATATATATATATATATATATATATAATGACAGGCATGTAAAAAACATTACACGATCCAAAACTTACCACACAAACAAACACAATATTTATTATTATATTATGAACCAATATTCAAATGAAGAAAGGTTTTCGAATTTGTTATATTTCTATATATATTTATCTCAATTTACACACGATGCGTTGTTGTTCACGTTCAGACAAAGACTAATTTCCGTCTTAATTACCTCGGTTTCTTCGGTGTCACTACGCGCACAGAATGTTATTGTAGATTTTACTAAGACCTTTTATATCTACCTTGTCATTAATGGCATCCGGGTTTTTTTTTATATACATCATTTCATGATATTCTCGTTTTCTCTTGTTGTATTCAGATTTTAGGATTTTTGTTCTGGTGAAGTCGAATTTATGGTTCAATACCTGTTCGTGTTTTTTTAATGCGGTGGTGTTCCTGTGATCATATTTGTGTCCATTTAGCCTATTTTGTAGGTGTTGGCTGGTTTGTCCAATATACACTCCTGAGCAGTCTTGACAAGGTATACACATTGTAGCAAATTATGTCCTTTATGACATAATGTTATGTTGTATTTTTTGAAAAATTTATCTAGGTTTTCCGATAGATTTGGAATATATGGCAAAGGTAGAAATTGGTTATCAGTTGTATTCTTAATTTCATTAGTTTCGTTGTTTATTTGATGTGTTATATATATATATATATATATATATATATATATATATATATATATATATATATATATTTACTTTTCAATATTGTTTTAGAAAAGATCATTAGGGAATGGGAACTTCAAGTGAAGGGCATACAAGTGGGTATCAAAAAAGAAAATAAAATAAATGTCAAATGTCTCGCCTTTGCAGACGATATTGCTATCATCACAGACAACAGAACTGAAGCCATTCGCGCCGTGGAAAAACTACATGAAATTGCGCAGAAAACCCTTGTTACAAATTTCTTATGATAAAACCAAATACATGGAAAGAAAACCAAAAAATAAATCTTCTCTTATGACAAAACATGGTGAAATTTTGCAAGTAGGCCATTTTAAATACCTCGGGGAAGTTATACAGTCCTCAGGTTTAAACCGAATCGCTAATGAACAGAGAATAACCAAGCTCCAAAGGGCCTACAAACTAACATGGGCTCACTATAACAAAAAGTGCATTTCGAGAGGCGCCAAATTGAGGCATTATAACACAACGATTCTTCCAGAAGCAATCTACGCAGCTGAAACAATGGTTATTGGCGGCCATTCAACAATTAGAGAAATAGAAAAACAAGAACGAAAAATTCTCAGAAAGATTTACGGGCCAATCAATAGAAACGGTATTTGGATGAAAAGACCTCAAAATGAATTGTATCAAAAGACAAATACGATAACGGAAGAAATCAGAAAACGACGAGCAAAGTTCTATGCACATGTCTACAGAATGAAACAGTCCAGAATACCGAAGAAACTACTCAATATAATTATAAATAGTAAATGCGGAACAGAGTGGCTAAAAGAGGTCCAAGAGGATCTACAACAGATCAATATAAAAAATCTCGAAGATCGCACTGAATGCCGCTATAAAATCGCACATATAAAGTTTGAGCAAAAAGGAATTCGTCAACCTGGAGTAAAGTGGACAGATGAACGGAAGAAAGAGCATTCAGAGAGGATGAAGCGTTTTTGGGAGGCAAAAAAGATGAAGCAAAATTCCTAATGATTGCGAATTCAAGTTCAGTCGCTCTCCTCATGGGGAACAATCGAAATAATAATATATATATATATATATATATATATATATATATATATATATATATATATATATATATATATATATATATATATATATATATATATAAATAAATGAATACTAGAACATTCATTTGAAAAATTTAAATTAAACAATAGAATGTTATAGTAGAGCTAGATATGTGAACGTGTACGATGTGATGTCTCCTTCATCCTTCCAGGGATAAATGTTGGAGAAATATTGATATCGATGCCACACCTGACAGAAGTGCGAGACATATATGTTTCATTCTGCAAGGAACTAGTCAGTCGCACCACGTCCATCTAAGTGAGGCAACGATTTCAACCCCCAAGCATATTCTTGTGACTCCAAGTGGAAGACCGTAAAGTGATGAGTACTCCACAATTCCATCTATAGGAATCAGTAGAAAACACCTCTCAGATTACAGACACACCAAGCATGGAAATTTCACATATCTTCTATACCCGTAGGTATCTACTAAATTGCAATGTCTATTTGACCAATATCATCATACAATGTTTTTAAATGTCAATAGGTTGCGTTAGTAGTACACTCGCGTTTATTCCCGTATTTTCTTAAATATTACATTCAGTGCGACAAAGCACAAAAATATTTCATTTCCTTAAAAATATTGCCGAATAGGCCCCTGGAATAAGGAAATAATCGCGAGCGTGCCACTAACGTAACCTATTGACATTTGAAAACATCGTAAGATGATATTTGTCAAATAGACATTGCAATTTAGTAGATACGTATAGGTATAGAAAATACGTGAAATTTCGATGCTTGGTGTGTCTGTTATCTGAGAGGTGTTTTCTACTGATTCCTATAGATGGAATTGTGGAATACTCATTACTCTACGGTCTTCCAGTTGGATTCACAAAAAGATGCTTGTAGGTTGAAATCGTTGCCTCACTTCGATGGACGTGGTGCGACTGACGAGTTCTTTGCAGAACGAAACATATATGTCTCGCACTTCCATCAGGTGTAGCATCGATTTCAATATTTCTCTAACATTTGTCCCTTGAAGGATAATGGAGACATCACATCGTACACGTTCACATATGTAGCTCTACTATAACATTCTCTTGATAAATTTCAATTTTCCAAATGAATGTTCTAGTGTTCATTTTCTTAAATATTTCATTCAGTGCCATCAGCACAAAAAAATTTCCTTATATATATATATATATATATACTAGTAAATACTGAGACTCTTTAACGAAATATCGAAATATTTCAAATAAAATTCACAGGGAGCTGTCTTTATTTATGGATTAAATATGGACTGATGATTTATAATAATGATGAAACAATTGTATCTTATTATCATTCAACAAGATCGACGAATTTTTCGAAACGCACTCAATATTCACTCTGGAAAGTGATTGGTTCGTTCTCGTTGATAACAGTTGTGTAGAGAGCTCCTTGACATTTTTATTTACAATATTTCGATATTTCGATTAAGAGTCTCAGTATTTAGTAGTATGAATGATATGTGAATCTTGAAACTATATATATATATATATATATATATATATATATATATATATATATATATATATATATATATATATATATATATACAGAATGCTATCACTTATATAGGTGCTACTAGATAAAATCGTATAGATGGACCATAAGAAAAGAAAAGAGAGCTGAAGGGCGTTAAATGACGAACCAGAAAGCATATCATCAAGTGAATCTCATGATTAAGTCAATTGAATGGTAAAATATTCATCAATCGCTGAGCAAATTCAATCTCTAAAACAGATTGCTCAATTTTCTCTCCTCAAATCTGGACCTTATCCTGTTTATACAACTTAGTTCAAATGTTGAATGGTGTAACAGCGGTCAATATAAGAAAAAGCAAAACAAAAAGTCAAACACTCATCGAAAATTGGAAATTCCAGTATTGCCTTCACTAATAGTCACTGGCGAGCAAATAACATTTTAAAATTGTTAATAGTTCACAACACAAACATTAAAGAATTCAAAATGGAAATGAGCACCAACAACACTTACGAATGTGTTAAAATAAATAACAAAATATAAAATAACCAAATTTTGGTTGATTCGACAGACCACACCACAAGAGTTACACAATAATATATACGATGATACTGAAGAACTCAAGGTATGTCGAAGAGATCTTTAAGCGGCGTAGTTAAGAAAAACCGTTAACATCTGCATAAATTTTTCATTTACTTGCATTTTATTATTCCGAGATGAAACACATTGGGAAATATCAATAAATTACATAGGCCCCTACAGTTTCCT
Source organism: Henosepilachna vigintioctopunctata (assembly GCA_030704895.1). Lineage (NCBI taxonomy): Eukaryota > Metazoa > Arthropoda > Insecta > Coleoptera > Coccinellidae > Henosepilachna > Henosepilachna vigintioctopunctata. The sequence continues at coordinate 255,852 of JARQZJ010000016.1, read as the reverse complement.
ATCGTTGTTACCACGTGTAAAGTGTAAAGTGTGAGTGTAAAGATCCGTACAAACATGAAACTTGACTTGAGATATAGTACTCAGAATACAATTCGACTTGTAATATAATTGGCTCAATAATTAGTACATAACTTTTTTTTGGACGCACAAAGTTATTATACTTTCAAAAGGCGGGATAAAGCCAGAGACATACTCACGTAGCTCCCTCTATGGAAGAAGCAATTGAACTCTCTCGAGTATTGTAGACTGTATCTTGTGTGTCTTATATACGCATTGAAATTAGGAATTAGACAAGTGTTTTGACGAGTGGGATATGGAATGAAAAATTCTCACAATACTTGTCTAGTTGGTGTTTGTAATGTGATAATTTTTGGTCACTATTTTGTCATATTTCATAATGATTTTCATTCATTTCTATTTTATATTTACTCTAGCTGATTGTTTCTATATTTCTCAAATACACGTAATTCTAGATCATTTAATTGGCGATTACATATCTACATGAGTTGAAAGTTTTATACACCCTTAATGAAAAGAAGAGTATTATTTTCACAAAACTTCGTAGCGTAACGCCGTTGTGTTACAATTGTCTGATACGTATTGAAGATACGGTGAGTCAATCTTCGCTGTTTTCTGAAAGGAGAATATTCTGCTGATTCGTGTTTAAAACAGAAAAATTGCCTCTTTCTTGAGCAATGAAGGTTGCTTTAGCAGTTGGCTATTTTCCCGTCTTGCATTCTCTCGCCTGGATGCTGACAAAAAAACTAATTTTTTTGCAGTCATCAACAATTGTCACTAACTTCGTCATTTCTCATTGGCATGTTCTTTCCAAGAATAATTTAGGATATTTGTATCCCTAAAATTTCTTCACACCTGCAACTGTTTATTTCCAATCGAATAATAGTTGAATCGAAAAAATTAATCGTGTTTTTATAGCGTACTATCCACACATGGTTACAACAGGAGCAACATGAGTGGGTACTGGTATTATTTCTTTGAAGGGGTGTTTGAATACCGAACACCTAAGGGTCGCCCTGATGTACGATAATACGATGTTACGTAATGTCACTCAGACTTGTTAAGCCACGGCGAAACGATACGAAGTTTTGTTTTCTTCCTAAACGCTCCTTTAAATTCGAGATATCCACTATCAGTTCTCGAAGGACAGAATATTTCATTTGGTTTTTTCATGAAAATATTCATTTTGCCTGAAAGCATTTTTATATGTAACTGTTGGTATGTCCATGTCAGCTGCAAAATGAATCATCACTGCCCTTCCTGTGGATAAACTTGAGGATGAAGACATAAGAGTTCAATTTGATTGTCATTATGACAAAAATTCAAATTGAACTTGGTTTCTTCACACAACTTGAAATTCTCTCAACGACATATCGGAAAATAGTAACGAAAAAGTACACCAATTATCCACAATGAAAAGTAAGTTTCGTAGAAACGAATAATTTCTTTAGAGAGTCTGGACTTACTTTTTCCTATAGTATTGCGTTGAGCTGATTTAGTTTAATTGTAATTCATAACACGATTTTCAATTTTTGGAAACATTCATCTTCTCTCAAATTAGAATAATGCAGGATACATCATCGAAGAAATAGAAGAATTTCCTCTAGCTTGCGATGCTTGAGAGCCTAGACAAGATGCAATTGGTATTCAAATTTGAAATTCTTGTGGAAATATTCATTCAATAATAGAAGCATGGGAGATATATTCGATTTTTGGGGATGTCAACCACCTGGTTCTTTTTCAGAATTATTAGTGTCACGGCCGACATTAAAAAGGCCGTGAAGAGCGTAATTCGGCGGTGTTGCCAAAATCGAGCTGGTAGCCTAATCTCCTATTCGATTGTTCCCAAAGTTTCAAGCATTATTTCAACTCTTTTTGTATATTTCGAACGGATAAAGATATTATTGGTATTTATTACACACTAAGTATTATTCCTGAGCACATGTTCCTTTTATCAGCTTTATATCATTTAAATAACATGAACTTCTCTCGATTAAATATGTAAAAGATTGATCCCCACTCTCTGGAATATCTTTTTATCTTATCAACAAATTTTCTATTTGTGACCACTTATCCAATTTGGAGAGAATAGGTACTCGTAACATTCAACCTAATGCAGTGTACAACTTTTTTGCATTCAAAAATAATGTTACTAAGATATCTTCATTCACTGTAATTTGGTTATTTATGGTAATAATTTCTTCATTAATATCTTAATGTAATAATTTCTTCATTTCTTAATTAATTTTGTTGTTAACTGAACCCACTAAACATTTCAACAATCAGGAATATTGATTTTACTAGAGTGATGAAAAAATAAATCTTGAAAATTGACAACTAAATTTGACTGTTCAAAAATGTTATTCAAATAATCATTGCGAGCTAAATATTTTTGCCGCTTTTCCTCTGGGCTTTTCGTAGGTAAGGGCACATTTTTGGATGAATCATTCGGTAAATTTAGAAAAGTAGAAGGATCCGCGTGAGGGACTAATCTTGTTGAGGTGAAACAAATTTCTCTTCCCTGATGATTTCAGTTTCAGGGAAATTCAACGCAAAAACAACTGAATATTTATTTGGAGCCTAATTGTCTTGGTATAGATTTTGTGGTATAGATTTCATCCATTTACTCTTCAAATTCATTTTTAGCGAAGCTAAAGGTCGATACTCGTTGCCCACCCGCCTTCAGAGTGCCGTTATAATTTGATTTACAAGCAGGAATGCAACAAGTTTTCGTCAGTTTAGGAGAATACTTATTAGATACATACCTCTTTCATGCTTGAAACTTACTAAATCACCTACGGAACACCTTTCCTTTACAATATATTTCACATAAAAATTATTTGTATGTAATGCTTATTCAAAACACAATACAAATTTGGTTTCGATTCGATGAAATCGGTACACACAAAATACTTCGTCTTTATAATTTGATGTTATGTTATCCACAAATTAGCATCACTAGCACCTATATTTCACTATACAAAATTGATGAATGTAGGATTAATACTGAAACAACTCAAAATTGACTTGGTTCCACTGAAATCTATAAGCACAATAACACTTTGTTTTTTGTAGTTCGATGTTGAGATTTTAACAAATTATCAACAACACATGTATTACACCATACATAAGTGAAAAATATTGAATGTTTACTAAAAGCACAAATTATTGAACTTCAAGCAGCGCAAGTTTCGAAAATCGTCCCATTTGCATTATTATACAACCTAAACTAACGGCGGGGTTGTAGAAATTCATAGACCACCAGCACTTCAGTGTCATATACTCATTTCATGGCCGGTTTAAAGTCGGCCGTGACAGTGTCAATGTGATAGTTCATCCTACTAGAGCACCTAGCAAATATTGTCTTCTGAAACCGTAGAAATTTATATTGGAAATTCTTTTCGTATATTCATTTATGAACGGATCAAATATCTGAGTCTGAAATCACATAGTTTGAAGATAATCTTTTATATAGAGAATATCAAGATTGGGCAGGTAACAAATAATTAATGCAGATTTTGAGATACAAGAAACGAATTCATGAGAATCATTAATTCACAAATATAACATAAAATATTTTTATATACAAAGAAAATTTAATTTCAAACAATTTCAATCTCAAACAATTCAATTGCTTTGACATGAAATGGTTATAATACGAAATTATATTAGGTTAATAATTGAATTGTAGGTTCAATATGATTATTTCGACACTGAAAAATAACACCTGTCCGTATGATGTTAACCATTTCATTCGAATGGACCAGTGAAATCAGCGTTCGTGCCGTTCAAACGAAATGGATTTTTTGTCACATTTATTTGCCGAGGTTTCAACGGCCAATTAGGAATTACGTCTGTGTAGAATCGTTTTCATTATGGTGGGATTTGTTCAGTTCGATCTTTTCGCTTTCAAAGTAGGGCATTCGTTCGATTCCACTGAATGGGTTTCAAATTGACGAAGCGACAATTTTCCGAATGATTAGAAAATTTGAATCGCATGATATTGCGCTTCTTTTCAATTTCTTCGGAATAGAACTGATTGTTCCATGCAAGGCTTCTCAATCGGTTTATGACGAGCTCTTAAGCAATCGTAAAATATGTCTTCTGTGGTCGAGATGGAGAAAAAATTGGAAAAATTTGTTATTCCTGAATTTTTTCAATCATTACACAAGATCTAGGAATGATTTCTGTATAAGAAAGGTTAATTCAAGTTTTGACCAAAAAAATTTGTTTCTACAAGGATTTAGGTATTTTAATGAATTTCCAGATGAAGACAAATCATATTGTACGCTTCTTCGATTTAAGAAAGCTTGCAAGATGCATGCAAGGAATTTTGTTGATTAGTTTTTTTTTGGATTGTTGGGCTGTTTTCTTCAATATTCTTCATATTTTTGTATTTTATGTAGCAAATTTGTTAATAAAGGATATTATTCATATATTATGAGAATCGTGAGCCTTGTTCCGGATCAATAAATACTTGAATGTATAAAATGATTGTATGAAACACAAAACAATGTAATCTGCCAGTAACAGAGAATTTATTGATTTCATTTTCACGATAAAGGATAAACTTGAGAATCAAGAATGCCTTCATGTTGTAGGAACTTTGGAGTCTTCTTCAACACTTCTCAAAAATGTTTAGGTAAGGAAAATTTATTTCACTAATTGAGTTTGGGGTTTGCTTCCTATTTCACAAATACTCCATAGGACGAAAAATATTGAAACTTCTTATTTTTCCTCAAAGAATTGAACTCAACAACAACAGAATTTTTATTGAGATTAATAGTTCACGTGATAATTATTATAATTATTGCAGTTTTTCAAATATCTTTCCAGACTCGAGGTGAGGTCCAAAAACTAAGTCTTATTGATGTCAGTGTCCTGAAGGATGAGGACCTCAATTCTGATGATTATGAAGTTCATCGAAGTGTAGGTGCTAAATTATTAAAAATGAATTCCACAGATACTCACAAATACTTTGTATCATGTATTGAATTTATGAGAATTATTAGAAATAGTTTTTAACATAACTTTATTCTTCTTAATGTCAACAGACTTGTTTGAATACTTCAGAAATTTAATGAATACAATTTCAATGAAGGCTTGAGTCCAAAATTAGAAATAGAGCGAACTCTTTACGGGTGCATATGCCTTAGACTGTCCCTCTTTCAGATCATCTGCGAGTAAGTGGCATCGATGAAACGATAAGTACTTCGAAGTTCCTGTAGTGATGGTTCGTTGAGTGATTGCTCATCTCTCTCTCTCTCTCTCACGCCCAATCTTTTCTGGATTAACCACAAACTTAGACCAATGAAAATTAGTTGAATCATTTTGATGCTAAGTCGAAATTAAGGATAAATTATTCGAAAATATTCGAGAACTTGAGATAAAAACCAGCTCCAAGCATTATATGCATACAGATATTGAATTTTATTGTTACTCTGCATTCGTTATATTTCATTGAAATAAGAACGTAATTCTTTTCAACTTACGTTTTTTTTTCAAGGATTTTCGATTAGCTAGAAATTCTAATGAGTGAACTAATGGGGTAAATTCACAATGTGCTTTTCCACATTAGCGCTTCACTTTATATCAAACATATTTCAATATTGACAACTATAATATACCAATATTAATTACAATATTCGAATTACTGAATTGATTTCAATATTGTAATTAGTTCATCCATAATTTCTCTCAAGAAAAACGATTCAAGTTTTTTTAAATAGAAAACGTGAAGGGTATATAAATTCACGAAGAAATGAATGATGAGAATTCAAATGAATTCTCCGAACAACACTAATAACCAGTAATTTGTAATTCAAATATGGCGTCCTCCATTTCATGCAAAATTTCGGCGAATGTGGATATTTATTTTGCGAGGAAAATCGATTTCCCTTCATTTCCCGACGGATTAAATTCCAACAATTTCCTCTTGAAATATTCATAGAAACAAATTATAGCAGTCCTTCATTAGAAATAAATTATTGGTACGCCTTGTTCGGGTCTCTCATCGACGGTCGAAACGATTAAATAGCCGTTCTACGTGAAAGATAAACATTTTTCATGAAGAAATTTCGAATTGTTATCATTATTTTACCGTTATTACTGTTACTACTTGATGAGTGACCATAATCGGACGGTGTTCCTTCATTCATTTTACTTTCTAATATAACAAAATATGAATGAATTCACTTCCACAGTTTGGAGCTTCTGATTATTTTCAGGTGTTCTTAATTGAAAATTCCGGATCGAAATGATAATTTGAACTATTTTCTCTATACTACCAGTGAAAAAAGATTGCACTCAATTAGCTGTCGTGAGAATTGCATACTAAAAGAATAATACTGGTTTCATGAGTACCTACCTAAAATTACTTTTACTTTAAAACCGAATGAAATTAATTTTATTCTGATAGTAAACCATTGATCTATTTCTTACTATGAAAAAAACGTGATAGTGCCTCCTGAAGATTCTCTGATCTACATAGATTCTTAACATTTCACTCCAGAATTCCTACATTTTTCAATACGCATATAAATTGACTCGATTTCCCAAAAGTGTTCTGCTATATACTCTTGTATATTCTTCATCTTATGAACTAATATTTTTTGATATATATGTAGGAGCAAAATTTATTCACTATCATCTTCAAACACCTACGAATTTTCAATGAATACCTACTCCTTTTTACAATTTAGGTGGTCGATTCTGATACATCTGATGCAAACATCACTCTCTTCATATAGGTATATATATATATATATATATATATATATATATATATATATATATATATATATATATATATATATATATATATATATATATATATATATATATATATATATATATATATGTAATTAACGGGTAAGTACAGCCATATAAGTGAGTATCACATCAGATTTTATACTCCTCATCTTCGATGGTTGCTGATCAGATGTCCTACTGATGAAAAGTTGGTTATTTAGCTAAGTAATTTCGAGAGAAATAATTTTTCTCTCAAGGCGATAAAGTTTTAAGCCAGTGGTTTCCAACCTTTTTGTCCCTGCACCTCTTTTAAAAAAAAGTTGTAACACACCTCAATTTTTCTAAAAATTCAATTTCATAAAAAGTCAACTGATATTATAATTTATTCAATGGGCTACAAAATAATATACAATTTTATGTGACATTCGTTTCTCGACAATATTGTTGTCAATACGTGTTATTAAACAGCTCTGGTTGAAAAGTCAAGAGCGGTTTTTGCACAAACTTTTGCACAAAGCTCTCGTTTAGTGCAAAAGCGAAAAATAACAACTTAGCTAATATTATGTGAAATGAAAAAGAAATAATCGGATTAGGTGAGACAGGCCAGGTCCTGGCCAACCTACAGATAGGGGCTTTCGGGGCCTCTACAACGAATACTCCATCCAACTATTCTTTTATCGTAGGCCAAATAAAATATCCATCAAAAAATCAAGCAATTATTTTATCAGCCATTGAAGAACTGAAAACACAAGATTACATATATGCTATTGGATCCTTAGTATCCCCGAAAAATATTGCTTATGCTTTCCGAATAGTGAACAACAGATTGTCAACAACATATGTATCTACCTAACTAGTTCAGAACATGCAGACCAGCTCGTTAACGTACATAAATTCCTTAAAATCAAAGAAAACGCAATCGATATTCGAAGACTCATCACTCCAGCCCATCGTTTAGTAATTTCAAATGTTTGTCCCACTATCCCTGACGATATTTTAGAACAGCAATTGTCTAGTTTTGGTCTTAGTGAAGTTCCGTAAATAACGATCCTCCGAGTAGGTAATATAGATCCTGAATATATATCTATTCTGAGTTTTAGATGCCAAGTATACATCTTGCCTACTGAGTATATTTCTATTCCAGACTCTATGCTCATTGACCACGACAATATCTCTTTTAGAATTTTTCTATATATCAATGGTCTAAATTGTAGTCGATGCAAATGTGCGGGGCACTGTGATGCGGACTGTAAGAGCCAAAGAGTAGAATTCGAAAAACGAGCATCAGAAACAAGAAATACCTGCATCTGAAATTCATGAGGTAATGATACATACTGCTCTAAATATCTCTGAAGAATTACCAGATAGAACTGAAACAGAAATGGACTCATCAATACCTTTGCAAAAAACAAATGCAAAAATTCCACAGAAAGTATATACTCAAATTTCATTTCTTAAAGATTTTGATAACGACAAAAAGACAACTTTCTTCGACACCTGAAATTGAGAGCACACTCGGAATACTTCCAAGTTTTCCTAAACCTAAACCAAAAAAATCGCCGACAAAGAAAAGCAAGTCGTTGAACGAAATAGACAACATTTCTTTGCTTCTGAAAACTATAGAACAATTTATAAATGAAAATAATCCACTCTTCTTTCTCAGTTTTATAGAAACCTGTGATTTTCTGGAAAACTCTTTCAACACTAAACACCCTGAAATAGTCGCTAAAAATTCCACAGACGATCTATCTAAATTAATTTCATTGCTTCAAAAAATTGATCAAACCGTGCATGACAAAAGACTGAAAAACAAAATTACACGTCTGAAAACTAAACTTTCAATTAATACAAATTTTACTACCGACCAAGAGTCTGAACCGTGGTCAACACAGTAAGAAATCATGATGATGTTAATGTTACAATGGATTATAAATTCCTATTTTTTCCACAATGAAATGCTTAGTCTACTTTCGAATGATTTTCGGCTCTTATAATTTGTCTACAAGAAACACATCTTTCACAATATAAATGAAACACATCGTTTGTGAGTGTGGAAAATATAGTGTTGAACGTAAAATGCAAAATCTGAACAATGATCCAAAAACTTCTCTGTTTGTAAAGTGGAAAAATACTATTAATTGTTATAAATAAATAGTTAAAAATGTTAATCTTTATAATCAAATTTGACATTCCGTTATAATCTATATTGGTCATCATCCTTAACTATGAACTATGTACTAAATCGAATGTATTTCCGGTAAAAACCCTAAGTGGTTGATGCGGGTAATCTGAAAATAAAAAAGATATTATCTGAAAATATACATAAAATTCTTTCCATAAATAATTATTACTTATTAATAATTTCAAATGTAATAGAAACAAATCTTACAAAAATAGAAAAAAAAAGAACATATAATCGAAACAACATTATAAAAATTTAATGCGACAGTTCAGCTTGTTTTTTAGCACAAGTTTCTCCAAACCGTGGTATTATTGAAGAAATCGCGGTTCCCATTTCTTTTCAATCACTGAGCGACATCGATACTATGTTTTTAAGACAGCTACTGTAAAAAAACCAGTTTCTCATAGGAAAAATATAGCAAGTGGCAATAAAATTTCTGAAGCTTTGTTTGTAAAAGTAGGAAAAGGGACCTTTACTCTCAGCCAAAACGTAACAATATTGTTTTAGACTTGAAACTGTTGTCGTTGTCGGCCAAAAGCATCATATTTTTCAATCACAAACGGGTTTTTAATCCATTCATATTTGGACAATTAAAGATCTTTAAAGTAAAACGGGAATTGCTTCCATGGACAGGTCAAATGATTATCAGTGAGATCTTTACTTTTTTCTATTTCATCAGCCAGACAGGTTATTTTATTGATTACGTTTACCTATTTTTCTGATTTACTTTTTTGGCACCTATTCGACTTTTTTGGTTTGTATTCGAAAATGATATTTTGGAAAAAGCTGCATGCCCGCTTGCAACATCTCGAGACCCCCTAGAGGGCCGCCACACAGGCTGGAAACCATTGATTTAAGGAATTACATTTCAATGATAGCATATCATACTGCATCAACATAATAACATAGCTCTCTCATTCATATCTTATTATGAGTTATATTTAATTAATTTTAAATTGTAACTTATCATCCTTACTACTTATGGTCTATTTGATTTCAAAGTAGCGCATTCGTTCGATTCCACTGAATGGTGTTTCAGTGGAAATTGTCGAAGCGACAATTTTCAGAATGATTAGAAAATTTGAATCGCATAATAATACGCTTTGTTTCAATCCCATCGGGACAGAACTGATTTTGTCATGCCAGGTTTCTCAATCGGTTTATGACAAGCTCTTAAGCAGTCCTAAAATGTGTCTGTGGTGTTCGGGATGGATAAAAAATTGAAAAAATTGTAATTCCTAAATTTTTTAATTAGTGAGAATGTTGAGTTTGTTCGGGATCATCCACATTTCAATGTATGAAATGATTTTTATAACACACAAAACAATGAAATTGTTTTATGTGTTGTAAATGAAAATGTGGCAATGATAACATATCATACTGTATAAAGATAATAACATATTTCTGATTGATACTTCATATCGAGATATGATTGATTATGAATTATAACTGATCATCTCTAATACTGATAATCATCTCATAATGGGTGAGTTTTTGAGCGTAGAAATACATAGAAATGATTTCTATCGGCAATGGAATTCCGAGAATATAATAAAGATTTTAATCCTTCAAGAGTATCGCAAAGAATTATTTGCATTGAAATAATGTAATGAAGTGAATGAATTCTCAAATGATTTTTCAAGTTTCTCTAATTCAGTATTCATTTTATACAAGAAGCATGATTTGGTGAAGAAATCAACAAAATACGAAAGTATCATCGTCATCGAATAGCAGAAAGAGATAAGCGTTCCCTTAGCATTAGAACATGACTCATAATATATTCTTATCTTCGAAGAATCATATGAAATGATGATAGCTTACCATCCCGAAACATATGCCATGCAAATATTTCTTGCTGATTGGAATCTAGTTTCAGACTATATCAAATTCTCAAATACAATTCCAATTCTAATGATAAATCTAACAGTTCAGCTAAAAAAAGGAAAATTTAATATAATCTAATATATTCCATGCGAATTCCACTCCAAACGTTTCTACGACACACTCAAATCTACAATGTAGTCATGCTGGAGAATTATAGACGCTGAACGTTTATAATCGAAAAATTCCGCCGTCTGAAATGAAGCATTCTTGAAAGTTGCCATATGCAGACATCGTCCGGACGTTCCATTTGCATTTTTGGCTTTGTACAAGAGAGAAAATTAGTCTCTATTATATCAAATTCGCATGACGGTTAACCGAATGCTATTAACTCGGTAATGTGTAACACTGGCGAAGCGTAAAATTGGGGAAAATAATGAGAACTGTAAGCCAAAGGGTGGTATCTTTGTTTAATGTCCAAATTATACAGTTTTTTGGGCGGAATGAGTTTTTGATTACATACCTGATGGACATGTGAGTTGGTCAAAAAACACATATGTAGATTGAAAGAAATATCGCGATCATTGAGGTTGACGTTATTAAAAACTGGTTTGTTACTTTGGGTATGTGAATTAATTAAAATTATCCACGATTCCAAGCCATACGATTATTATCAGACTGCCTCAAGACCAAATTTAGCTAATGGCCCTTCTGGGAACATTTCCAAGTTAATGGCCTGAAGTGGGCTCCATAGTTATCCTTGTTATGTGAAATTCTCTAAAGGTTCAAACTGCCGAAAGTAGTACTGCCTTCTGTGATTGCTAACAGAGAACTTCTTTCAAACAGAAATCTCTAGGTATTTAAGTAACTGTCTTTCGGTAATTCTTTAATAAATCCTGAAACTTCTGCCACCGTCTTGTCAGTTTTGATTGTCATTCCTGACCTCCTAAGCAACCAAGTTATGCACTACTATGATCAATGTAAAATTTTTTACGAATTTGCCTAATGAAACAATATCATCTCACTGTAATAAGCAGCTCAATCAGTTCTCCCTGGAATGTAGTTGAACTACAGCATATTTTCATTGTATATTGTTTGCTGTTTTGCAGATTGTTAGCTTTTAAAGACATCAGAACCTAAAATTACCTCTGTATTATCACCAATGAGATACGTTTCGTCTAACCAATAAATCTGGATTGATCTCAGCAATGAGGACGAAGATATTTTGGAACATTAGATATTTATGAAAGGGATGCAGAAGACTTCTTCCACGCGTTTAATAAGATTACTGACACCTTCGGAGGATCGAACTCTTCTGTGCGTTTTATTTATGTTTACCTTACATTGGGAGTGACAGTGCGACATTTTGAGACCACTGGTCCTCGGCAGTAACAAAAGGAGGGTGGAATGCATTTTTCCCTCTGCTTGATGCTGAAGTTCATAATTGATTCGAGGTAGAAACTCTCAACTCTCCCCATGCAAAAAACGTTAACTTAAGTCTTGGCCATCTGAATTTCTCGTTTACAGGTGCAACTACGAGCAATCTGCTCACCTCTCCTTCTGCAACACTGTATCCATTCACGTCATGCTGCCTGCTTAAGTCCTTTGAATGGCAATATTTTTCATGGTCCTTCAAAATGGATAAGTCACCATTCAAATCATCAGAGCAGATTTGTTCTCACGTTGTTCCCAAATACATTATACTCATTTTAATTACTCTAGAAACAGGGCAGATGCAGATAGAGTTCTTCATAAAAAAAATTGTTCTTATTTTATAATCTCTCTAATTCTATCAACTAGCATCTCTCGAAACTCTACCAAAAATAACAACGAATAATCCTTGGAATAACAAAAATACAATTCTCTCCATTCTCCCTACTGTTATCTTTTTTAATTCGGAATATTCCGCCATCTCTAAGTTAATTCGTTTGTGTAATCCAATTCTTCAGCGCCGCATCCGTCTCGGGACGATCGTCGGGATCAGTTCGTCAGGGTGAGAGATCATTATCGCATCTTAATCCAATAAAAGGCGGATTCTAATTGTGTCCTTCCTGTTACGTCTGTCATTCATGAACCAACGATGGCGTAATTCTGCAAGGAGACGTCCCGTGTCGCCTCCGTCGCGACGTGAAACTGCCCATTGGGGCCTATTTGCACGATTTAATATCCACGGGAGATCATTTGAATGTCGTATTACCTCTCATTAATTGTTGTAGTCAGAAATTTGTTAGATTAGACGATGCAGAAGGCGTCGAAAGCGCTATACCTAATTTGCTTCGATTACGGATACAACACAAAATTGAGACAAAAACTGCCTTGAACAAGAACGAATTATCTTGAAAAAGTGGGTGGGTCCTTTTAGGACGAAGTAAAGTTTTTCAGTTAACTTGGCAATCCCTTGTGGATTTTTTCAGGAATAATTGAACATAGCACAAATTTATCTCAGAATATGGATATTTATAGTAAGAATAATTATTCTATTATATAATAAATTCAATTCATACCTTTCGACACTACACCGTGTATTTTTCGATTAATTCTGTGAGGTCTATGAAATTTACCCATTATATATACCAGAGGTGGCCAACTCGATTAGACCTATGATCTAAGGTTTACCAACGAAAACCTGTGCGATCTACCAGGTTCATTTATCTTGAAATGTCTGTGTTCTTTTCGTTTTGGTTCTTGGTGTTGAAGCGTGTGGTCGTACACGTTCGCGTGCTGCATAGGTTGAAAATATAGTTTTAAACAATGACGTCGAAAGAATCTTGTGACACTCTTTACGAGTGAGTCCAAGGAGTTTGGATAAATCCGCTGAAAAGAAGAGAAATTTCTTGGGAACTGTAGAAATCCAAATTGGTCTGAAGAATTATGATCCCCAGAAGGACAAAGGTTTCAGTGGAACCGCAAAACTGAAGCACATTTCACGTCCAAAGATGCAAGTGTGTATCTTAGGTGATCAACAACACTGTTATGAGGCGAAAGATAATAATGTACCATTCATGGATGTTGAGGCCTTGAAGAAACTTAACAAAAACAAGGAGTTGGTTAAAAAATTGGCTAAGAAATGATGATGCTAAGAAAGAATGATGCTTTCCTTGCTTCTGAAGCTCTGATCAAACAGATTCCATGGTTGTTAAGTCCAGGATTGAATAAGGCTGGTAAATTTTCAGGTCTGTTGTCCCACCAGGAATCTATGACTCAGGAAATTGATGAAGTTAAGGCATCTATCAAGTTCCAAATGAAGAAAGTGTTGTGCTTATCCGTTGCTATTAACTTGATATGTCAGCTGATGAATTGATACAAAATGTCTACCTGGGAGTGAACTTCTTAGTTTAATTGTTGAAGAAACACTGGCAAAACGTTGGGTCAATTCATGTTGAATCTTCAATGGGACCTCCTCAGAGGTTGTATTGAGGTGTTTTATTCTACATATTAACATATGTATGGTAAAGTCAATATAACTATTAAGTCTGAAATCTTCAATGAAACAGTATAGTTCAGTACAAAATCATGTATTTTTTATCGACCAGTCTTAGTAGTTTCTTTCCATATCACATGTGAGATCGTTTCCTTGAATTTACTCAACATTTATCAAATGGGTCCTATATATCAGTGAGAGCATTGCGCCTGAGCATTTCCCACTAGTTTAGCATAATCAGGTTTGTAGTTGAAAATTGCCCACATTGAAGAATCCAATGGATGAGCATCTGTCAAACGAGAACGGTGTTCATTTTCAGTTTCTTTTAAGTAAAAAAATGCTGACTCACAGAAATATGTTGAACCAAAACATAAATGAAGTTGTTCAATACATTTTTTCAAATTTGGATGTTTTTCGTTGGAAACCAATGCCCAGAAATCTTGACTTGCAGATGACCTTGCTTTTAGAAATATGTCGCAGCGCAGAGTAACAATTTTGTTTCGTAAAGTCATGTGCTACATTTGAAATTTATCTGCAAATTTTGAAGCCAATTCATAGATATCACTATGATCAATGGCATCCATAAACAGATAACTTATGAATTCAACTTTTCTATTTTTCTGATATAACTAAAGCGAATCTCCAGTCTGCTATCACTGCACTAATTTCTGTAGTGCACTTCTCAGAAATTAAATTGTAGGTAGGATGTTTTTCCATATGATCCTTGATGTTTACAAATTGTTAGAATTTTTTCGTCTCTATGTCAACTATCATAGATTCTGTTTGACTTCGAAATGCTGCAATAGAACTCATCATTTCTGCCAATGTTTTTTTCTTGCCTTGTAGATTCAGATTTAATTTACTCAGTTCTCCA
Organism: Henosepilachna vigintioctopunctata; assembly: GCA_030704895.1. Classification (NCBI taxonomy): domain Eukaryota; kingdom Metazoa; phylum Arthropoda; class Insecta; order Coleoptera; family Coccinellidae; genus Henosepilachna; species Henosepilachna vigintioctopunctata. The sequence goes on along the minus strand of JARQZJ010000016.1, from coordinate 240,786 downwards.
GTAAAATCGGCCAAGAAAGCTAAATCGCATTGCCAGTCTGAATTACGCAATTGCCGGCCATCATCACACTTTTCATCAAGAAATGTTATTGTTCTTCCAATAGATCTCAAAATCTTTGCAAAAACTTGCTTAACTTGCAAAACGGCTCAACCATCTTACGTGAGTGAGCAATGGCAATCCTGGTTTCCTTATATCTAATTGCTGTTTGAGGAGCCACCTTTGGAGGGATTTTCTCTTTATGGAATTAACAATTTTGAAAGAAATAACCATCACATATTTCGTGCTTAATCTCTTTCTAGCCAGTACTTGTTGATGAATTATGCAGTGGTAGCTATAGAAGTCTGGAAAATCTTCGTGTTTGTGACAAAAAGCAATTGAATCATTATGAGTTACTGTCATTGAAGGAGCTCTTTTACATCTTCTAGTGATTTACATCGGTAATCGTCGAAACGTCGTATCTACAGTATTCAATGTAGTAAACTGTCAACTGATACTTGACACTGGACGGATTGACACTTGACACACGCCCCTCCCCCGCATCCCACTTATTGGTGATGACGTGCCGAAATCAAAACACTATACTGCGTAGAATAGAGGATAAAAACTTTGACGGAACAGCGATTGAAAATGATACAAGATGATGCTGCAATAGTTGATAATTACGTTGCGTAGTCTGGTCTAATTATTTATATTTTTTGCCTGGCCTTGGTCGACTGAACTAACATTCGCGATCGACCGGTTGGTCACCCATGATATATACTTATTACAGCTACTTAAAATATTTTTTACATGCACAGACGTCCTTCTCTCGGCCGGGATTCGAACGCAGGTCTCCCTAGTGAAGGAACTTCATTCCCTACATCAAGCGTGACGAATAGAGTGAGTGTGTAGTAGGGCCCAATAGAACTACACAACTAATCCTTACATAAATATACACATTCCTTACATAAATATACACTCGATATATGTTTTGGGGTTCTAAACTCGTGCCATGATTTCATACAACTAAATTGTAGTTGTATTCAATTATTATTCAAGTTATCCATAAAAGTTTTTATATTAGCACAGACGTATTATGTGCTACTAAGATAATTTGGAAGGTAATCTTATGATATAGAGTATTATGAAAGAAGATTCTAATGAATATGAACATCATTTTGCAATGATAAGAGTCAATTTTCTTATATACAACACAATAAATAAAACAACACAATAAATGTACAAGTCACAATTAATTTGCAAATTGTGAACTAGACAGAATGTACACTTGAAATAGAAACGTTTATATCTAATGGGTGTTTTTTTTAGAGGTATAGAACTTTAAGTTGGCATTACTGTTGAAGATGGTGACCGATTTAACGGCTGGGAGTGATTTATCCTCAGTTTGGTTTGGCAATTCATCATGAATAGACTCACGTCTGAACAACGCTTGCAAATAGTGCAATTTTATTTCGAAAATAATGGTTCTGTGCGAAATAGGTATCGTGCAAATTTTGTTTTGCGATGAAGCGCACTTCTGGTTGAATAGCTACGTCAACAAACAAAACTGTCGCATTTGGAGTGAAGATAATCCTCAAGTGTATGTCAAAACACTGTTACATCCAGAAAAACTGACTGGTGCGCTTTATGGGCTGGTGGAATCATTGGTCCCTACTTCTTCAAAAACGATGATGGCCAGAACGTTACAGTAAATGGTGATCGGTATAGAGTCATGATTACTAACATTTTCATTTCTGAATTGAACAACCATTGGCAAACTAGATTTATTGAAAGACACGTTTGGTGACCGCCTAATTTCACGTTTTGGACCTGTGAATTGGCCTCCAAGATCTTGTGATTTAACACCGTTAGACTACTTTCTGTGGGGATATGTAAGATCATGTCTATGCGGATAAGTCACAAACGCTTGACCATTTGGAAGACAATATTCACCGTGTTATTGCTGATATACTGCCACAAATGTTGGAAAAAGTCATCGAAAATTGGACGTCCAAATTGGACTACATCCGAGCCAGCCGTAGCGGTCATATGCATATGGTCATATGTAGCGGTATAATCATATTTAAAATGTAATGCCCCAAGATTATCATTGGAATGAAAGAAATTCTTGTCAATCGAATGATCCATAGTTGTTTTATTTCAATTCAAGGTTCTATACCTCTAAAACGAACACCCTTTATATACGCAAACTGGAGGTCTTATTGAATTCTGTAATTTTTATGTATTCTAGCACAGATGGTGATTTTATTGCGGTATTCAACGCGATTATGATGAATAATCCTCTTTGTTTTCTGAAGAGAAATTAAATGAAATGGCGAGTTTGACTCTCTTCTTTTTATACAATTTCACTACGGCAAATACTCGTACATCTATCAACAGATCACTAACAGCCCCAATCGGTTATTCCAAAAATCCCATCTTCTTTCTAACCGATGAAACGGTGAACAATGTGTTACCTACTCAAACATAGGACGCTGCCGACAAGCTAGAAATGTCCCAAAAAAACAACAGGCCGGACGAATCTCTGGATCCATTTTTGAACGTGACAGGTTGTCGAAGTGTTTGCCTCGAGCTAGGGACATATTTACATTCACCCTAACTTTATCCCGAGAAAAGGGGATCTGAGAGAATCGAGAGTTACTGATGAAGGTTGCGTTAACGCCGAGAACTGTACTGACACAAATAAATGCTCCAGGCAGAGGTTCCCAAACGTTCTTGCCCTATGGGGACCCTTATCGATCATTAAGTTTTCCATAGAGCCAATACGTATTCTATGCTGAACTTCCTGAATTTTATACAGCGAGTTTATTGAAGAAATAGCAAAATTGTGGAGATTCTTTAATAAATCATCTAGTAATCTCCTCCATTTACGATATTTGAAAGGTTTCGAGAAACAGAAGGAAAAAATGCAAGAACCTGTTAGCTTGAAGCACCAACCAATTCATAGATACCTGGTGAATTTGTTCACCAGGAATGAGTTCTTCTCATTTTTCTTGGAGTGTCAGGGCTTAGTTTTGTGTATGCTCATGAGAATATCATGGAATCTCCGTCAATATTCAAATTATTAAACATCCGTATTTATATTCAATAATGGATCTCATATAATTTCATTCCTCATAAACATCATTATTGAATTTTGTATATTGATTGTACCATTCGGATTAAGAAATGGAAAAACTGAGCAGCTACAGAAATTGAAGAATAGAGCTATACTAACAATTTTGAAATGTGATAGATATACTGCAATCGAAAGCATGTTGAATTTCTGAGAACTAATGTCAGTTAAACAAGGAATACTTATAGAAATATTTATATTCAAATCATCAATCTATTGGGCCTCTACTTCTTGAAAATCACACCAGAAATTTGTAAGATAAAATTTCGCCTGATGATAAATCGGGTATCTATGAGTTGAGTTGCGGAACTTGTCTCAAAGTATATGTTGGTTAAACGGGCAGGAATTTCAGCCTTAGAATATCTAAACAACAAAAATGCTTTCCAAAAAAATAAAATCGATTCTACGTATGCAACACATCACTTAGAAGAGAACCATGTCTTCGACAACAACTTCAAAATATTGAATACGGAACGTGAAGGTTATAAACTAACCTTGTTAGAAACAGTGGAAGTTAATAAGAGGAAGAAATCAAACAGTTTATAAAATGATCAAGTTTTAATCAATAATTCTCCTTTATTAAATTTATTTCAGTAAAAAAGCAATCGAAGAAAACAATTCTATAATCATCCCACACAATTGAGAAATATGTTCTATAGTCATTCCGCTACAAAAGAAGAAAATGGTTCTATGGTCATTTCCACGCACTTCAGGATAAATATACGCATTCCACAATGTAATAGCTCAGTTTATCATCAACATCTGATGAAGCCACTGTGTTGGCGAAAGGATATTATTATGTTTTTGAATTGATTAGAGTGAAAATATGAAAACAACTTAGTTTCATTTGAATTATTCATATTTTGAATTGAAAACTAATTGTTAATATATAGAGTGATAAAAATTTAACATGTGAAACACAAAAGTGATGTGCACGCTTATAATACAAGAAATGCCGACAGTTTCTACATGCAAGTTTGTAAGCTTTATAAATCTAGAACTAGTATCTTTCATGAAGAATTCAATGCATTCAATGAATTTCCTACCCCCATAAATACAGTAAGTGACCTTAAGTCACTATTCATAGGACTATTTCATAGGATCATTAGTCAACATTCACAGGCCAATTTAATACCCTAATCCGTAGCAAGTTGGAGTATGACAGCACGATCTGGCATCCCATATTCACTTGCCATCAATGCCATCTTGAGGCTATTCAGAGAAGGTTCTTGAAACTTTTGGTTTGGAGGGAGGATGAAGTTTATCCACAAAGAGGAGTCAATCATAACGAATTATTGAGTTGGTTTAGTTTTATCTCATTGCAGAGCAGGAGACAAACTTCATCACTCAAATTTTTGTACAAATTACTGCACAATAGTATTGATTGTCCTCCATTCTTGTTCGTTTTGAAATTTCGTGTTCCTAGGCAAAATTCTCGTAATACAGAATTATTCCACCTAGAGACTCCGAGGACCAACTCCCTAATACAATCCCCCATTCGGTTTATGGAGTCTATATTCAATAGATTTGCCAATAATCGTAACATTTACTTTAACTCCATAGAATTTATTATCAGGAGTTATGTGAACAACGAAAATTGACTAAAATGAATTGATTTAGATTGAGTTATTTGTTATTTTCCATTGAATGCTATAATGTAGTTATAAGTGACTTTTTTTTTCATATTAGATTGAACTCTTTGTTGAATCTTTTTTTCATTCATTTAGTGAAATCTTTTCTCTAATTATTGTTTTGTATTCAACATTATTATTATTTTCTGTAATTGGGTGTTATATCTGTTGAGAATAAAGAACTTATTATTCAGGTATTTAAGCGTAAATTATTAAAGTATCAGTATAAAAGTCCGTTTTAAGCAGTTAATTGTTAATAATAAATTTTTAACGTGAATGTGTGTATGAATTCTGTGAGAGCTATTGCAGAATAAATATTATTTTTATTATTCGACTAAAAATTCAACAAGTTCGATAAGCATTTTTTTGTGAATATTTGGAAACTTAAAGTTGGGTGACTGCTTACAGAAAGTACCTTCAGTATCGTAGAGCCATCAATACTGATGAGATGTTGTTTTCCAAACTTTTCCATGACCCACCCTCCTGATATAAAAGAGTATTTCGCGTCCCACCAACCATTCGCTTTTTGATCATGTATGTTATTGTGTTACAAATATTCATTTCAAACGTTTTTATGTGTTGCCATAGTTGGGATTCGGACATAAATGTGTACTTGATATAGTACGTTGAACCCATTATTTTAAATACATCGAATATATCACCAGTTGTTTCATTGCAATTGTTACATCGTAAATTTCTCATTTACGTACTTTTAATAGCTTAAATGAAAAGTAAGAGAAATTGATTAATAAAAATCAGGCTCAACCTTCGATTATTTTGACCCTTAGGATCTTATTTTTCGTTAATAAATTTGTATCAACATAGAAATATTTACGAGTAGGTATATCCTTTTGTTGAAATCTTTTAGTATATCTTTCTTGTTAAACTTAATCGTACCATTTACTCTTCAGTCCTATCGACCTCTTGCGACCCCCTACCAAACGCTTTCGCCCTCCACCCCCCCGTTGAAAAACACATATAATGGAATCATGTTTCTTCATTTTCATTCGAGCTCCTCAACGGCCACACATTTCTATACAAACTATATTACAGTGTTGCTATTCTTACAATATTAATCGAAAAATATATCAAAATCAATCCTGGGGTTAGAAGAATTGTGAGTTATCTACTTCACCACTTGCTGTTTGTGAAATGACTGTCGAAGTGAGATGAAAACAATAAGCCAAGTGTAAATAAATTAAAAGCTTGGCTTATTGTTTCACGATTATATTTAACAATACCTTTTTCTTGAATATGAGTCTTGAAGATGAGCTCACGCTGGAAACATGTTGACGAATTGACATTGTTAAATATAATCGTGACACATTAAGCCAAGTGTTTAATTTAATTCAATATTCAAATATTTTTCACCAAGAAATAAGTAATGGAAATAAGAAATAAGAAAGTAAAAAGTATGGAAATACTTTCACTTCAATTTATGTTTGTCAATATTACTGGACTTATTATCCGGAACTATATAGTAATATAGTTCTGTACCATTTCAAAACCTTGATCATTTCATCAATCGACGTAGTTGATCAAGGCACAGTATTCCAATTAAATGACTGGCAAAACGTAAACAAAACCATTTATAAAATTAAAGATGATCATACTTCAATATAATGCTAGTTACAAGTGACAGTATTCCTATCAAATGAGTGACAAAATGCAAACGAAAACCATTTATGAAACTGAAGATGTTCATTTCTGACATCATGAAATTTACTATACTGAAAAAATGGTAGCATAAGAAATAATACTCACTTTTGGAAATTCAGTCACTTCGGCGCTGCTCCGAAGCCAGACACCGCCGCTTCATCATGGAAAGCTGCCGCTGTGTTGTACGTAACCTATCAGATATTTTTCGGTGACGAATTATTCCATAATAAAAATTCCTTTGGGTAGACATCTCAGAATGCATTACCTTAACGTAACATTTGATAACATTCACCGAATACTTTCGTTGAAAAAGAAATAAAAATGTTAAATAATTTTTTAATCAAGATTTCCTTGTGCTCAACAATGCATTACTCATTTCAGTCTTCCGTAATATTATACCGAGTAGTGATCTTATATGATGTTGTTTGTTTCCGAATGAAGATAGAGAGAAGTATGTCTAAAAGAGAAAAATCAATAATAATAATAATAATAATATTTATTTCATGCTATACAAAAAATTTTCACTCTGTTTGCACTCGTCGACACAAAATGGTATGAAACATTCAAAAATAAATAAAAAAAACTTCGTCATACTTGAAATTATCAATTATAAACGTAGGAAAATGACATCAGTCTCAAAACTTATACTCTAAAAATTCTTTGACATCATAAAATGGTGATTGGTCTGAAAGGTCTCAACATTTTCAAGAAAAGCAGGCATCTCCAAATTTCTAACAGATAGAGGAAGCTTATTAAATAATTTTTCGACATGTTAAATGGCCCGTTTTGTGTGAAACTTAACCTGCACATGTCCGTCCTCATATGACTACCATGTCTGATGGGTATCCATGAGTATTGCCAGTCTCGACGTATGAGAGTCGATTTACATGTGCAAATTTTGAGGCTTCAAGAATATATATATATATATATATATATATATATATATATATATATATATATATATATATATATATATATATATATATATATATATATATATATATATATATATATATATATATATATATATATATATATATATATATATATATATATATATATATATATATATATATATATATATATATATATATATATATATATATATATATATATATATATATATATATATATATATATATACTTGAGAATGTTAAAATTTCGAGTTCAATAAATGCTGCCCTGCAATCTTCTCTTTAACTAAAACCTTCCAATATACGTATGGCTCTTCTATGATTCCAGAAATTCTAACATGAAAAGCACAGTTACCCCAGGCTGAAATTGCATAGCGAATCAAGGACTCCACCAGTGCAAAATATGCCGCCCACAATATCTAAGGTGAGAATGAATCAGCCAAAGACACCAGCAGAAAAATTTTCCAACACATCTTAGAAGCCAACGAATCCGTATATGCATCCCATCGGAGACTCTTATCCAACACTACCCCCAAAAACATTGAAGAATCACTTAGACAATAATCAGCAGTTCTCTGCAAGGTGAAAATCATCTCAACCGTCTTTTAATCATTGGCAACTAATCTGTTCGAGGTAAACCAATTTGAGGCCATCAATCTTGCTTCGTTACCGTCGATCAGTACAACATTCTACTCATTCGACACTGCGAAAACTGCGGTGTCATCAGCAAATAAAATGGCCCGGAATCTAACCAGAAAACTTGGCAAATCATTAAAGAAAATCAAAAATAGAAACCGACCCAACACGGATCCTTGTGGAACACCTATATTTAGGTTTTCCGAGTAAGATCTCATGTGACGAACATTCGAAGGCATTTGTCAAATCCAAGAATATTGTATATATCCTTTCCTCCTCAAAAGACTTCAGAGTGTGTTCAACAAAACTAGGCACTGCTCCCTGTGTGCTCCTTCCCTTTCTGAAACCAAACTGAGCAGAAGTGAACAAGTTCCTCCCCTCAAAGTAAAGAGTCAACTGTGAGTTTTTGCTATACTTACTTATTGCTATTAAAACTCTGAAAGGTAAAATCTTTTAAATCATATACAATATTATTTTCAAGAGAAATTTCTATTTTGTCTTAAAATTTTTGTTTGAAATTTTATTCTTGTTTTTGTATTTAAAATTATGAGCACTTCTCGATCTCCCGAGCCTAAGGAATATTAGCTCCATTTCTCGTATTATGTGAGTATATATCGGAAAAAAGTTTGAATGCTTTAAATTTATACATTAAACATTCAAAAATAAATGAACCAGGCAAAGTTAAAATTTACAGTTTTCTAAATGAAGATTAACAGCAATCTCTATATTCCAATCGATCAACAATCCTCATAGCCTTTCTTTGTAAAAGAATAATTCTAGCCATACCGGCGGATGAACCACATGACATAATAGCGTATTTAATATGTTAAATTTGTTAATATGCCTAATATTTAATATGCCAAATATGTTATTGAATACAATAAATTGAAATTAACAAACTTGACTTAAGTTCCACTGAATATATTAAAAACTCTACATATGTTTCGGGTGGTTAACGCATTATCAAGAGTATACTATATTACTCAGTAATTACTCAGTAAGAGTATACAATACACTCAGTAATATTGTATACTCTTGATAATGGGTTAACCACCCGAAACATATGTTGAGTTTTTATTATATTCAGTGAAACTTAAGTCGAGTGTTTTAATTTTAATTTATTGTTTTCAACATAATATTTCACCAAGAGATAAGCGAAACCTCCGTGTCATTTATGTTATTAAATGTTTAACACTGCGTAGGGCGCCTCTGATCTGACAGGCTCACGCTTCGGTATTTTTCATGTTTTTCAGTACTTTAGATAAGTAAGGAGCGTCCGTCTCAGTCATCTAATTTTTCCAGGTGATTTTAGTCCCTGAGTCAGTACCTTGTCGGTCATCTAGAAGACTAGTTATTCACCATCTGATCTCCGAGGCTCACCGCGCCCGTGCACGTTTCAAAACCAATAAGCATTCATAACTTTTTGCTATGTGATGTGCTTTTTTTTGTTCGTGATGTTCTTGAAATTTTTGTCAAAAACTGCCAGTAATGCTACATTTCTGGAGAAAATGTCACAATCGACGAAATGCTGCCGTTCAGAGACGATGCTCCTTTCGTCAATATACCACATCGAAGCCGAACAATTATGGCATGAAGATTTTTGATCTCGTAGATTCGAGAATGATTTACACCCTATATTTGGAAACTTACCTACGAAAGCATCCAAATGGTCCATACCAGTTAGGCAAAAAGCCGAGTGATATTGTTTAGAGAATGGCAGGACCTGTGTTTGGAACTGGTCGTAATATTGATGCAGATAATTGGTTCTCTGATTTTTTACTCATCAATGAATTGAGACAGCAGAAAGTTTCCTATGTAGGTACATTGAAGAAGAATAGAGGTGCCCCTAAGCTCTTATAAAACATAATGTTATTTCCTTAGTTTAACTTCTGTAATGAATACTGGAAAATGACATTTATTCTTGATTTCCAATAGAATTTACGCTAGCGATATATTTTTAATTTTTATTATTTTCCTCATTTCTTTAATTATTAACAAGACTAATTACAGAGTTTCAACCTGATTGAACATTGAAATTGAACGCATGGTTAATATGTTGATAAGATTTGAGAAAAACATCTACTTTGGAAATATCATTTTTCTCCAAATTCGAGTAGATATAGTATATGAAGTTTAGTACGATATCTATCATTCTACCCTCGTACGTAGTTCTGTTATTCTACAATATCAGGTATCGGTATGTAAATTGAATCGGTTCGTCGTTATTCTACGTAGGCCACCTTTTACTTATTCATCTTCTCGTTCGATAAATACACAACACAGATACCGCTCAATTCTTTGTTACAATAAATTCAATTTCGAATGATAAACTATTCATTTCCCATCTTGAGCAATAAATTCCCCTTACGAGAGTAAACAATATCGAGTTCGCCCACCTGGAGGGTTTCCACGGTTCGCATCATTAACCAATCCGCATCAGGCGACGGTATTGCGTCCGCAGACCCGTTTGTCACATCGTAGCGAGTTATCATTTGGACAGCGTCTAATTGAATCGGCATTTTGCCGTATCGGTAGCGGGAAATGAATTGCTCAGAATGGGTCACAATAAACCCGTAGAATACCTCGCCAGCACGGTTTTGCTCAAATATCGAAAAATTTTTATGAGAATTATGCCTTCAGGTATATCTTAAAACGATTATTCATAATGTATATTTATTATCAAGTGTATAAGATGCAACCATTTTCTTAATTTTATTTCCACCTACTGGTTGCCTAGCATCAAAAGTAATTAGCGAAGGAATGTTTACGTTTGGTCCCAACAAGCGTGTAGAATGATATTCATTAATTCATTTATTTATTTATTTAATTAACATACACAGTGTTTTGCAGGACAGGTCCTAATTACAAAACAGGAAACCCAACAGATACTAGAAACAAAATTGGTAGTACAAAAGTTTCAAAGTTTCAATTTTGTACTTTCAAATTTCAAAGTTCAATTATAAAAGAGAGAGTTTGTGATATAAATCACAACTGATGTGGTTGATATGGTTAGTTTCAATCCTCGCAATAATGTGTTGAAGCTAACTATGAACTATATAAACAACGAATTATCTTTCCATTCTGATAGGAATGGAAATGAACTCTACCAGCAGAAGTTCTTCAGCAAATGCTCACTGATATAATTCCAAAATCTGATCATTCATTTCACAGCCATCCCTCGTACATTCCGTCTTTTTCCGGGTCCCACTTTTCAGTCAGATTGAACAATCCCCGCTATCTTTTACTGATTCAATAAGTTCGGCGTTCTTTTTGTCGAATTTCTGTTTGACGAGAATAGAGTTGAATAGAAAAATGTTCCTTTGGCTTTTACGGGCAACAATGTTTATAAAGAAACGCGAATTCGTTACAAAGAATGATTAATATCGATCTAACTTGGAAAGAATCGCGAGCAACGATTTATCATCTTTTCAAGAATAATATGAAAAGAGGGCTAACCAGGCCTGAATTTATAATCGAAATGTTATACGTAATATAGCTGCAATTCATAACAGTTATAAATGATTTGCTTTCGTGTTGAGGTTCTGAAATGAAATAGGACACAGAAACATCCGTAGGTCTCCGTAGCTTAGTCGGTAGAACTCCCGACATGCGATAGAACATCCGACTATGCGATAGAACTCCCGAATTGTGCGGTAGAACTGGGTTCGAGCCCCGCTGAAGGCATGGGTGTTTGTGTTTGTCTATGATTTAAGTAGTTGAAATAATGAAATATGCTAGGTAATGTAGATGGTTTACAAGTCCAATGGCCGTTCGGAACCGGCGTTAAATTGTAGGTCCACTGAATTGAAAAAAAATCGTCATATTCAGCAAAGGTAGAATTTTTTTACACTTTATTTATTATAAAGAATGTTTTTTTAAAGGTATAGAACTTTATGTGGGCATTACTGTTGAAGATGGCGACCGATTCAACAGCTGAGAAGTGATTTATTCTCAGTTTGGTTTGGCAATTCATCATGAATAGACTCACGATCATCAAGCAAGGCGTTGATTCGTCGAATGGGCCCAAACGAGATTGCCGTTGTTCCCGATTTTTATAAGCGAAATTAGTTCAGCGATGAAGCGCACTTCTGGTTGAATGGCTATGTCAACAAACAAAACTGCTGCATTTGGAGTGGAGATAATCCTCAAGTGTATGTCAAAACACCGTTACATCCAGAAAAATTGACTATTTGGTGCGCTTTATGGGCTGGTGGAATCATTGGTCCGTACTTCCTCAAAAACAATGATGGCCAGAACGTTACAGTCGTTGGTGATCGGTACAGAGCCATGATTACTTACTTTTTCATTCCTGAATTGAACAACCATGACGTCCAGGAGCTGTGGTTTCAACAAGACGGCGCAACATGCCACACAATCGATTTTTGGAAAGACACGTTTGGTGACCCCTTAATTTCACGTTTTGGACCTGTGAATTAGCCTCCAAAATCTTGTGATTTAACACCGCTAGACTTCTTTCTGTGGGGCTATCTGAGTCATTCGTCTATGCGGATAAGCCACAAGCGCTTGATCATTTGGAAGACAATACTCGCCGTGTTATTGCCGATATACGGTCACAAATGTTGGAAAAATTCATCGAAAATTGGACGTCCAGATTGGACTACATGCTTCTGACATATGACCGTGGCCGTCATATGTCAGAAGTCATATTTAAAATGTAATGCCACAAGATTGTCTTTCGATTAAAAAAATAGCAGTTTCCTAGTATTACTTAAAGTACATTCTCAAGCACATTGAGGAAATAATTATGATAGTTTGAATGAAAATGCACAGTTGACCAGCAATAAAATGAATAATAATAAAATAAAATTTATTGAGAAACATTCCTTCCATTTGTAAAATTACATTCATCCAATTGATACAACAATTATAAATGCGAAGAATGCTCACAAAAAGACTGCATTCAGTTTTGAGTCTGATCTTCCATTCAGCCCTCGAACAAAAATATTGGTTCAAACAAAATTTTGGTTGAATTTATATTAACAATAATATACATTTTTATTTGAAAAGAAAAGAAATTTATTTGATATTTCATCAATTTATTTAATATTAGATATTTATTCAATAATATTAATGAAATTAGTTGATAGATTGTATGTATCAATTGAATCAGCTGCGAATTGAAGGTTTAATTTCCCTTCATTCTTTGCAGCTAAGCAAAAAAGATGCAATAAATTCCCCAGCAATAATACGACTTCATTTTCATGTTAGACATGAATTCTCCGAAATGGAAAATTCAATCACATCTACGATATCAAAGCAAATGCAACGGATCTTCGAGTCGAAAGAGTAAATGAAACAGTATATATTAACTTATTCTGAATAATTCTTTCATTTGATATGTACGTATGTATAGCAGATTGACGAATGAATTGTTCAAGATAAACGCTTTTATTCTCAGACAGAAAGAAACACATCATTTTCAATTGAAAAATTTTTCAACTGTCAATAACTCAAAAATACCATGAAAAACATGAATAATTTCATGTTTTGCTTCATTTGATATACAATTAATTTCCAGTAAAACCGTAAGACATTTTTGCACTGGCATTGAGTTGGAGGTGTGCAGTAATATAGTGCATTCTTTAGTATTTTTCAATGTTGCAATATTATTTTCAAATGGTAATTATTTTGAAAGATGCAATGATCTTCATCGAAAATGAATTGTGTGAAGTTCTTTGATAATTAAAAATTAAAATAAATTAAACTCTTGGCTTAATGTTTCACGATTTATTCAACAATATGAATAGTCAACATGTTTCGAGCGTTAGCTCATTTTCAAGACTAAAGACATTTTCATATTGTTAAATGAATCGTGAAACATGAGCCAAGAGTTTAATTTATTTTAATTTTCAATTATGTTTCACCAATAGTTAAGCCAGAATTCAATCTAAGTTCTTTGGTATTGCTGCTCTCTAGTAAAAGAATATATTTCAATGATTCCATTTCAATTATATGAATGTATCTGATTTTATTCTAATTGGGAGAAATTCATTTGGGTTCTTCGAAGAAGGAATTAAATGTAAGGCGGATTGGTCTAGAACGTAATAAGGAAATACTATGAGACAGGTCTTCTGAGGCTGAAAAGGAGTATTAAAGATGTACCCTGTGGAAAAAGATCCAATCATTTCTTTAGAGTGTAGCATTCAGAAATGGTAAATATCAATTAAAGGCGTTGAAGTAAAAGAGCAAAAGGACATAATTCATACATAATAATTGTAAGGAGTGGTACCTACTATTTGAAAATTATTTGGTGAACCTCATAGTTAGGAATATCGTGAAAGTCACAAACTGGATTATTATTGCATTTCCAAACATAGGAGAAATTCATAAAGTGACACATAAAATTGAATATAAATGAACAAAGTTTATTCAAAAAAATGTGTTCATTTTTAGTATTCGAATTCATTTTTTCTCAAGTCACTCCTGAACACATCATAGTTGATAGCAATAAAGAATGAATTTTGAGGGAAATACTACAGATAAAAAGAGTGAAGTTAATGAACGTTATTGGTACGCTTCAGTCCAATTAATTTGAAGTGGAGCGATACGAACCATATTTGAAACAGAGGTTCCATTAAGTTCAAAAAGAAGGTTGCTTCAGAAAAAACGTATTTAGCAACAAGAATAATTGTATCGGTTTTCAAAGATTTACAGAGAATATTCCAAGGTTCTCATTTTCGAGTGAGGTTCCACCGAACAAGGGAACATAAGAGGTTCGATCGATTGAGTACCCTTTGATTTATTCTATTAGAAATCGAGAAAATACTAAAGGTTTGCAGATTCCTTTATTTTCAATTTCCCTAGTCATTAACCTGGACAGAACTAAACTTTTGTTGTTTCTCAAGAATTTTGTGTGCGAAACTTGTCTACTTAGGGTTTTCTCCATAAAATCAATAATGCAGAATCATTTAATCAGGAATTAAATTGAAATTTTTTCACGATGGATTATTATAAAAACGATATAGATGAAATATTGATACATTCTTATGGTTAGAAATGAATAGAAAAATTACTCGAGAAACAAACAAAATTGCTTCAGACTTCCTTGCAAGAATAGTCAATTTAAAAAATGAAAGCGATAACAACTGTAATCATCCGAGTTAATTCTAGTTGGAAACGAAGTTTCTTCGAAAAAATTTAAAAAAGAATTATATAAGGCAGGGGCACCACTTATGGCCGTTGCCCCACTCTAATTGAGGAAATAATGGGAATCAGTTCTTCATTTCCATGAATATCAATAATAAGTATCAACATTTAATTACGTAATCATCACTTGATTGACCAAACCTAAGGAAAATGCATTGCTGAAAATAGAATAAAATGGACAAAAGTGAGGAATTGTCATGTTCCTGACAAAAAGTTCTGTAATAATAATTATTATTATAAGCATATATTTTCAACAGGTACCTACCCAATTACAGGAAAATACAAAATGAATACATATGGTTACTAAAAATATCAATAACAACATGGATATACAATATTAAGAAATAATTATAATAATAGAAAACATTATCAAATGTAATAATCTAAATTTATGTCAATATCTAAATGCTCAATCATAATAATAATCAAGAAAAAAATGACTCGATTTGAAAGAAATCAAGAAACTCCAAGATTGAAAGACACATTTATGATAGAAACAAGTGAGTCCAAGTGCAAATCACAGCAGCTTGATACCTGGTTTGCAGTAGAACATGCAAAGCTAAGCGGCGCGGCGATTGCGAGAGACGATTGGTTCTGTGGGTTTTTGAGTAAAACGTCTTGCTTATTCTAGTACACCTCGGAGGAACGGAGAAATTGAGTTTACCCATAAGCTCACGACAGTCGAGATTATCATTGAGCAAATTAAATGAAAATATCAATGCATTCAAACTTCTCTTGGTGTGGAGGTGTCAAACCTTGATAGCAAACAAGCGTGATCACAACTCCTAGGTGGATATAAACCATCCTCTCGAAATGATAGCCATTTCAAGAACTTCCTCTACAGTGCCTCCAGGCGGTTTATGTGACAATTATATATTGGTCGCCAAACAAAACAGCCATACACAAGTTTGCTTCTCACTACTTCATTAAATAAATGGAGTAGTGTTGAGGAACTCGGAAACAATCTGGCATTGAGGACGATGAAACCATAAATGCTGCTACATGATAAAATTAATTGGTTGTTATGAGGTAAGAATGAGAATTTTTGATCAAATACTAGGCCGAGATCGTTAACCTCCAGAAGTCGAGTCAGTTTAACACACCTTCAATGTTGTAATCAAAAGATATCAAATTTTTCTCTCTAGTAAAACTCACCACATTACATTTCATGACATTCAAGTGCAAACAATTATTATTACACCACAGGATGATAACATTCAGGTCACTTTGTAGGTTCAAACAAACATGCATAGATGACACATTCTTATAAATTTTATGCAGTCCACCATCTCTATGGGATCGTTAACAAACAGGACAAATAGTAGGAGTCCAAGATGGGATCCCTGCGGCACTCTTGAAGTAACTATAAATTCTCTCGATTTGCAAATCTCAACTTGTACGAGATGACTGGGATTACTCAAGTAGGACTCAATGAGAAGTGATAAATTATTCGCGAATACAAAAA
The DNA here is from genome assembly GCA_030704895.1 of Henosepilachna vigintioctopunctata. Lineage (NCBI taxonomy): Eukaryota > Metazoa > Arthropoda > Insecta > Coleoptera > Coccinellidae > Henosepilachna > Henosepilachna vigintioctopunctata. Next base: position 224,199 of record JARQZJ010000016.1, on the reverse strand, counting down.
GTTCTCTAGATTCATCTATAAGTATTTTATGATTTATCTTATCAAAAGCCTTCTGGAAATCTGTGTATATAACGTCGACCCGCTAACACCTGTAATAACCTGTAATAATATTATTTAACACGAAATCTGAATATCATGTTTAATGTCCAATAGAAACCAGATCTTCTGAAAGATCAGATCTTGAAACATAAATGACATTCGGCGCAAATGACTTCCCCATTATCCTGCATTTTTTATATCACAAGAAAGATTGAAAAAACCATAAATTGGTGCCTCTGCCCAAGTACTAAGTACGTATTTATTTGTATATACATACAGAATGTGAGAATTATCTTCGAAGGACAAATATTGATAGATACCTGTTGTTTGTTAATGAAGTAATTCTAATTTAAATAGAACTAAATAGTTTCTGATTTTAACTAAAACTATAGTGAATATATATTCACTATAGTTACTATTCATTATAGTGAAAATCAGAAAGCTACCTAGTTTTATTTAAATTATGTATTTATATTTTCATCAAGTATCGGCCCAATCGATTAATGGCAAGTATTCTTCAAAATACTTATGAACATTTTTCCTTCACATAAACGTTTTTCCACAATCCAGGTCAGCTCCATATTGTACGATCACAAACAATTTCCCAGCTGGCTGAACGCCCCTTCGCAATATACTTCGAACAGAATTTATTATCCTACCGATCTTGACTTATATTCACCCCAAATGTAACGCCGCTGGAAAAAACGTTATCACGCGATCCCAAGATGCTACTAGCATCCCACTTTGCCTGCCTGCCGCATGAATTATTACTTCTCGCGGCGTGCTGTATGCCGAACGGCGACATCTACCACATTTGCGAGAATTTCCCGTCAAAATAACGAGCTGCTCCCTGGGAAATTACCAACTATTTATGTCTGCCGGAAAGTGGCTTATGGAAATTTCGGAAATTACACGATGTCCCCTTTTTCAATCCGCTTGATTTACTAACAAAATTGATCGTAAGGCCTGTAGTCTTGCCGAAAAGTCTGTTTATGTTTGAAATAGATTTTCGCAGGAATTGATTCATTAGCAATCCTGTTCGTTTTCCTAAACCTCTTCAAAACTTCATGTATTTAGAGAGGGGTCTTTGCAGAAAAAAATATTTATTCGGACAGAGTTATTAATATTCACAGACCTACAACGATTTTGGTTGCGAAAATTTTAGACCTGATTTTAGGTATGTTCTATATGGCGATATCAAAAATGTTACCGGTTTTTTTCTATCAGCTGTAGTCCCCGAGAATAAAAATTAAATTTTTCTAACAAAAAAAAACAATTTCATCGGCATTAAACTTCAAGGAATTGCCTTTTGAGTGATTTTTTTGAGTGAAACTGACTTGGGCAATATCGCATGATTCCCCAGCAATAGTCGGCCGTCGTATGAGTGTTCCACCTTCCTTGGTATTTATTCTCCATGGTCTTTATATCTTGATGAAAACGTTCTCTTTGCTCTTCGCTTAGAGCTCCTAAATTGTGTTGGAATTCATCTATATGGCCATTGAGATTGTGTAATTTTATACTCATATTACAGCCTAAATCTTTGAAACGAACTAGCATTTCCTCTACTAATTCTATATAGGTTGTTCCTAGTTGTCAGCCTTATTATTTCCAAGGAAATTTTGTGCAACTGCTACAAATGATTTCAACGCAGGTCTTTCCAGATCATTCATTGAAATCTCAAAATTAGTGGTGACTTTCATTAATTGACGTTTTTGAGGTCCGTCAAAGATACCTGCTTTCAGTTTTTCGGTACTTGAACCAGGAAATTTCTGTGAAATAAACTGAAAACATTAACCATTTTTGTCGAGAGCCTTTGCTAGCTGTTCAGTGAGCAATTGGAAACGGAAGCATATTTATTTCCATTATGCAGAAGAACTGCTTTGAGACTTCGTTTACTACTGTTAATAAAGAGACGCCATTCATCGGCGTTTTTTTCCTTTGGCGACACAATTTGCTTTCTCTTTTAGCCACAATTACATTTTTTGTTTGTTATTTTACTTATTAGTTGCACTTCACTCGTTTGCTTTCCGTCGTCTCTTTTTTTTCAGTTTGAATTTCTCACTACTTACCTATTCAATTTCAATTGTGTTTCGGTCAAAAATTCCATAGACATAATATTTATAGACGATGGAATTCCGTCATACTACGTAGTTTCGAGCGTCTTGGTAACATGTTCCGCAAAAACACTGTTCAATCGCTATTCGACTATCAGCAACTCCATCTCTGTAATTACAATTCAATTGAATAATATATCAAAACATGCGATGAACTTTTTTCAACAGTTTTTCAACAAAGCAGAATAGAATTGTTATATTATAATTATTATTATTATCATCAATTTTTCATTCATCTATTTCGAATCTATCTCTTTTTGGCTATGGTAATTCATTAGACGCAACAGTTGAGAACATATTAAAACTCCATAAAATATTCCAGCGTGACAAAGACAAGTGTCCCCAAAATTCTACAGGTCACGAAAATATTAATCACCATTTATCCCGTTTATCCATCATCTGACCAAAAGAGAAGGTCTACAAATATGAAATTCCTTTTGGGGTCAACATGAACGCAACAATGAACGTTTCTTCTACTTGAAACGCCCTTGTCGTCATCTCTCGCACCCTCGTTGCCCTCAAACAAACAAGTGATGTTATTATTTTATGACGCAACCTGACCAGATACCGAAAGATTCATTTCAACAACAGTGTTGAAAATATGGAAGCGGAAATATGGAACATTTAATGAAAAGCTAACAAACATTTATCTTTTCTTTTTGTGAATTATCATTGGAACTGAATAACTGATTGACTAGATTGATAAATGGTAAAAACAAATGAACAAAATGAAATAATAATAAGTAAACACATTCCTCATATGCAGTACAAATAAAGCATACGTCCATTTCGAAGCGACTTTCCCTCAATTATTTCACAAACGATAAAGTTTCATCAGGACCATATTTGAACTATTGGTAGCCCTGAGCATATTAGAAAAATGAGGACCCTATTGCCTAGACAAAACAATAGTTAGAATAGACGAAAAAGTGAACAAACAAGGTGTTTCATTTATGTCCATTTATATTCTAACTAATATATAAAACCCACTAACTAAGCTTTCTGAACATTAAATCTCTGTTGATTACAGAGGCACCCTTCTAGATTCAAGGAGGCCAAAATCGTGAATCACTCCTTCGAATTTTATGATATTGAGCTCGTCACATTCTATGGACATCAGTAAAAATCTGACTAATCTCTCTCGAAGCATTTTATTTCTCAATTCTTTTTTAGTCCTTCAATTTAAAGACATTCTTCACTTCAGTTAGTTACCATCAAGCTTGAAAATATTTTCAATTCAACTTCTACACTAGAAAGTGTGTCTTCAATTTCAATTCGTTTCAATATATAATGAATTTTATTTATTTATTCATTTCCTGTATACTGTTAGATCCTTCATTTTCATGCTGAACAATTTTTAAAGTATTTTGCTAATGCTGTTTCTTACTTAGAATTTTAATAAAGTGAAGTCTGATAGGTGACACTTTATTCGCATATGTTCCCGGTTTAATCGAAAATTTAAAAATCACGAAAGGAAAGAGGGTCTTACATCAGGGTATTTCTAAAAAAATCTACTACGATTGACATACTTTTCTGGATGACGAAGAATATTTACAAGTACATATTCCTGAAAATGTGAACCAATTCATTAATTTATTCTGCACTATAAGCATAAAAACGGAAACATCTGTTGATCGTAAACCGATTAACAACAGCAGATTCTACTTGTTTACGTTTTTGAGGTAGGGAGTGTGGCTGTTTTCAATATAAATACAGAAATTGAAAGGTCAATGAAAATGAAAGAAGCAACAGTGACAGAAGTGCCGGAAAACGGTGACATGTGAAGAGGATGGCTTATTGTGCGACGATTGTTTGCATTGAAGTCACAGGCTGTGTCTCGGATTGTCGATAAAAACCTACCAAAAATTGAGTAACTCTCAGGAGTCATGGTATTGCGAAATTTGTAAGAATGACGAGTACCGCAAACCTCTTCCACAGCAATCTCCGAAAAATTATACCTTCAATGATGTCATGAATACGTTAGAGGAGATGGACAGAAAATATAACAGTCTATTCCAGCAGTATAGTGAGCAAATTACCATCAACGAAGAACTGAAAAGGAATGTTGGTGTACCAAAAACGCAAATAGACAAAAATGAACAGAAAGAATTGAATAAGAATATAATAATACAGGGTGTACCTCATGAGGATAATGAGAACATAATACGTTTACTCAAAAAAGTGAGTGAGGAACCACAGATCGGTTTGTCGGAAGATCTATTAACAGCTTTTAGAATGGGTAAAAACACATCGAAGAATTGTCCGATAGAAGTAACATTGACTAACGACCAGATAAAAAAAAATTAAGATCTGAATCTAAAACTACACAAAAAATTGGATTTTGAACATCCTCAAAGATCTTCAGATTAATTATGTGACATCCTTGTCAGATCATTAATCATGATTTGACAAAATACAACCTCAATCTATTTGAGCGTGCTTAATTAGGTTGAGATAAATGATTTTAAATATGCGAGGATTAGTGATTGAAATATTCTCATACGAAAGAGAGAAAGAAAAAACTAAGTGTATATTTTTTACTACTGATCTATTGAAAATTTTACACCCCAAAAAAGCTTGCAGCGAGCAAAATGTTATTATTGCAGAAGAATCAGTGAAGTTTCTTGACATCGTAATGGATAGATATCTTACATGGAGAGAACATGTGAAGTGCCTTAGAAAGAGGTTTGACAAAGTTACTTTATTTGCTCGCAGAGAGCAAGTACATAAAAATGTCCTGAAATATACTCAAACTTTCAGTCAATAATGTCGTATGTGATTATTTTTGAGGGGAATCTTCATGTGTGGAAAGCATCCTCGTATCGCAAAAGTTGGCGTTGGGAACAATTGTCAAGCTTCTGTAGAGGCAATCATGCAGAGGATTTTTAAAAAAGTACTCTATTCTCACGGCGTATGGACTGTATATTCACCGACTGCTTATGTTTTTATATTCCCACTCTCATCATTTTGAAGAACTAAAAATACGAATGCTACACGGAGGATGTTTCCATATTTGTATCCTACACATTGCTCAACGTTGAGAGAAAGAGGGACCCAGTACATTGCGATCTCGTTGTTTTATGCCCTTCCTCGACGGCTACAATTGGCAAGTGACACAAGGTATTACGGAAGAAGGATCTATAAATTTCTAATGGATTGTGAACCGTACTCAATCAAAAAACCTTTGGAGTTTTGTAAATTGAATAGCAGTGGTGAATTCTATTAGCTTTTGAATTTTCTTTACGTTTATGTTGACCTAACTCTATTTTGATCCTGCATTGCGTTTTTGTAATGTAGAATTGATTTTTGAGCTCAATAAATATTATTATTATTATTATATAAAAGATGAAATGTGACCACTTTTCGTTGACGAAAACACCCGATCTTCCAGTCGTAGCCTACGCAAATTGTCGATTCAATCCAGGTTTTTCGTCAAATTGAAGTTCGAAAATCGAAAGAGCTTACAGTGCAACACTCGTAAAGCACGTCAATTATCGAACGTTACGTATATACGAGAGATAACGTCGAAAATAATGTATACCCGCACCGGAGTCGCGCACAGAATACATCACGCAAAGTTGAAAAGCCTAACGGGCAAAATCAATTCGAAATATGCGTCGCTTTCCGACGGTACGTTGCCCGTGATAAATTATTATTGTTCGCAGAGATTGGAACTAATGAATTGATTGATGTTTCTGTGACGACGTTGAACGAGCGCTTGATGTTCCTACCGGAGGCATGAACTTTGCTGAAAATTAACGGAGGTGGAGGATACTCTAAACAAATTTGACGTTGTTGTTGTTGTTTTGGCCATTAACGGCTTCATGAACTCTTTCTCTATCTCCCACTTCAACTCGCTCTTCCTCTCACTCGATATATATATATATATATATATATATATATATATATATATATATATATATATATATATATATATATATATATTTCCTGAAATTGATTTATTACCTGTTTAAGATATTTTAATTTGAAAGTTTTTAGCAATAACAGGCTTCTTTTGATATGAAAAAGTTTATTTTTGTTAACGTTTCGTTGTTATATTACAACTTTGTCAAAACTAATGAATTTATGAGTTACTATAGATATCAAATGTCAAACTTATTTTTTAGAAAAATCAAATTATTTTTTTTGTATCTTCACTCATTGATTTTCATTATCAGAGGAATATTTCTGGCTTAGCATTCGCTTCGGAAGTTTAAGTCTTCTTCACCATGAGGAAAACTCTGGAAAACTCATGGTAAGCCAGGTGATTCTAAAAAGTGTGATTTATATTTACATATATATAATTACATATATTTTTTATACTTATCCAGAATATGTATATTGTTGGTTTATGTGTGTGAAACTGAAGGTATATCTGGAAAAAATGAGTTTTGAGATGTGATATTTGGTGATTGTTGGATGTTTATTATTATGAGTGTTATTTGTGAGGTTTATTAAGTTGTTGTGAATAGAATTAAGATGTTTAATGTCTGTTCTTTCATTTACGGTGTTTTCTAAATTTTTACGAATGTTTAAAATTTCTGAAATTTCTCTACTTTTTGTCCCTTTCAGTTGCCAAAATCTTCATATTTTTGTAATCAAAATCGTGTTTTTCTGTTATTTTATAAAATAACATAAAAATAAACATAAAATAACATCAGTTAAACCGAATCGCTAATGAACAGAGAATTATCAAGCTCGTACAAATGGCCTATAAGTTAACATAGGTATACTATAATAAAAAGTGATTCTCGTGGGGCACCAAATTGACGCATTATCACGATTCTTCTAGAAGCAATCTACGCAGCTGAAATAATGGTTATTGATGGTCATTCAAGAATTAGAGAAATAGAAAAAGAAGAACGGAGAATTATCAGAAAGATTTAAAGCCAATCAATAGAAACGGCATTTGGATGAAAAGACCTCAGAATGAACTTTATCAAAAGACAAATATAATAACAGAAGAAATCAGAAAACGACGAGCGAAGTTTTATGCACATGTCTACATAATGAATTAGTCCAGAATACCGAAGAAACTACTCTATACAATTATAAAGAGTAAAAGGGGAACAGAGTGGTTGAAAGAAGTCTAGAAAAATCAACAACAGATCAATATAAGAAATCTCGATCATCGCACTGATTGTCGCTATAAAATCGCACATGTAAGGTTTGGGCGAAAGTCAACGCACCTTGAATAAAATAAACAGATGAATGTGAGAAGAGCATTTGGAGACGATGGAGCGTTTTTGGAACGGAAAAAAAAGGATGGAGCGAAAAAGATGAAGCAAAACTCGCTAAGAATTGCAAATTTAAGTTCAATCGCGCTCCTCATAGAGAACAATGGTTATAATAATAATAATAATAATAATATATATATATATATTAATAATAATATATATATACATATATATATATATATATATATATATATATATATATATATATATATATATATATATATATATATATATATATATATATATATATATATATATATATATATATATATATATATATATATATATGTATATAACACACTTGTAAATATTCTATATTGAAAGTATACTAAACTTTTTTCAAGAATTTTCTAGATAATATTATGGCAGAATATATTGAAATCGTTGCGCATACATTCATTGAAAACGCAAGACGTTTCGTGCTACAAGACACTCTCAGTTGCGTCAAATCATTACCAATAACAAATCTTACAGAATTTCCGAACCAACAATGAGATAAGTCGTAAAGGTTTAGCACAGGTAAAATTTGAAACAAAATAGAATATAACCGTTTATCCCTGCACTATAAATCAGCCGTGTACAGGTGTAACAAGCGTGTTGGCTGTCTTCAGAACAAAGTGGATTAAGTTTCAGATGTACGAACTCGTGAAAATGAAAATATAAACGGAAATTCACGAAAATGAAATCTGATCTGTTATACGAATGAACGAAATTTTTAGAAAAAAACAATTTCCAATTCTCAATTTCTCCACGAATATTCTATCTGGAGGGATTTCATCTTTGTTTCGCCTTTCTGATGTGAGCTACCAGGCTAGAAATACCTGTAAATGACTGCTTCCTTATGCTGGAAATTCCGAAAACTTTTCCACCATAAAATCCGCAAACGGCTGTTTGTTCTTGCTAGGATTTTGTTCATTCTCCAAGTTAGTTCAATTTAAACTTGTCAGTGACGATCTGATGATAGAAAAAAGTGCTTAATATGTGAACGATGTTTCAAAACTTCAGGTATATTTTTGTCAAACGAGAGCATCAGACTTCACCTGACTAATGATACATAGAGCCTTCAAACGATGCAAGAAGTCTGCGTAGTATTGATCAGTGTTACCCCTTTCAAGATAATCAATGTATATAATTCCTCTCTCCTCCCAAAAACAGTAATCATAACCTTTTTTGCCGATATAATTGTTTTGCCTACTTTGGAGTTGGTTCCCCCTTTCCAACCCACTCTTTTGTCTGTTCTTCATTTTCTGGAGTATAGTGGTGAACCAAAGTCTCATCAACAGTTCTGAATCGACGCAAAAATTCGATTGAATTACACCTATACAGCATAATATAATGTATAAATTTTCCGTAAAAGGTCTTTTCGAATCAGTTTTTGGTCGAGCATTAGCAAACTCGGCACCCATCCTGCACACAGTTCTATCATGCTCAAATGGTTGTGCAAAATATTTCGCAAACGTTGAGCTCACATCTTGCAGGTCTCAGCTATCTCATGCACTTTCAATCTGCGGTCTTCCTATACTATTTGATAGATTTTCTTCATCATTTCTGAAGTTGTGACCTCAATGAGCCATTCTGAGCGAGGCTCGTCAGAGATGCTCACACGACTTAATAGTTGAAAATAATGAGGAGGGGCCTCCTAAGTTGAATCTATCTCTTCTTTTATTTGCTTTGGTGTACTATAAGTATTCAAATAGAGGTATTTGATGACAGCACGTTTCTCCAATGTTTTCATTTTCACGAAAACAACGGAAGCGTCTCGGGCAATGTGCTCTCAAATGCAAACTAACGTAGCGCTTGGGCTAAAACTTTACATACTAGCTCAGTAGGAATGGCCGCTCCAAAAGTAGACCTAGTGGCACCACCTCTTGGTCAGGCCGGAAATTTTTCACCCCACCCTCGTAGGTTTCATTTGAACACTGAATCTGTTCAACACATACATAATTGACAGTATAAAACCGAAACATGTTCAGTAAATTCGAGTTATCTGCACTAGGGTCATATTTGGGCAACACTAGTACACATTTTCCAATAAAGATTTCAGTGTAACCCTAATATGAATATAATCGTCGCTCCATAAATACACGTCAAGCTTAACTGAAACGTGTCCCCGTTTCTATAGAAAAACGTTCTCGTAGTGCGTTTACATTCGCATGTTTATCTAACGGAACGGGCTTGAATAACGAGCTCGTTTTATATATGCTTGCTCTCAGTCCGCATGAATTCATAACCACTTCCCGAACTAATCCTTTTGCTTCGAATAATTCCATTTTGGAGTAATTCAATCCCAAATGTAAAGTTCGTAAACTTGGAATGAGTCGTCTAGGGAATTTCGATAAAGTAGGGACATCTTTTTCTGCAGGCGAGGAAAATTGCTCGATACTAGCAGGTTAGTGGAGTAAATTTGTAATCGAATTATATTATTCGATATATCACTAGATGCTGGTAATGCTCCTCGGGCTGCATTAACTACAAACAACAACTACATACGAACGAGATGAAGGTGTTGAGATGAGCGGATGGGGTGAGACGCTTGGATAGAATGCGCAATGTGGTCAATAGAACACTGATCCTTCAAAGTAGTTCCGATCGTAGAACAAGTCGAAAGACGCAATTTTGTCAAGATAGTTCTCAACAAATCAAACCCGATCTGAAGAACAGGCATTCAACCGCACCTGTTGGAACAGCATCAAAAAGGAGATGATAAATAAAGACTATCGAAAGCTGCGAAAGAGCAATCTTCCGAGGTATCTTCAGACTTCACATACAATGTCCATGAAATTAACAAAATGCCCCCAATTTTCACCTACATCGGAAAGTTCCAAGCTCAAAATGCCCAACGCACTATCAACGGACCCAATCTGGACGCCCGAGAGACGCTGATGGGCTTGCAAAAAATGAGTTACTCAATTTTTTACATAAAACAGCAATGTGTCTTGCCCATCTCAATTTTCTGTCTACATATATTCCAAGAAACTTATAATTGATTGGGATAATGATATAATGTTGTCTCTCATATTTAACATTCATGGTACTGATTCCAATGCTTTCAGACAAAAATGAACACATACAGTACACATTTCAGACAATTTTCTGTTGTGTTCGAATGAAATATCTACAAAGCCTTCCACTCGCACTCTTGTTGTCATGAGTAGGAATCTTGAACGCAAGGGAGTGTTTATACGTTCTTTCGCCGATAGAGGGAGCCTACGTGAGTATTTCACTCTGTAGAATCTCTCTTAATTTGGTATAGGACCTATGTTCGTTTTGGAAGTCATCGATTCTTGATTGATAGATTAAATATGGACTGATGATTCATAATAATGATGAAACAATTGTATCCTATTATTATTCAACAAGATCGATGAATTTTTCGAAACACTCTTAATATTCACTCTCGAAAGTGATGGGTTCGTTCTCGTTGACAACATTTGTGTAGACAGCTTCCTGAGAGTTTTATTTGAAATATTTCTGTAATAATATAATTACCTGTCAATCTTTGAACTATATATATATATATATATATATATATATATATATATATATATATATATATATATATATATATATATATATATATATATATATATATATATATATATATATATATATATATATATATACGTATATATATATATATATATATATATATATATATATATATATATATATATATATATATATATATATATATATATATATAAAATTGATTAATTACGTGTTTGAGACAGTTTATTTTCAATGTTTTCAGCAATAACAGGCTTATTTAAATATTAAAAATTTTATTTTCGTTAAGATAATATGTCAGTCGGATGAACCACCAAAGGTATATTTCTGTATATTGGATACAAAGCATCAAATAACCGTTTCGAAACTCTCTAATGGGCAAGTACTAGCTCATTTTAAAACATCCGTCGAGTGAATTTGAATGTTGATGAAAGATCAAATCAAACTATTGAGGAGTGTATGTATCGAGAGAAGGCCTGTACACCGACTTAAGCTTTACCTTATTGTGTTAAAAGATTAGTGGCCTTATATCAAGTCTGGATAAATTTACAAGAAATGCGTACAAAACACAATACATATTCGAACAGCGTCGTCAAGAGTTTGTTATAAACTTGAACAACTTATTCGACTTTTCACATGCCTATACTCCTCAATAAGTAAACATTAATGAGAATAGTCACTAAGAGAACCTGGTCACTAAGCTGGAATGGATAAAAGGTCTACCGACAAAGAGAAAAAATCGCGCCTTAGAAATATCAAATAACAAAAACGTAATCCTTATTTTAAGAAAGCTTTATTTTTCATCCCTTATTGTTTCGAATTCATCCTATTAGGAAAATTCGTTCTGTTAATTCTCCTGAAATGGATTTGAAAGACTATTTGTACACCCTAACCGAGAGCGCAAAGTGCGATATTGATAAAACGTCAACGAGCAAACATTTATGATTCCAAGACAAGTGACAGCTTCAAACGGTTATCAGTTAAGTATAAGAAAATCTGTGTACATCATCGAAGGTACTATAGACAAACTAGAACTCAATACTGACCATTATCCCTTAATTAAGTTTTCGCAGCAAGAATATTTTTTGCCAGCTTAGACATGCGCAAATGATGTATTCCGTTCTGTTGCTTCAGAATTTTTGTGCGTTAATGGTGACAAAGTTTACAAAACTTCAAAATATAGGAATCGCGAAAAGTCTAACCATGCCAATAAGAGAGTCCGCGCCCATGTAACTGCACACTTTGCACACCCTGTTGCTACATCCCTGCGTTTATCACATAACCTCAAAGATCAAATGTAACTGAAAGGGCAAAGTCGAATATTTATTCAAAAGGACAGTTGCCCCATGCGATTTGGATAACGAGATGCTGCTCGCCAAGAACCCCCATCAGAATTACGATGTCGGAAAGCGATCTTCGTCACAGTAACGGCCAGTCTGTCATTAGACTCATTAGTTACGAGGAGCTCGACGAAATACCCACTTGGATTCTGTCATTCGTGAATTCGACCGTAAGTTCGAATGGTCGAGCTTTGCCTCGTTTTCAGCTAGGCTCTGTTTGATGAGAAGGGTCCAGTGGCAAATTTCCGGGCATTAGGAATAGTTCGAGCATAACTCAGGGGAATATTTCAGAAGATATTAATTGATTCGTGAATAATGGTGAAAATTTCGTAGACAATCTCCTCGAACCTATCCTGAAGATCAACGTTGCTTTCGCTTGAGAATTTATCGAAAGTTTCAAATACAGGGCTTAATTTCAATTAATCAGTTCACATAGCTATAAGTGACTCAGTTTCGAAAATTTGACAAATAATCAATAAAGTTTATAGTTTATTTATTTATATGAATAATAATAATACTTTATTTGTAAAATTATTATTTTGTAAAAATGTTTAGCATCGCTCTTACATACAAACGGAAAATAGACAATATTAAAATAACAGTAATAATAATAAAATCATATAAAATACATAATCCCACAGGAAATAATCAACGAGAGATAAGCGGCTCACAAAATTCATCCTTCAACATGTTCATTGTTTCACGAGCTGTGTGGCATGTGGCACCGTCTTGATGAAACCACATGTTAACCAAGTTCAACTCGGCCAACTGGGGCAAAAACAAGTTGCGTATCATGACTCGATATCGTTCCTCGTGGACGGTAACGTTTCTTCCTCAGTCGTCTTTGAAAAAAATGGACCGATGATGCGCCCCTAGCCCATAAACCAGACCAAACTGTCGTTTTTTCGGGATGCATCGGTAATTCTTGTTTGGCATGTCGATGTTCATCACTCCAGATGCGAGAGTTTTGTTCATTCACATATCCATTAAGCCAGAAATGAGCCTCGTCGCTGAACACAATTTTTCGATAAAACAGCGGATTTTCATTAAGCTGTTCTAAGGCCCATTCACCAAACAGTAGACATTATGGTGGTAGGTTACTCGGCTTCAATTCTTGCAGAAGTTGTATTTTATAGGCTTTCAAACCCAAATCAACTAGTAAAATTTTGCATGTTGTTGAGTAACACATGTCCAATTGCTGAGAACGGCAACGAATTGACATTTCACGATCCTCATTAACACTGTACGCTACGGTTGCAATATTCTCTTCAGTACACACTTTACGCATGCGAGACAATGGTTTAATGTCCAAAAAAGTAAACTTGGTGCAAAATTTGGTGAAAACAGCACGAATTGTTGATTGAACAGGTCGATTATGACGACCATAATATGGTCGTAACAAACAATACATATTTTTCACAGAGCACAAATTTTGATAGTAAATTTCAACAATTCAATCGTTGCTCGTTTGTAAGTCTTTTCCATGATGAAATGGCAGAGTTTACTGAAAACCTTTCGCTTTGACAAATGACGTTTGGATGCCATTACCAACCAGTGCCGCCAACCTGAAAAACTTAGCTCTTAAAAGTTATCATCTAATGAGGAATTCAAATTCCTTATTTCTTCTAATCGTATTTTATTCGTATCAACTCATAATCCTAGTGAATTATAGGAAAAAACTGCCATATAACAGCTTTCCCGTCAGAATTCGAAACTTCATCGAATATAATCATTGATAGCTAGCTGTATCGGCGGACTTTGTACTGCCTATCGGTCAATGACTGTAGTGTTATAGATGGCGGAAATCAATTAATAATTGTAGGAAACGAATACAATTAGTACAGATGAATTTTAAATTTAATACTCTATTGAGATAAAAACACGGAAAGAAATGAAGAAGTTCAAGAATTAAGTATATCAATCCTGTGTCAGCAAGACATGATACCTACATCAATCAAACTGTGTAGGTACATATTGTACACCATGAGAGATGGAGTCGCTGCAATTATAATTGATAATAATCTTCATCTAATATTGAATTTCCTTGATGATAGCAATAAAAAAGTCGTCTAATAGTAGTATCACTCAATAAATTATGTCACGGTCGAGGATCCATACCTATGTCGTATTATTTCTACAACCATTCGTCCAAATGAAATATTTGGAGTGAAAGAAAACAGTGTTTTGGTTCAAACACTCAAACATATATCCATCATAGATATATACACATTTTTGAGTTTATAATATTGGAAATATTTAGTTTAGATTGACATTTTGAAACTCTCAATATCTTCTGAATGCAATGGCCTACTTTAATGATTCAGAAAGTTCAGAAACGGTCCCAAATAATAAATAATTTATTTAGAAAAGGATTGATACAAACACATGAATAACGAGAGTTATAGGGAGAGTTGTAGTTTTTGTTAAAATTATTTTCAATGAAGTAGTTATACTTACATAACTGCAATATACATATGGTACCGCAAAGTTTTTTTTAGATATTGATATGTCCTCAAACATTGTGAAACATTTCTATTTCTTCTATTCAGAGTTTCCGCATAAAAAGCAATAGAAGACATTTTATGGCAAGGTTTTTCATAACTTGGTTTATAATATTGACGTTTCAGTAGAGATCCTTATTTTTTTCGAGTGAAATATATAGTTCATGTCACTAGCAATTGACGTGGCTTTCTATTGGTGAAATTATTTTCAATATACGTTCAGTAGATTCAGAGATAATCCCCTAGAGCTTCACAAACGCAAAAACTTCACCCCTTTTGTTTTTGTAATCAAGGCAAGTGCCTGTATTATATAGGCTAAGAAAATATGACAGCTGTAAGTACAAAGTACAAAAACTGAAAAAGTACAAAAGTATAAAAAACGGGATGGAATTGAACAGCCAGCTGTCAATTTCAGAACTTAAAAAGTGCTCAGTCTGAAAACAATTCAGATTGAGCACTTTGTGGGCTGGTACACTACCTAATAGGTCTTCTAACAGGATGCAGTTCTCAGAGAGCAACCCTGAACAGATGAGCTTGTATAATGAATATTATTCATGCAGAAAACTCGGAAACAGAAAATTAAAAATCCTACATTCACTGTTAGATCATCACATGAAAGGAGACAAGCAATATTCGAGCAGCCTGAAATAAAATCTGAAAATTATAACAACCAACTTATGAGAAACTCTATAAACCCATACAAAATTCAGAAAAGGTTCAGACACTGTTGTAAATACTGAATTGAAAAATTCCTTGGAAAAAGCACCAATTGAAAAATTTCTTTTCAAAGTGTGTTCAATGAAATTATTCTTATGTATACATAAAGTTATGTGGATTCAATTCAGTTCAAACCGTAAAGGTATATGGGAAGCAGTTGAAAAACTTCGATCAACAACAGATATCTTGATATCCTTTTTTGAAATATTAATAGGATTAATACATTCGCTCAGTGGTCACCACTTTCTCAGACATTTCCTGAGCAATAAAACTGCCAGAACTCTGAAACTTCTCTTTAAGCTCATTTCGTCACACAAAAACAACATATAGACCGTTCATTAGGTGCAAAGATCTTCTGGTCTATCTCCTGCAAACTGTTTTGAATAAGTAATCATCCGACATTTCAAAGTTTGCAATTAAGTTCCTTCGAACAAAGTAAATTCTCAATAATTCCTAGTCGACTTCGCCTGGTTAGGGTCCTATTAGAGTTCTTGTCAACGTCAGGGAATTCAAGTTAAGGTCTGGTACGGGGCAAGATTCTAATTACCTCCAGAGAGACGTAGGAATAGGTTATCAGAAGATTCTTGACTAACTCGAGTCTATTTATAGAAGAGTAATCTTAATGTACTCTATCGAAAATTGTTGAAACTATATATTTAAAATAAATGAATTAAGATATATTCATCTTAGATATTAAATATATTACTTATATTCATCTGTTATTTATCGCTTTTCTGCAGTGAGTATGTCGAATGATTCTGACACAATATAAAGGGATTTTATAATTAGCATGAATATATAAAATTTGAAACTAATTGTTTGTACGAGGCGAAATTTTTGTTGAATAATCATCGAAAAATTGATGAATTCACAAGAAATTCACAAATTTATGAGAAATTTTTGCTCAAATGAGGGTTGGCATCATGGTTCTGTTTTTGATAAGAAGAAGAAGAAGAAGGAAAATTTTTTGTGTTTGAATTCTCATAGAATTTGTTCCATTATTTTCAAGTATCCTCAGAATTTTTTCATCACATGATAACAGTATTTTATTTCCGAAAACTCTTAAGTGGTAACAACATAATCACTTAAATAACTAATAGAATCTAAGGCAAACCGATTTTGAAAGAAACCTTTCAGATACTCCGATAAATCTCCTTATACGTATTACAGTCCTCTTATACGAACTCATAATACCCGGAGAAAATATGAAATAAATTACCAACTCGTTTTTTCAATATCTCCTAGAGCAGGGTGGGATGAAATCCGCAAAAGCCGTTCTTATGCGGAAAAAGAACGATATATTTAGGTTCGCACTACACGTCACATTTTTTTGATAAGCTGCTCCGTTTCCTTCTTTCGTTTTTATCGAAAAGAGACGTCTTTATCGTAGATAATTCGACAGACGTTACGTCAATGTCATTCTAGGCGTTTGTTTAATATCTACTTTCAAAATAATTGATAATATTGAATATAAAATCTCAATGGAGATATATACTGATGATGATGTTTCTTTCACCACATTTGCTTTCAGTACCTAACAATGTTTCAACAACATTAATTTCTAATGAATTATAACCTACTTCTGCTATATAGTTATAGATTTGTATAAATCTTCGATCTCACACACACACACTATGTGCATATCTGCGATTAACCTCTAGTTCAAACCTGAGTGACTGCTGAGCGAGAACTGAAAGTGAATGAATTGAAACCAAATGAATTGAAAGTGAAATGAATTATACTAAACCACAATTAGCTACATTGAAGATGGGGTGGGTTAATTGAGTAAGAAAAATTTAATGCCAGGCGCCAGAGGTTTGAAAGTTCTCGGTACAATTAAATTGATTTCTAGTGGATCAAACAACAACTCCACCAGATCTAACAGTTCACAATCTTTATTCTCCTTTTATAAAAACCTTTTTTTCTTTTATCAACAGTAATATGAACTTGGTTCAATAAATGATAATATGATTATTATTATATATATAGGTATACGAGTATATTAAACATATAAGAAAATCAATAATTTGAAATACTAAAAAAAAATTGAAACAAATAAAAAATAAATTAATTCTCTCTTAGCTAAGAGGTCTTATTCGTCACAACATATATATATATATATATATATATATATATATATATATATATATATATATATATATATATATATATATATATCTATATATATATAATGTTTGAATAAAAAGGCATCTTCAGTATATTAATTGAACAAATATGAAATTAAAGTAAACTCAAAGTTAATAAAATTAGAATAAGAAGGTCAACACGTCTCCTATATTGACGATAATTAATTTCTGATCTTTTTTTTTGAGAGAAAAACGAGCCAACTTTTTTTTTCACAGTTCGGTTAATGTTCCATCGCCTTACAAACAACACAACGTGACAATCAGACCTACTTAACAGTAGATCGAAAGAGTACCTACCCAACCTAACTAAACTCACTCCTCTCACCCTTTCTGATGAAAACATACGAAACTAAACAAAATTTTAACTTCAAAGAATGGCTCGGAGGTTTCGTTTATCACATGGTGAAACATTATGTTAAATAACATTCAATGGAATATAAAACAATTGGCGCAAGATTAACTGAATATATTAACAACTCTACACCTGTTTCGGGTGGTCAGCCCATTTCAGTAATATTGTTTTATGCTCTTCATATTGGGCTAACCATCCGAAGCATAAGTAGAATTGTCAATATATTCAATGAAACTCTAGTCAAATGTTTTACTTTCATTCAATCTTATATAACATAAATTTCGATATTATATAATAATAATGATGATAATAATAATAATAATAATAATAGTAATAATAATAATAATAATAATAATAATAATAATAATAATAATAATAATGATAATAATAATAATAATAATAATAATAATACATTTATTGCCAACAGATATAAATCCAATTATAGAGGAAAAGAACAAATTGTACACAGAGAATAATAGAAAAGAAAAAATTAACGAAAAAAAAAACAAAAAGAATATAAGCGAATATATACAACGAAAAAATTAAATCAAAAAAAATTGAAATAGTATTGAATAACAACCAGATAACTAAAAATAAAATAATATATTTGTCTATTGAAAAGTTATGTATGATCAGCTGAATTTGACCATATAGTAACGAAGTATGATGAATAAAAATGAAATTAAAATCGATTGCAATTGAACTTTATAATATATAGTACTATAGTAAACAAATGAAAAAGATAAAATTGAATTAATATTTATAACTAAGTCATATGTAAACAAAAGAAGTTCATGAAAATATCACATGATATTCAAAATTTAAGTTCATGAAAATATCACGACATGCCATTGCGCAGTTCTGAAATATGTGGTAGTGGCATGCCAAGATAACGGATAGCCGATCAAAATAGATATCACATCGACCGCAACACCCATCATAAAGATTACATATTCAGTTGATAGAAGAACGTGACATAACATTTGATCTACTGTAAGTGACATAAATGTACTATTCAACATCAGACCAGGCCTTGGTACGCGAATATTTATTTTGCTGACAAAAATGGTAAGTCAATCGAATTGTGCAAAATTCGAGTTCGATGCCGAACCGTTCACGCTTTAACTTCAATAATTCAATTCCAAAACTATCGGTTAGGATGGAATGGTCGAAGCATCTAAAAGGATATTGCCCATAACATCTGACGTACATACACAAACATTTCCTCTGAACTGCCAAGCCGACAATAGAATTAATATACACAGGAGACAAATTATAGACGCATATTCCAGTTTACTGCGAATAAAGGAGTAGTATATCGTTTTCATTGTGCCAAAATTAACAAAGCTGTCCCAATTTCTGACCAAATAACCCAGCTTCTTAGAAGTAGAAGCTCTATATATACATTATATCGATATTATTCGATTTATATCAAATAACAAGTAAAGCAGATAGATGATTTCGTATAAATTCATATCGATATATTAGGATTTATCATAAATATATATTTTACAAACCGTATTGCGCTCAAAAACCAGTTGAGAGTATAAAAACTACTTCCAACTTTTTATTTTGTGGAAACCCTCTGGTCGTTCATCACGACGATAGAAAGTTGGAAAACTCTTGATAAGAGCCAGAAACAAATATGTCGAGTAAATATTGTAATTTTAATGGAATTTAGCCAACCGTTCCACTTTACTTGATTTATGTTATACGAACTATTTTCCATCAAGCAAGCGTTGAAGCAGCGGTCAATTAACGTTATTATAATTTGTATCAAACTGAGTTCGCAAATTACTAGTAGATGTAAATATGTCAGTTCATTAAATGTCAGAAAATTGAAATTTCGATATTGGCGAACTCGAAACGGTTCTAGAGAAGACTTCTCATTCACGCTGAAAACAATACCAATTTGGATGACAGAAACGCTATTTTAACACAGACAGAACTGAAATTATATTTGAACAAAACTCATTATATCAACTCTTCAAAAATATTTCTCCATGTTTTCGATTGGAAATTTGTCTCATTTGAATGATTCAAGTTTATATTGACTTATACTGATTCATTTTGAATGCACTCTTTCTCAGTTTCAATAAAGGACGGCTCACTTGTAGATTTTGCTTGATGATGATTGATTTCAATTGTTATGTCAAAGTGAAAAGTTTTCAGTATAGTCTGCTATTTCATCATGAAAAGACTTACAAACGAGCAAAATTGAAATTGTTGAAATTTACTATCAAATCTCATGCTCTGTGAAAAATGTATATCGTTTGTTACGATCATATTATGGTTGACCTGGTGAATCAACAATTCGTGCTGTTATCACCAAATTTCACATCAAGTTTACTTTGTTGGACATCAAACCATTGTCTCGCATGCGCACAGTGCGTACTAAAGAGATATTGCAGCGTAGCGTACAGTGTTAATGAGGACCATGAAATGTCAATTCATCGCCGTTCTCAGCAATTGGGCATGTGTTACTCAACCACATGGAGAATTTTACGCAGGTTGATTTGGGTGTGAAGGCCTATAAAATTCAAATTCTGCAAGAATTGAAGCCGAATGACCTACCACTACGTCTAATTTTTGAATGGGCCTTTGAACAACGTTATGAAAATCCGCTGTTTTATCGAAAAATTGTGTTCAGCTATGAGGCTCATTTGTGGCTTAACGGATATGTAAATAAAAAAAACTGTCGCATATGGAGTGCTGAACAGCCACATGCCATCTAAGAATTACCGATGCATCCCGAAAAAACGACAGTTTAGTGTGGTTTATGGGCTGGTGGCATCATCGGTCCATTTTTCGTCAAAGACGACCGTGGAAGAAACGTTACCGTCAACGGCGAACGATATCGAGCCATGATACCCAAATTTGTTTTGCCCCAGTTGTCCGAGTTGAACTTGGTTGACATGTGGTTTCATCAAGATGGTGCCACATGCCACACATGCTCGTGAAACAATGGACATGTTGATGGATGAATTGTGAGCAACTCTCAAAATGGCCCTGTCAATCGGTCGCCAAGATCATGCGATTTGACGCCTCTGGATTATTTCTTGTGGAGTTATGTCAAGTCGTTAGTAAATGTGGACAAGCCGAACACGATTGAAGCCTACCAGGATAACATAACACGCGTAATTCGTGGGATACAGGACAAAATGTTCGAAAAACTGACGCAAAATTGGACCTTCCGAATGGACCATTTGATACGGAGCCGCGGACAACATTCACATGAAGTTATCTCTACAATGTAAATGAAAAAGGCCAAATTATCAATGTCAATAATAATTTCGAAGATATGATGCAAATTGAGTCTTTTATTTGATTTTAAAAAAAACTACGCTTAAAAAGTCACCCATATATAAATTCCGGTTTTAACTCGATGTGCGGATAATTCGAATGCCACAGCCAATTTTGCTGACGTATAGTCAAATCCTTATTTATGTTTTTCTATTCATGCCTTCAGGTGAAAGCTGGCTCACAACATAATATGTGTCCTAATTTCGCAAAACCTTAACATATTGATCGGAACAAAAAACGCGAGGGATAAACCAAAAGGAAGAATATTTCGAAGTGTATGAACAAACAGAAGGGAGAGGACAGTTCAAGCCAAAGGCAAGATTCACTCCAACACTCATTCATACGAGGTGTATATTATATAAGTCTTGATCGATAATGAGAGATAAGATGTCGCGAAAGGGGTCACGAAGATGAACTGACTAAAAATTCTCTCATTTAATCTAATCGATAATTGCTTTCTGAATCTGCTGTCATCTCAGGTGACTAAAAATGTGTTTAAGAAAATCCGGTGGCTTTTTCGAAACGCTGATTCAATTCGAAACAATCAAAGGATCGCGAAATTCTGCCAAAGCCACGGAAATAGAAACCTAAAACTTCCGAGGGACTTTCGAATCCGTCCCAGTTTGACAAATCGTTCTCGATTCGCAACTGTCTCGACGGGTGTCCCCTACATTCCCATCGATATCCGAAACGAATTGATCAACCGGAATATGACTGGGAAAAATGGATAAATCTTAATTTCACGGGAAATCTTTTTGCCGTCGTATCTGGAAGCAGGAGATTGGGATAATTACCGAAATTAATCATTACCTAAAATTAATCGCCGTTTTAATTACATGCCACGATACAGTGAAAGTATTCCCAAGTATTTGGAATGAAATATATGTTTCTCCAGCCGGCCACCAGGACGTAGATTTATTACTTCCACGCGTTTATTGAATAGGTTCGCAGCTGTGTCTGAGGTAGCGAGAAAGGCTACAGTTACCGGTCGATAGGAAAGATTTGTTACTAACATTTCAGTCCTTCTTTCAGTCAGAACAGTTTCCAGGCTAATACCTACTGGAATTACACTTGGTTTGTGCTCGTTGGAGGCTAGAAATGCCCGAAAGTCGGATAACAGAGTCGACGACAATATGACTGATTCATTACCATATTGAGCCTTGGGAAAGTATGACCTCACCAAAAAAATTTACCAAATTTGCATATTATGCATACTGAAACTAAAGCTGACTCTTGCCCAGTGGCGAAGCGTTCATGTAACCACTGTTACCATTGGTTTGCAATTGATTTTTATTCAATTTTCGTTGACTTCTTCGAATACATTTCATTAACTTCTGTTGATTACGAGTGACTCTGTAAAGGATAACATTCTATTTTAAGTTAGTTTCTTCAGTTATTATTACTATTTGTATTAGTATTTTGTTTATTACAATTTTAAATTATTTATATTATATATATATATATATATATATATATATATATATATATATATATATATATATATATATATATATATATACAATATATCACATCGTACACGTTCACATATCTAGCTCTACTATAACATTCTCTTGATTAATTTCAATTTTTCAAATTAATGTTCTAGTGTTCATTTCTCAAATATTTCATTCAGTGCCATAAGCACAAAAAAATTTCATTTCCTTATATATATATATATATATATATATATATATATATATATATATATATATATATATATATATATATGTTATTTTTCTATAGAAACAAAAACTATAGTTGTTGCTCTGAAAAAAGATATTTTCTTTATTTACTACATTACAGTAGGTATGTTAATTATAAATTAATATGTACAAACCTGAAAAAAGAAACAACATTAAGAGCTATTGCTTCTACCAAAATCTTTTATTTACGAAATACTCAAACAATATCAAATTTCTTATTCTGAAAAGCTAAGATATACAATCATACGATGAACATAATGCCAAGTGCTGCCACCGGAGGTAATGCTGTGATGTATGACATTACGCGGGCAATTTAAATCAAATTAAGAGTCATCATGACTTCTTCATTTATATATATATATATATATATATATATATATATATATATATGATATATATCATTTCATATATATATATATATATATATATATATATATATATATATATATATATATATATATATATATATATATATATATATATATATATATATATATATATATATATATATATATATATATATGTGCAAGACCAAGACCAAGCCATGTTAACTAACACAAGACCAAGACCAAGACTGCCTAAGTGTCGTCTTGGTCTTGCTTTGGGAAACACTAGGTAACAGTAAAAATGGGTATAAAGATTTTATGACTACTGTGAAATATTTTACTCATTTTTTACCAACAGCTATCTGTAATTGTAATTTTATAAATAGCCAATTAGCCGCATGAAAATAATACTATGACGGTCCATACTCTATACTGTCGACTGGATTGCTTGTTACCACTTTCGTTAGTAGATACACGTTCTTACTCAATCTTACTCAATCAGGAGCCGTCTCGACTGCCTGGTCGTGTGCTTGAAGTTCTAAAGCGTGAGATTGTGGGAGGGCGCAATGTTATGTACGCCTGTTACCATTTTCTGTTTTGGTTACTCTGATTGGTAAAGTTAATGTTAGTATTCCTTAGTTTCCGTGCAATGAGATGAAAGATAGATGAGTGCTGCTGCGTAATCGAACAACTATATGAAAAGTCATCCTCCTTGTTTACTTTTGAGGAAAAAAATGGGATAATTAAGAATGGAAAACCAACACCTATTTTCAATGATTGTAAGAAGATATCAAAAAAAGTTATGCGAAAATTCAATTTTGGTTGGTATAGTGAAAACTCTTGGTTATGTGATTGCAAGAAAAATAGACTGTATTTTTGGCCATGTCTTCTATTTAGTACAGAAAAAATTGGTTGGACGTTACATTTGAGATTTGTAGCCAAAATTTGATTCAGTTTGGCAAAATAAGAATCGAAAGTTGTCTCAAACAGAGCTTTTAAGGCAAATATTGCTAAATATAATGAAATTTTTCAAAGAAAATAGATATGCCGTATGTTATTTGGCCAAACAAGAACTGCCGTTTCGGGGTCATTTTGAAGGGGAATACTCTGAGAATAGGGACAATTACAGGGGATTGTTAACATTAATTGCCAAAAAAGATCAAACATTTTGTCAACATCTAGAAACATCAACTGGGTTTTCGATACAAAACCATATTATGAATATCTACAGAAAGAAATTGCCGAAGCAAGTTTTGTAGCTGTGATATTGGATGAAAGCACCGATGTTTCAAACCAATCGCCACTTTCGGTCGTATTTAGATATGTTTTCCCCGACGGTGATGTTTGTGAAAGATTTTTTAAATTTGTTGATGTTACTGAAGCACGTTCATCGGGACCGTTATCGGAAATTTTGTTCAGTGTGTAAAATGAGTTTCAGTGTGGAAATAAACTAATTACACAGACTAACGATGGTGCAGGCATCAGTTTCAAAGACAAGTACCAAGATGCAATTTTTGATTCATATTTTTGGTTTCAATCAGTGGAATTATTCATTATCAGGGTTTGCTGCATTTTTCAAAATCGTCTAAAAGAGGTGTTGCTTTGGATAAATTAGTACAAAAACGTTTACCTGAAGTAGCAGCAACTAGGTGGATTTTTGCTGGTAGACTCGATGAGGTTGTTTCTTGTATTCGCTCAGAGCTTATCGAACTATTTGAAGAGATGCTTACTAGCGCTGCAACATGGGATGGAGAGGCACGAATTTGCTCGAAAGGCTTTCACATTACATTGCAAGAATTTGATTTCAATTCCTTTTTGATTTTATTTCAGATTATTCTTCCAAAATCAGAAATTTTGTTCGATATTCAACAAATAAAAATGTATGACATTGTATTTTGCACGAGAAAAATTAATAAATTTCTAGAATTTTCGCAATTAGAGCGGAATGATTCTTAAAGTCTGTGGTCAAAACAAAAACCTTGTAAATAATGATGTGCCCAAACCCATTAAGAAGCAACGAATCATAAATATTAACAATGATAAGGAGAAGTCTTATCGACGCCTTAAGTATTGACACCATGATTATACAACTTAAAAACAGATTCTCTGACTCAAAGCATCTAGAATGTCTGGCATTATTTGATTTTGATAATTTCAAAAATTATGCGAAAAAATTTCCAGATAGCGCCTTTCATCAACTTGTAAACCTGTATGGACAAAAATTTGACACAGTTGATTTAATAACAGAATTGGCAGTTATTTATAATAATCTAGATTATGTTCAAAAAAATTTGCAAAAATTTCATTAATTTATAAAGTATTCAGAGCTTGATTATGCGTTTCCGGAATCTTTTAAATTGGAAAATTTATTTTTAATAATTCCGGCTACGAGTGCATCCGTTGAAAGAAGTTTTTCAGCAATGAAGCAGATTAAGACATGCCTAAGGAATACTCAATTGCAAGATCGAATGTCGTCAATTTCCTTAATTTCCATTGAGAGTATCTTTTTAAATAGACTCTAAAGTAAACTTTTTTTTTAAAGATTTTTTATATCTGGTTTTGGTAACACTTTAGAAAAAGTCAGTCGTTGCACTGCTCTTTCCTATGTTGCACCCACGTTCAATAAATACCCTCGGTATTGTCTCTCTATGAAAGTCTCAGCAGTGAGCAGATATTTGTTTTAAATTAGTCCAGGAGATTTGAAGTTTGGGTGGGGTAACTTTCCACAAAGATAAATGAAAAAGAAAGAAGTTTGAAGCAGAGCTTTATTGTTATTCCAAAGTTTTTACTGAAAAACAAATTATTACAGGGAGATCGTATAATAAATAGTGAAATTAGGTAAAAATAAAAAAGTTACTATTGTTTTTTTGCATTATCAATATCTATAACTTTCCTAATTCCACCTGGAATTTCTTATCCAATGCTTACTTACTGTTAATTTTCAGTTGACTATAACGCAGCGTTTTCTGAGATGGGTTTTAATGACTATAGCAATTTGTAACGAGACGATTTTTGGTAAATTCTATGGAAATTCAGTAAAATTAAGTTATTCTTATACCCTATAAGAATACATTATATCAAACATATTTTAGGACGTATTTGATTTATCAGTACTTCAGCAACAATTACGTTCCATAGAACAGCTACAACTTCCCCACCTCTGCAGAGACACCATGAAACAAGTTATCTCTTGAAATAGAACAATTTTCTTTCTCAATATTTATGCAATATCCTTTCGGTAGTTCATTTTGGAATTAACAAAATCAAACATTATTCTAAATATCAGATCGTTCGTCGGTTTCAATTGATAAATGGATTTAGTAAATTTATAGTGAAAATTCACATTAGCGTTATATTAATTAATTATTTTATTAGCGATATCTTCATAGTCTTTTATATTGGCTCGTATATCACGTAGATTCTGAGGAGATCTGACCTCGTCGTAATAATTGTGGAAATTGTGGCAATTATTGCGGTAGGCAATAACAAATCTCACCTTCTGAATCATTTCAATTGAAAGAAAAGCAGCCCTACTTCCTATTCACATTTCCACTTTATTCCAGAAAACTACGTCGATCGGTACAACAGAAATTGCGACACTCCTGCACACTACTCCGAAATAAATTCCGGAATCTCTGGCAATTCCATCATTATTCTACTCAAACATAGCAGAGGTCACGATTGTCAACGTGGTTTCAAACGAATCAAAATTGTACTGACACTTGCCTTTGGTAGTAATGAAGCATTATGCCAATACTCACCACAGGCTACGGTCTATGTGAGAAAATGTATTATCTTTGTTTAGGCAAGATTCCCCCAAGATTTCAAAATTAGAATACTATTGTTTCACCCATATAATTGTATTACGAGAGCCTTGAATAAAAATTATTATTAATACAATATTTAATCAACTGTGTAGAGATAATATATTGAAACAAAACCTGTACTTGTGTGAAGCAGCGTGGTTTGTCTTTCTTTGGCATAAAACAAATAATTTCTCATGACATCGACTTTAACATGGCATATCCTCTCTTCTTCTTTGTACAATTTATGTACTCATTATATCTGGAGTCGCGTCTCTCTATGTATTTATGCCAGAAAGTCTTTTCTTGGTAATCTGAATAGCCAGATTGTCCTAATCCATTTCTTTCTAAACTTGTTCCACCCAGTGGCGGGTGGCCTGGCAGGTAAAGCACGCCTTGTGGGCCTTCAAGCAGTCCAAAAGATCCATTCTCAAGAAGTATGTTTATGGATTCCTGGAACAACACTAGTTGAAACATATTGACATTCATGGCAAAATAAAAAGAGTTGATAAATTCCACGATTATTCTTCTAGACACTCGAGCTTCTAGTCCATTAACAAAACATCAATTCATATATACTGTTATTAAATTTATGGATGTACTATTTTTTTTTTTTTTTCAAATTAATTTATTGCTGTTTGAAATACTTATTTTAAATATTTTTCGCAATAACAGGCTATTTTCAATGAGTTTTCATATCACAACATTGTCAAAAGTGATGAATAAATGAATGTTATTGAATTCATAAATCATAACATTTTTCAAATTACATTTGAAAAAAAGTGATGAATTTTCGGAATATTCATCCTGCAATTCTCACATTGACATTTAAATCGTATTTACTCAACGACAGTGGGCAATGGCAACATGGCGTATCACTTAACTGAAGAATTTTAGATGGGGTCATTATTTAGATCAAGACTTCCAACGACTGCTCTTACATACTGAAGTACGTAAAGTACGAAAGTCGAAAGGTGCATGCTTAACGAGATTTTACTCTGTTTTCGATTCCATATTAGAGTTCTTAGAAAGTAGAGATCCAGATTTAAAAGAAAACTTGATCAAATTCAAAGCAGACATTGCGTATTTGACAGATTTGATTTGTTTAAAAAATTTAATGCTATTAACTTGCAGTTACAAGGGGACAGCCTGAATTCAATAAAAACAAAGGGGATAATTTCGGCCTTTCTTGGGAAATTGAAATTTATGAAGCAAAACATTAGTCGGCACGAATTCTCTCAATTTCCAAACTTCTCGCAGGTAGAATGTATGGATGAGGATATCCATACCTACAGTCAACATTTAAGTGCCCTGCATGATGACTTCAAAACCAGGTTTGAAGATATGCTGACGATGGATATACCACTATGGATCATAAATCCATTTGATGAAACGGAAGTGGCCAATGTTGTATTACACTTCTCTGTTTTCTAGTAAAGCTCGATGAAACAATAGCGTAATATATAAAATGGCGCCTCTAGGCTGTAATTGCTAGAAACAATTATTCATCAACTCTATCAAATGATGGAATTTGGATACAAATGCGCACCTAATGTGCACTCTACTCGAGTGCTTTATGACAAATTGATGCATACTAATGCAGTAATCGGCCGCCTTACGTAAACAACTGAAACCTACATCTACAGGAAACTGTGACAATATTATCAAATATTCAGTACCTAATGAATGTTTGATTATACGGAACACCATTGTTCTTCTTATGTTAGATGAAGACGAACACAATCTACTTGTTGTTTATTTATGCAGTTAATGTTTCCTGATTTTACTTAAAATATTTTCGCCAATAATACACAAGAAATATTTGAAAACGAAAGTTTTTTTAAAGAACATCCAAATTTACGTATACTCGAATAAGACACAGGGGTGTCACAGTTGCTATGGATAAAAATAATTATTTAGAAATGACAAAACAAATCATTTCAGACACAAACCAATATAATATTCTAAAGAATGATCCCACTTCACAATTCCGCAGCTCCTAGATTTTACGGCCACACAAGATACATAAACCTGAACATTCCCTACGTCCAATAATTTCCTCAATTAATGCTCCTAATAACAAATCATCGAAATTCCTAGCAGATATTTTCACAGCCGTATATGACAGAGAAAATGAATATTATATCAAAGACAGTTTGGATTTTCTCAAATTCATGAATAACAAATCCATTTCACAGCTCTACATAATAATTAGTTTAGTTTTTTTTTCGTTTTAATAATTTCTTAATTTTTGAACATACCCCTGGAACTCAGTATAAAATCAATAGAAAAACGCTGGCAAAATCAAATATTTCAAGAGCATATCTCTCGATACCACTTTAGAATTATTTACATTCATCTTTCACTGTTATTATTTTGTGAGTGATGGTGTATAATATCAACAAGTTTTTGGAATAGCCATGGGAAGCTGTCTTTCCCCAATTATCGCACAATATATAATGAACTATATTTGAATTCATATATACCTAATATTTCCTTTGAAATACCCTTCCTAAAAAGTTCGTCGACGATATTATTTGTAACTGTAACCTCAAATCAAATCGACGAAATAGTTGAAACATTCAATGCTTATCACTCGATAAAACTCACCGTGGAAACAACAAATAATAATAGCATTCCATTCCTAGATACCTTAGTGATAAGAAAAAATAACAGTATAATGCTAGACTGGTACCAAAAGAACACTCATTTCGGACGTTACATAAATTACCTTTCCTAACATTCATTCAAAACCAAAAATAATTTCATACTAGAGTTCAAAAGACGTATAAAAATATTCGCCATCCCGAATTGTACCAGAAAAATATATCAATATTCAGGAGAATTCTGTTTGATAATAGTTATCCACTAAAACTGATCAATAAATTATTGAGAGCTTTCAGCAATATAATGGAAACAAACCAGGAAATTATCAGCAACAACAGCTCACAAAATCTACCTTTCGGTATTTTACCGATTATACAAAATCTAACACCCAAACTGATCAAATTATTACTAATAAAATACAAATATCTCAAAAAAATATATTAACAATAAAGAACATTATTTACTCGCACAACACATCCCATAAAATTGAAATTCAAATCAAATGTCCAAAAAATCCTTGTGAAAATTGCGATTCTGTATATATAGGTCAAACATGACAAAACCTTCATTCAAGGATCATTTCTCATAAAAGTGATTGCCGAAATACCAACAAGACGAATTCTTCTGTATTAACTCAACACGTACAAGCCACTGATCACAATATGAATTACAATGCCACGAAAATTTTGGATTACGGAAATAATTACAACCTACGCCTTTTCCTAGAAATGATTTATATAAAAAAAAAGAAAACTCTATTAATGAAAAATCTGATACAGATATTCTGAGCAACATATTTATAAATCTGATTGGTTCTTCTAATTAATGACTCATATTCTGATCCTATTCATCAAAAAATCCACTCCAAATACACAAAATAAATTAATTCTCCTTTCGTTAATGATAAAAATATCGTCCAACTTGGTGCAATTTAAGAAACGCGCAGGGCGCTTGAAAAACACATTTGGAAACAATCCACTTGAAAAGGTGAATTGAGAAATACAGTCAGTATCGATGTTTCCTTCAAATACTATACGCGTAAAATGCAATAATATCCGAACACAATGCATTTGCGAAGAAACAAATCTACATCCGGACTAACTTCACAGCAATTGTAAGAGAAAATATATTTAATAGTGCCTTGTTATATGAACTGTTAATATTGTACATTTTTAGCCCTGAACAAGAAAATAAACATTTTCTAAAGCTTGGAAAATACTAAGAGGTAACTTATTTTCCTGTCCTGGACTGCAATCGCGACTAAACACTATAAATATATATATATATATATATATATATATATATATATATATATATATATATATATATATATATATATATCATATTTATATATATATATATATATATATATATATATATATATATATATATATATATATATATATATATATATATATATATAATCTAGATAACCTCCATAACCTTAGCCACTTGAGGTTCGCTGACGATATAGTCCTGTTCTCCCACGATGCTACCCATCTTCAAGAGCGTATCAATGAACTGAACACCGCAAGCAAGGACATAGGTCTGGTAATGAACACCGCAAAGAAAAAGATGATGATGAACCCTTTCTGCAGCAAAGAGCAAATGGACGTGGACAAATTCCCATAAAAAATAGCAGCGTTTTACACATATCTGGGACAGATTGTCACGGGAGACGGGGATATTACAGAGGATATCATGCAAGGAACCAGAACAGCTTGGGGTATAGTTGGTCGACTGAAACACATCTTCAAATCAGATGTGGCACTATCCTTGAAGAGCAAAGTGTTTGACCAATGCGTATTACCAGCGATGAACAACGACAGCGAATCTTGGACCCTCAAATCTGCTCACATCCAGAAGCTTCGAACAACCCAGCGGATTATAGAAGAATACATGATGGGCTTAACTATACGAGATAGAATACGATGCAGCTGGATAAGAGGTCAAACAAAGGTAAAGGATGTGGTCGAGTGTGTAAGATGTTCAAAGTGGAAATGGGCAGGCCATCTAGCTCGAACAAGAGATGAGCGTTGGTCAGCTATGATTGGTGATTGGGAGCAAAGAGACAGGGTAAGACCAATTAAGCGCCCTCACGAGCGATGGGATAATGAGCTTGTGGATTGGCTGGGCGTTGTCTGGAAGAGAGAGACTGCCGATAGGAAAACTTGGCAAAGGCAGGGGGAGGCCTTTGTTCTACAGTGGACAGACAGAGGTTGATGATGATATATATATATATATATATATATATATATATATATATATATATATATATATGAAAAATGAAAATTCGAAACCTTTGATTGAAATAATTACTTATATCAAATATACGGTCAAATATGAATTAATCCTATTCAAAGGCCTCCCTTATTTCGAGAGATTGATACAATGTTTGAAATGACCATCAGGTGATTTCACACTTAGTGAAACTTGGTTGAAATTTTCTGAATGATATGTTCGATAGAATAGACTTCAATAAACTGCTTAAAATTGACATAGGTCCAGTTTTCAATATATTGGGAGTTGTATCGATAATAGGTTGAAAATCTGAAACATATCTCATTTTACTTCGATAATTGTGTGGTTAAAACCAACAAATGCTTCCAATTATACGATTTCGACATGAATTCCGAATGTCGACATTTAAATATCTATATGGATTCTATATCCTTTATTGCTATCCCAATACGAAATTTCAATATTTTAATCTACAACAAAATATTTGAAAATTGAAATATTATTGCGTAAATATGGAAAATCATATGCTTTAGTATGATTATAAGATAATTTCTAATATTTTTGCGATTAGAACAACACAGTCAGTCAAACACAATTGAATTTCTCTTCAAAAAAATATTTATTAATTATTTTAGATTACGTGAAATAAAAGTGTGTATATACTTCACAAAAACTTACTCACCTGTGAGAAAAAAAAACGACATTCAATGTTCCTTCATATGAATGTGATTCATATTTTTTTTCGAAAGAATTTCTCGGAAAGCTCGGTTTTGAAAATTTCGAAAATGAGTCCAAAAATTTCAACAAAATAGGTTGTGTTCTTGAAATTGAATTTTTCTGACTTGGTTGGATACTTTAACGTTTTTTCCCGAAAAGTATTTCACGTTAATATAATTAAACTTCCAGTTCAAACGAAGAGGAGAAGATTCGCCTTCAATTTCGAATGAATTTAGTTAGATAGATTACCTCCGAAACGTTTAATTCCGTGTATATTTCAACTCGCATTCTGCGCTCAAACTGTGCCGGTCCGTTCAGCAGGTCTCGGGTTAGACGTAATTCCATTTCGAGGGCACTGCTTTACGGCCCATAGAAAGTTTTTATAGATCGATGTGATTGACGAGAATTGCAAACTGCCTATGTTCCCGTGAAAAATCTCCAGAAAAAAGGGGAAACCTCCCAGACCGTTAATAATCCTTGTAGGTATCTCACAGTCATAAAACAGAAAGCATAAAACATGTAGTTAAATAATCATATCGAAGGTATATCTCTGGAGAAATTGGGTCGCTTTATGACTAGGTCAAGGATAGAAAAATACCCTTGAAATCGATTCCGGCTTGTGGTTGGAATGAATTTAGAAGAATGTTTACAGCGACCTGGAGTGATTGCGTGATGAATGATTCAGGAAACTCTTCTAGTTGGGAAATTATAGAATTCAAAATGAACAAAAAGAAATCAAGGGATATATAAACAACAGAGTAAAAAAAATCTACAGAATCATTAAAAAACGAAATTCAGAATGAATTGCAGAAATATAGTATAAAATACCTGAAATTGTTCAGAAATTCATGAAAATTGAGACAATATGGAATAAACAGTGATAATTGAATATTTGAGATAATACTTCAGGGCTTCAATGAATTCAACAATGGAAAACAAAATTCTAAAGTTCAAGTTTCGAAAAAAATAACCGAAGACATTTGAAAAGTAAATAATTAATATATAGTCTTTAACATTATAAGCAGCCAATTCAAATTAGTTAGGATTATAATAATAATTGTAGGACATTATCATTCTAAAAATGTATTGTTCGAGGCTTAATAGAGAGACCATTTAAATTCCTGCTAAGTTGATAAGTTTAGGACAAAAATAGGTACTGGATCAACAATTTTCGTGACAAGAGGGCTCATGAGAAGTAGAAAAAATCCAGGTGCTTATAAATGGTCAATTGAAATCGCCGAAATTGACAGAAATCACTGTTCGCACAGAATTGAAATAATACCACTTGATACCTTTTTTTTCTCTTCTATATCTAACACTTCAGGCGCAAATAGGAAAAGGCATAAAATTCAAGATTTCAAAACGAATGCGAGTTCTGACTAACCCTCGGATCAACCTGGAATATTTTCCACTGAATTTTATTCGTTATTCCGAATTATCGAAATTATTCGGAGCTCAGAGTTGAAGTGGCGAGAAAATGAAGTCTAAAGACGGCAACGACAAAATGGGAGTCCATTTCAAGCAGGTTGGGGACCTTTTTCTTCCTTATTTTGTTTACTGCACTGTTCGGGAGATCCACGAAATTTCACTATAGGAATATTTTTGAAGAGTATTAATTTAATTGAACACTTGAACACAATTCAACTTAGTTATTTCTGAAGAGCATTTATTATTACTCTCCTGAGTTTACATACGTTCTCTTCGGGCAGATCTCTCTAATTTACATGAATAAACTACAAGAATGAATGACAATGCGAAAAAATTTCTTCATTCGAATTTGAAGAATTAAACATAACATAAAATTTTCTGGTAACTGTCAGAACCTCTAGGATGGTATGATTTTCTAATCAATGGTTTTCCAACTTTAAACAATAAATTGATCATTGTCATTATTCGGTATTTACCAATTTACCTTATTTGGCAATCAAATTCTCATGCATGATGGTTATTCAGCTAAATTGGAGCTTTCTCTCTATTATCAGAGTATTAAAATTTTCAACTATTTACTATATAAGGCATACTATAGTGTGGAAGAGTACTTCGATGATTCGAATGTAATAATGTATGAATAAATTTTTTGTATCATATGTTTCTATATTTTTTTAACACAAATGTTCTTCACCATGTGAAATTGTCCCAAATTTTTAATATTTCTGAGGTTATTTTTTTCTTTTCTTTTCAAATAAAGTTGTATATTATTTTAAATATAAATTTAACCAATATTTTTGTTTGAACCAATATTTTTGTTCAAGGGCTGAATGGAAGATCAGACTCAAAATTGAATTCAGTCCTTTTGAGAGCATTGTTCTTAGTTGTAATTTGTTGTATCAATTGTAATGAATGTAATTTTACAATGTGAAGAATGTTTCTCAATAACTTCATTTTATTATTATATATTATTATTATTCATGCAGTATTTATTATCATGACTCAATTCTGTATGACCTGAAAAAGACAAACGACAGATTATTTGCTAGTTAAATGAGTATACCTTCAATAGTTTCATGAATTTCGAGGGTGTGTTCCGTAATATTCACCAGTGTACTGGCCAGTACTGATGCCGTCAGAAATAGACGTCATACTGGTGAATCGTATACGATATAATCGAATGAAATATACTGATCCGTGCGTGACTTCATAAACTGACGCCATATTAGAAAACAGTGTTTGTTTACGTTTGTGCTCCAAGAGTCATTAGAAGTTTTATAACAGACAATATCAATTTGCATACATTGGTAGTGTAAGAATAACATGGACTTTTTCATGAACAATAAATAAATAAATTTCTTGCACAAACACCCGATGGGCACATGTAAACTGTCATGCTCGTTTTACCAGTACAATATGGTATATACTATACGAGTACAATATGGCGTCTATTTCTGACGTCATGAATACTGCCCAGTATACTGGTGAATATTACGTAATACACGTGAAATTTACGCATAATTTCTCGTTTTGCTTTCTCATATCTTCTACTGTTTCTTTGAATTCCTGTTGCAACTTGGGCAGAGAATTCCTCTCATTTAATTGAATAATTCATCTAGGGTAGAAGAATTATTCAATCAAATGAGAGGTTATAATCAATACTTGTCTAAAAATCACTGACTGAACAATTCTTCATTCGACTGGTTTCGCCTTTTACGGCATTATCAAGAATGAATACCATAAGAGGCGAAACTAGTCGAATAAAGAATTGTTCAGTCAGTAATTTTTAGACAAGTATTTATTATTTCTTCTCATTTAAATATGAACTATCAGAGAGTTGATTCAGTGTCCATTGAATTCATTATTCAATTATTTTTTCTCCAAATTTGCTATTTTCTTCTGCTTTGTGATTTGTCTGTTTCTTCACTCAAATAAATACATAACATTTTTGCTCGATAACAGTAAATTTCTGTGAACAAATTCAGTAATTTATTTACAGAAATTATTAAAATAAGTGTTTCACTGTAATAATAACTCTTCAGTAATTTGGAAGATGGCGTGAAATTAGATAGTAGTTTCATCAACTCCCGAACTTAAA
The DNA here is from genome assembly GCA_030704895.1 of Henosepilachna vigintioctopunctata. Taxonomy (NCBI): domain Eukaryota; kingdom Metazoa; phylum Arthropoda; class Insecta; order Coleoptera; family Coccinellidae; genus Henosepilachna; species Henosepilachna vigintioctopunctata. The sequence goes on along the minus strand of JARQZJ010000016.1, from coordinate 188,019 downwards.
GTGATCCTCAACTTTATTCAGACTGTTGCCTCTTTCTCTGATTAAATGGCGTTGCCATTTCTTGAATTCATCTGTATTTCAGTCTCGTCCTATAAGTCAGACCGCGTCAGAATGCGAAAACAGCGAAACTAAAGATGTAATTGGACTAAATAGTGCCCCATTTCAATGTAACACTCCAACGTTCCTCTATATTGGAGTATAAACGAAATAGAGATTTGAATCTACATACGTCCTATAGTTAATCAGAGTACGGGAAATTTAAATATTTCATCATTTATCATTGAAGGCCTCTTCATTATGTGAGAAATGAATTACTGTTCGAGAATGATTTAGAGATGGCGCTAAGATATAAACCGCGCATTGTGGAAGTTCACATAACTACGCAGATATTTGCGGAGAATTTTATGCAGGCAGAGTTTTTTCAGTACTCAAGTAATTAAGCTCAATGTTATATTTTCTGTTTTTCCATTTGTCGATTGTTTGTGATGATGTTATTCGATGATTTTATCACATAATTGAGAATTGAACTTAGCTTTTCGTTTATTTTTCTCTCCACATTTTTTATCCTCTATAGTTGTTGCAATTTTTGTGTTGTTAAAATTACATTCATGCTTTTCCATTATTTTGTGTTTATAAAGAGCAGTTGTTCGGGTATTCGCCTATCTATGAACCTTTATTGCTTTCTCTACATATTGTGATGGAATTCACTTCTAGACTCCCCCGTAAAATATTATTGGTTATATTTATCATGTTAGTGAATGAAATGAAATTGCTCTAGCTCCATCTTTTCCAAAGTAAACATGACCTATAAATGCTCAGCAAAATCTGAATGAATTTAACGTTGATAGTTTTTGCCGGCTCTTTTCATCTATCTGAAATATTTATACAATACGTCTTCAAATTCACATTTCAAGGAGAGAAACCCTCATTTTAATCTGAGTCTTCACTCAGCAGAACAACGCAAAAAAAATTATGATTCAAGTGGTAACAGTTATACGTGTAAACAAATATAACTAGGGTATATAAATATATGTAGGGGTATTTTTGTTTTTGTATCAGCTTTCATATTTTTTATTCATAACCCCACATTCAATTCCATCCAACGGGAAGTTCCGAACGAAATGTATTTATATTTTTACTATTATATTATTATTTTTTGCCGAAGTTATTGTATGTGAAGATTGATGTATCTTGTTGAATTTATGATTGGTAGATACGACATTTACAACTGTTGTTAGTGTCGAATCCGAAGAAGAAGTATCACTTCGAAACATTTGTTTCAATATATGGGAAAATTTCTTACTTCGAATATTTCGATTCATGAACTCTCAATTAGATTGAAATTTATTCAATTCAATTAATGTTTTCCACTCGTTGATATAGGTTCCTTTATATTGACTTTAAAGAACAGAAAAACACTTGGCCTGGTTTCACAAATATTCTATTGGAATATTGCTTTGCAATTTTTTCGAGGTGTTACCCCATTTTCAAAAGCTATACTGAACTTCAATAGCACACAAGAAACAAGGGACTCATATCGCCTCCTCCACATCGGTTGGCCATCTTTGAGAGATCTTTTTCATATTCTATCTAAAGATATTATAATCAGTGTATTTCATCATCCTTCCAAGCTTTGACTACGTCTGTATTTAAAAAAAATTGGGGAGAATTTTTTTAAAAATCAATAACATCATCTTACATACTACGATAACTGTATCTCCATTTGTATTTTGTTATACTTTTGAATTTCTCTCACATAAAAAGAAAACTGTACCTCAATTTGTCAATTGTTATACTTTTGAAGATCAATAACACTATTTAACACACTGGGACAACTGTACCTCAATTTGAAATTCGTTGTTTTTTTTTTGTACAGTAATCTGTAAACTGTTATCTGCTTATGGATGGTTATTTTTAGTTTTTTATAACTGAACTGTTTATGTTCAATTCGGTTATGTCTTTGTTTTTTCAGTTTTTTTTTTATTTCTGGATATGTATCGTTGCATAACATCTGAACTCCGCCCTGAGATTGTTTTTACGTTGTTTCATAATTCTTTAAGAATTGATGAATTTGTCTTATTTTTGATACATATTTGCTTTTATGAAATAATTGTATATTTCAATAAAGCCCTATTATTATTGCTATTTGTTATTAATTTTTTTGTTTATTATTGTTATATTTAAGAATCCAAATATATAACAGAGTATGAAAATGAAACATCTTTTACATTGTCTTCTGCAGAGTATGATAATTTTATTCAAATTAAAATAAAAATTCGAAAAATAATGGATGAACTCAGGAGAAAATCTTTCGTTTTCATTTCCTACGACTTTTCGAAGAATTCGTCTCAAGGCTCAAAGAAACGAGAACATTCAAGTATTTTTGTCCCGTTCCTGTTGAATTTGAATATATTCGTCTTTATGATTATGAATTATTTCCACATGAAGCACCACGCATATATAATACATTCTATATATTGGCTCGCAATTTGTTGCGAAGTTCATGTTAGGCATTTCTCCTCTGAAAACAGAAAGGACGCATTCATTTTTTGATGCGTATTTTTCGTATATATTGAGATATGATAAAATATTTCATGACGTCAGGTTAGGTCATGAGAGTAGCAGATTCTAATCAATATTTATTGAGCACTAATTGGCTATAACTGTATTAAATATTGGATAGGCTGAAGTCATCAATTGGTCTCTTAATGACGCCTAATCAAAAGCTATACACATTCTCTTGACTAATAGACCACTGACAATCAAAGCTAGTCGTTAAATTAATTATCATGTCAGAATTCAATTTTCGTATAATTCCACCATTGAATCTATGAACTTTTAATCAACAATGATTAGCGTTGTCTAATTAAACTTTGTAGTTATGATAAAATCAATGAAACTTAATGAAAACGACTTGGCGTCTTTACAGCGTCGCGTCGTCTTCATATAGGAACGTACAGAAACATTATTATGCAATTTATACAACGCGTTTCTTCTTGGGAAGTTTTAGTTTAATTAACGTTGCTTCCCTGGAGTTATTAACTGATAATTCTATCCTCTAATTCTGATACACAATGAGGAACTGTTCTTAATTACACAAGGAAATTTATAGCATACCTAGAGATAATATATATTGTTGGAATTGTCTCTTTATTAAAGATAACGTACAACGTTTTGAATAATCAATTATTGTAATTGAATAAAACACTCTGCTTAGTTTTCGCTCTATTTAACACATGTTTTGAGCCTTTAAGTGAAGACGAAAAAGACGAGTATGTATTTTGTACCACTGTGATTCACACAAAATGGGAAGCTCATGGAAATTCATGGGAAAAAATTCTCATAGGTTTTGAATCATGTTCTCTTCTCGGAGATTCAAAGTGGAGGAGTATGGCAAGTTCTTGGCACAAACAAAATGAGTTCAACTTATGTTCAAACTGTGAATCTTTTGCTCGATTCACTTATAGTCTAACTTAAATTGTAGCGTTTACGAAAGTAATACATTACAAACTGTGTGTATACAAGCTCGTTCATCATGAACATATTATTTTATTGAAGAATAATATATGAATAGTGACAACCCCTACAATCAGCAATAATATGATAGTTTTCAAACGCAATAGTTATAAGCAAAATAATAATAATGTATTCATTTAGCAGAATTGCTACATCATATTACAAAATATAGTAAAAGCAAGTTAATTAAAAATTAAAATAATGAAAAGTAAAATACTATGAATTAAGTAAAGTACCAATATATGTGAATAACATAATATAGTAGAAAAACAAAAACGTTATACTTAGCACCTAACTAATATTACATGATAAATATCAATTAGAGTACTAGCAGAAACAAAGCCCAATTGAATTTGGGTGACTTTAAACTGTATTGCATTTGGTTGAGATGAACGTTCTCAAAAGTCTCTTAAATACTTTCAAACTTTCACAGTTTTTCATATGTGCAGGAAGTCCATTAAATTCAATTGAATCTTTATACAAAATAGATTTTAGCTTTTGTGTGGTGTTACATTTTCCAAGGAAAAAGTCTGTTTTGAATCTCGTATTTAATTATGTACATCTTTAAATAATCGAACTCTATCACTAATGTAAGTTGGTAACATATTCCTTTTCAGTTTAAAAATGAACACTAGTGCATTAAACACAACTCTTTGGCTGACAGATAACATATTTAACACATTAAGCATGGATTTGACAGGTGTATATCTATTACATTTTAATATAGATCCCATAGCCCTAATTTGTATTTTTTCTAATCTACTTATTTGATATTGAGGACAATTAAACAATAAGGAACAATAGAATTGTAATATGAGGAAGTGCAATGGCTTTATAGAGTGACAATTTTGTACTCATAGACAAAGATTTGCCGATACGTGATAAGAATCCTACTTTTTTCGAAAATTTTCTCGTTATATAATCTGCGTGTGCGTGAAAGCTTGAAATTCGAATCCAAAATTGTACCCAAGTGTTTGATATGTTCATCGTGAACAATGGCTCCGTTCACAGAAATATATATATATATATATATATATATATATATATATATATATATATATATATATATATATAATATATATATATATATATATATATATATATATTATCAACCTGCACATTTATCATTCGTGATTTCTTGGCGAATATACTAAATTTTGATTTTTCTGCATTCAAACTTAATCTATTATCACACAGCCACGCGAATAATTTGCTCAGTTCAATGTTGATATCCGATACCATTCGATGTAAATCTTCCCCCACTATATACATCATCGTATCATCAGCAAACAAAGATATTTTAGATTTTGAGGCTACCAATAGCCATCAATTTCAATAGACAGCATAATACCCATAAAATTGAGGAAATACTAATAATATAATTCAGATTGCGCATCAAGAACAGTCAATAAAATTACATCTTTTACAGAAAAAAAAATTGATCATCCGTTATATACAATCACAATTATTACGTCCTATTATGTATTTTGCAGATTGTATAAAATCCAAAATTTGAACAATTTCAGATTATCCATATGTCGTAGAAGGTTCAATTCGAGTATCGTATTATCTCCTGAAGTTGGAATCATTTACGTGATTGTATCAGTTTATTGATATACGAGTATCATCAATTGACACCTAGTTTAACAAAGGTGTACCAATCACCAAATTTTGTCATATCCTAGAGCAGGAGTTCTTAATTTGTATGTTTTGAGACATTACGGGTGATTTTTAGGAGTTATGTTTTTCAGGTTGGCGGCACTGGACATCATGGAAAGACTTACAAACGAGCAACGAAAATTGTTGAAATTTACTATCAAAATACGTGTTCTGTGAAAAATGTGTATCGTTTGTTTCGACCATATTATTGTTACGACCTGGAGAATCAACAATTCGTGCTGTTATCACCAAATTCCGCACCAAGTTCATTTTGTTGGACATTAAACCATTGTCTCGCATGCGTACAGTGCGTACTGAAGAGAATACTGCAGCCGTAGCGTACAGTGTAATGAGGATCGGGAAATGTCAGTTCGTCGCCGTTCTCAGCAATTGGGCATGTGTTACTCAACTACATGGAAAATTTTAAGTGTTGATTTGGGTTTGAAAGCCTATAAAATTCAACTTCTGCAAGAATTGAAGCCGAATGACCTACCACTACGTCTAACTTTTGGTGAATGGGTCTTGGAACAGCTTAATAAAAATCCGCTGTTTTATCAAAAAATTGTGTTCAGCGATGAGGCTCATTTCTGGTTTACTGGATATGTAGATAAACAATACTGTCGCATCTGGAGTGATGAACAGCCACATGCCATACAAGAATTACCGATGCATCCCGAAAAAACGACAGTTTGGTGTGGTTTATGGGCTGGTGGCATCATCGCTCTATTTTGCTTCAAAGGCGACCGTGGAAGTCAAGTGCTAACGATATCGAGCCATGGTACGCATTTTTTTCCCCAATTAGCCGAGTTGAACTTGGTTGAAATGTAGTTTCATCAAAACGGTGCCACATGCCACACAGCTCGTGAAACAATGTACATGTTGAAGGATGAATTTGGTGAGCAGCTTATCTCACGAAATAGCCCTGTGAATTGGCCGCCAAGATCATGAGATTTGATGCCTCTGGATTATATCTTGTGGTGTTGTGTAAAGTCGTTAGTGTATGTGGACAAGCCGAACAACATTTGCATGAGTTATCTTCCGAATGTAAATGGCAAAGGCCAAGTTATCAATTTCAATAAAATTTTGAATATATGATGCAAATTGAGTGTTTTATTCGATTTAAAAAAAACTACGCTTAAAAAATCGCCCATTATTTGTGGGATTGAAGAAAAGCAAAAAGAATGTTCACAAAGTAACAATATTTGAGATTAAATAAAGAGAGAATATAAGAATATAAAAGTGAGCGTTTCACTTTTATATTCTTAAGCGACTCACAGAATCAAAAAATATATGCGCAAATCACTACAGAGCAGATGAAGAAACAATTGGCCTAAGAACTAGGTAGCTCAATTTGACCATGATAATTACGTTTCAAACTGTGATTCAGAAATATATTCAAGGCACTGCCTTACATTCTCATGCAAACAAAACTGTGAGAAAAACGAAAGTAATTCGTTAAAGATTACACCTGGTACAAAATGCTAAAAGCAAAAGCCGACTCTATCAAGTCAGGTATTGCTGAACCGCCTAAAAGTGAAACATCCCCGCCAAATACACAACTGAATTTTTTTGAAACACCTATTTCAGAAGAAAAAAAAGCTGAAATGCACCGAGTCTAATGACACACTAACTGTTAAGCAGTTTTCAATGGATTATTCTTCTCTTCAAAAATTTTGTGGTCGAATTAACTCAGAAAAAGTTAACAGCCTACGATATTTGTAAGACTTAAGATCAAAAAACCTACTAGATAAAAATCTACTCACAAGATATTAACATAGGTATTTAAAAAAATGCAGAATGTAACCCTCAAAGTGGTCTCCTATTACCGTAGTTTTTGATTAGACTGATAAAATGAGAAACTATAAACAGGCGTCACATTTTCAAAATACCATATATCAAATCCTCAAATATTAAGTACGTTTTCTGATATACGCGCTCTCCTTTCTCGCCAAAAAAAATTGAAAGCGATTCATTTGAATATTGCAAATTCTCCAAGACGCTTCCTCCAAATTTTTACTGCCGACATGAAGAAACAAGGCAGGGTGTATCTGCCATTGCCACTTTTGCAATGTATAAAAGCACTCTCCGACTTTTATGCCGCGACACATTTTCCCGTTTACTTTTCCGGAGTAGATTTTCATAGCGGTATGTAAACAACATCATCATCTCCTTCTCATAGTTTTTTTCAGTCGTAAAAAGCGTAGTATATGGAGATAATACTCCCCTCGGGTATCTTCCTGAATAAAAAAATATTCAGAAAATATTTACGTACCACCTAACTTTTAATTATGATCGTCGTGCCTTTTAGAGGACGAAAAAGCTTGGCGCGGCATGAAATGAAGCGTTTCTTGATAAGAGAGGAAGAGCTCAAATCAATTCATGAAATAATCTTCAATCAAACACTAATTTATCTCATCCATTAATCATTTATTGATTTTACCAATAAAAGGAATATATAGTAGAGAATCAACATCCTCTGACTCAATTAGAATAACTTCTGCAAAATATATGCATACAATGAACATTCAAAATCAGATATATCAAATATAAAATTTCAACTAAACAAATTTCATCCAATAAAGCAACTAAACAAAGTATGTTCGAAAGAATAACTTGACAGCTTCTTCTATGCTATTTAGAGCAATGTTTCCCTTTTGCGGGAGTTACCTTTTTTATGCCATGCCCACGTTGAACTTTCTAATATTATTTTGCCTCCCGAAATGGTGAAAAAATTAAAATTAAGGAAAGCGAAAGGATTAAACTCGTGTCAGGTTAATTTTTCAAAAAGAAATTACGTTGGGTAACACTGATCTATAGAGTCCAGTTATCAAAAACTCGATTACATAAGAACGACTGCCTAATTGTTGTTTTGAAGCTTTTTCGCTTTAGTTTCAGCGAATGATCTCGTTGTCGATAGTTCACAGTCAAAGTGAATAAATCACTCGAATCAATTGAATAGAGTTTATTCAAGACCCTCAAGTGATGATAATATCTCCATGCTTCAGTCTGTCCATTTCGGTGATGAGGTCAAGAACTAGTGAACGCTTCTCGTTATTAGGTCTATTGGTCTTTTGATAACATAAAGCATTCCAGTAGCTTTTCTCTGAAAATTTCGATAAGATTTTTGTCACGCACTACCACTGGGCACCAAATAGAGGAAACAAAATCTAGCAGATATGAAATATATGTCTCATATATCGTACTTCTTTTCGATAATACTGTTTCAATTCTAGTGGAAAGCTTATCAGGTCATCAGGAACAGAAAGTAACACATTCTGTTTCACATTCTGGAAGAAACTCGTAGCTGAAAGAACATAAAAACGACAATGTGGAATTGGTCAATCAACATTCGACTTATCCAAAACTCAGTCACATATATAAACTCTTAATATTATATTTTTATATCTCTGCAAATACGGCAAGAATGTCGCTTCAAAAGCTATTAACCCCTTTTCTATTATATTCAATCCGCCGAATAAGCCTGCTTCATCTCTCTCATTCGCCACAAGCATGTATATTAAACTGTTAAAGCAATATTTCATGGAATTCCATAGTTCCCGCAGTGCGAAAAATCTTCAGACCTTTACGCTATGGTCGGACGAAATAAAAGAGCATGTGAAATGAACGAGAGAACACTGTTAATCTTCGATTCGGCAATCTGACGGAAAAACGAAAATCATAATGGAGCTCGGAAAATAACACATCGGACCATCTGTTAAAGCCCCGAGAATTAACCGGGAAAATGACCGCCCCGAGTTATTTTCGCGTTATGACGGTAATGTGTGTTTTTTTTATCCACGGTATACTGTTGTTGTGCATGAGTAACGTAGTGAATATTCAAATTGACAACGCTTTTGAAAACGATGAAAACTTGATGTATTACATATTTGGCCTATATTCTATGAAATGAAGTGGGGGGGAGCTTTATAAATATATATATATATATATATATATATATATATATATATATATATATATATATATATATATATATATATATATATATATATATATATATATATAAATTAACCAAGAGAATATTATAGTAGAGCTAGATATGTGAACGTGTACGATGTGATGTCTCCACCATCCTTCAAGGGATAAATGTTAGAGAAATATTGAAATTGATGCCACACCTGATGGAAGTACGATACATATATGTTTCGTTCTGCAAGGAACTCGTCAGACGTACCACGTCCATCGAAGTGAGGCAACGATTTCAACCCCCAAGCACCTTCTTGTAACTCCAAGTGGAAGACCGTAGAGTAATGAGTACTCCACAATTCCATCTAGAGGAATCAGTAGAAAACACCCCTCAGATTACAGACACACCAAGCATCGAAATTTCACATATCTTCTATACCCCTAGGTATCTACTAAATTGCAATGTCTATTTGACAAATATCATCATACGATGTTTTCAAATGTCAATAGGTTGCGTTAGTAGTACGCTCGCGTTTATTCCCGTATTTCAGGGGCCTATTCGGCGATATCTTTAAGGAAATGAAATTTCTGTGCATATTGCACTGAATGAAATATTCAAAAAAATGAACACTAGAACATTCATTTGAAAAATTCAAATTAATCAAGAGAATATTATAATAGAGCTAGATATGTGAACGTGTACGATGTGATGTCTCCATTATCCTTCAAGGGATAAATGTTAGAGAAATATTGAAATCGATGCCACACCTGATGGAAGTGCGAGACATATATGTTTCGTTCTGCAAGAAACTCGTCAGTGGCACCACGTCCATCGAAGTGAGGCAACGATTTCAACTCCAAGCATATTCTTGACTTTGACGACTATCTAGTACTTTATATATTTTTGAATATAATGAACACAAAACCTTAGATCCAAATCCTTCATCGGGTCATTCTTCAGCAATATTCATTGTCATGAGTAGAAATCTTGAACGCTATGGAGAGTTTGTACGTCTTTTCTGCAAAAAAGGGAACTCACGTGAATTTTTCACTGAGTAATATTCCCCTCAATTCCCCTCGATTAAATATGGACTGATGTTTCATAATAATGATGAAACAATTGTATCCTATTATCATTCAACAAGATCGATTAATTTTTCGAAACGATCTCAATATTCACTCTCGAAAGTGATGGGTTCGTTCTTGTTGACAATATTTGTGTAGACAGCTCCCTGAGTGTTTCTTTTGAATAAATCGATATTTCGATTAAGAGTCTCAGTATTTACAAGTATTGAATGATTTGTGAATCTTGAAATTATATATATTTATATATATATATATATATATAGAGAGAGAGAGAGAAAGAGATTTTGTTTAATTGGGATATGCAGCAAACAGTAAACATGGGGCTGAATTTGATGTATTATTCTTCTCTACACCAAGCTTCCGAATCACTTCTCCATCAATGCTACTGAAATAATTGTTCAAGTTGTTATGAAGGTTAATAACATGAAAATCGTTACTTACGAACATTAAGGTTCAAAATTAGTGAAGAAATTCGACAGTAATTCTCAACATCCTGAAATGTATTCAAAAGTTAAACAATGACAGTAATGATTAGGTACAAAATAGCGTTTACTATTAACAATGAATGAATCTGAAGTGTGTAGAAAGGATTTTAATCCGTGATTTGCTTGGTTTTATCTCAACTAAGTATGTGGGAGTATATTCAACCTCAACTTATTGATGTCTGATCTTTCATGAATCCTTTTATCGTCAATCATTCCGTCATTCTCAGTTTTTAGTTGGTTGATTTATAGACCAGAGCTGCCTCCTATGAATATGTCAATGTAGATTTTGAACAAATTTATTGCTTCTGATTGGTGGTAACCCAGTGCAACCATAGATTCAATACTGAATTGCGTTCAGGAAGAGAAAAAAATCTGTGCTTCCTGGAGATCTGCAGAAGGATGCGGATTTCGAAAAACATTTGAACCCTATGCAAGATCCATGCATTCCTAAGGAAAACTGAGGAAAGCATAAAATCAGAACTTCAATGAGCAGAAAGTAAACTTTGTATGAAATTCCTTCATTATAAATTATAATTCACTATTCAATCAATTAATCTGATGATTGCATTAATGACGCCATCTTTCGCGTCTAGAACTTCAGTCAACATTTACCGCCGCATCCAAAGTTGTCAGAAATCCATAGCTTTCAATGTTCAATATCGAACTTCGTCAACTTAATTGAATTCATTAAATTAATAATCGATATCACAATATTCCGTTTCCGAACGAACTCTTCATGTGCAGCATCGAATGCCAAGGGGAATATTGTTTTAGATCTAGATTACTCAAAATGAATGGAGATCATTTATTCCCTTTATTTTATTAAATGTTTGAATCTTCTTTTCTCATTTTCCATAGTTCACTATACATTAATGAAATCACGAAATGTTTCACTCCCAAAAGAGAAATATTTCGTTAGGTACTAAAATATATGAGTATTTAATCTGAGTGTGTTTTTTATCATACGCATAGGATAATTTTCGTGAGATTTACCTACACACCATTGAACAATATCAAAGCGGATGCTGAGCGAGCAATAATCCTCGGAATATTAGAAGCAAAACAGCAAAGTTGAATTCTGAACAAATTACAATTCGAGATTTCATACCCATAGCTTTTCATGAAATTCATTTATTCAATAGTTTTGACAAAGTTGCAATTCACAAAGAAAGTCGAGAGGAATGGAGATTTTTTCATTCAAAAAAAGTATGAAACTTCACTTATAACTCACTTAAACAACTCCACAGTACAAAATTTTTATTCATAAAATATTTTCTTCTTCACGTTTTGCTTTCGTCATTTTTAAAATGAACTTAGCCATTACATTGACGTCTCAATCGCCGTAGTGATTTTTATACTTTCACTTTACAAGTCATTTGTTCTGTCGGATCAAAATCATTCACGTTTCTGTCGGTTGCACGAATGATGCGGTATATGTCTGAGATTCTGTATGCTTTATATCAGATCTCGCATTCATATCGATATTTTTTCATTTTGAATGCTAATCATTCGTAATATATTTCTTTTTAATTGGTTTTTCAATTGTTGTGTAATATCTATTGAGTGTAAATGCTGTATTGCATATTTAGCGAGAGCAGTAGATTCTTCATTCAACTGGATCGAATACAAACCTGAATCATATTCAAACCATTTATCTTGAACACCGTGAAAGGTGAGACACATTCTGTGTTTCACCTGTTAATATTGTATTTGGGAATATAAAACTTGTTTTTCGTGTTCGATTTGTGCCACGTTTTTATATTTCAATTTTTCTCCATACTACTGTTTTCGCGAGAAAGATCAAGTACATACACTATTCTCATATAATTTATTTCACTGCCTCTATGCTTTTTAGTGTTAGTTTTTTGCACCTTGTGGAAGAGACCAGCTCAGATGTGAACTTGTGACGTATATCAGAACACATAACGAATAATTATTTTCTATTGAAATCTCAAAATGAAAATATGAAACCATTAAAAAAGGTCGAAATTAACGGTAAAATATTATGTGATCTTTGCAATTGCCGTGTAGCCCTTCTGAAAGATTGAGATTGATTAAAATAGGAGACAATTGATTAATTCTAACTTTGGGTGTACGAACAAATGACAGAAGTTTCATGTGGACCAAGCCTCTTGTTCTTCAAGATCTAAAAACCAGAAAACCTCCAATAAACCTAAAAAATAAATTGGAACTCAATTCCATTCAACAGATAGCTTGGAGAGAAAAAAAACTGGAAAATCTCATAGTACAGGGAAAACGTAGAGGTCTAATGGGTAATTGTATGACGGAATTTGTTTTGGGAGTACACAATCAAAAAAATTGATATGCGAACGTGAACATTGTCCAGGAACATGAAAATCAATAGAGCCAAAAAGGGTAGGACAGTCTATATAACCATGTAAGAGGTTATACACAAACTTCAGAGGCAACAAGTCCCTGCCAACTGTGAGTGATTTAGCTCAAACCTGTTTAACAGATCAGTTTGGCTACATCCTCTGGCCGGATAAACGTGATCTTCCCTCCAAATGAGATATTTGAGAAATATTCGTTGTATCGATTCTAAATGATTTTTATGATAATTGTAAATGGGACTCCAAATCATACATGCGGAATCTAATTTACTCTTTACAAGCGCATTGAATAATTGTATTAGTGTTTTTGCATTCGAAAAGTGTCCAGCATTACGCAAAATAAACCCATAACATTTGAATGCTGTTTAAATTGTTTTACGTATCGATTTTGCAATATATTTTCAAATCATCAGTATACATGAGACTATGAACTACAAGACAGTCTATTAGATCATTTACAAAAAAAAGAATCAACAAAGGAGCTCAATTAGAGCCTTATGAGTAGTATAGCAAACCGGTTCTGGTGCAGTTTCGCCCATTTTAACACTCGTATACACTCAATAGCATTCAAGAGTCTCAGTATTCACTAGTATTGAATGATTTGTGAATCTTGAAACTAGCTATACTTTTGCCCGCCGGGGCGTGATCTGGAGCGATTAGGCATGGGACTCTTTTCACACATTGAGGACAGTTTTCTATAGTGATCGAATTAAATGTCTACAAAGCCTTGCAATCGCGCTAATGTTGTCATAAGTAGGAATCTTGAACGCTAGGGAGAGTTTATACGTCTTTTCTCCGATAGAGGGAGCTCACGTGAAATTTTCACTGACAAAAATTCCTCTCAATTTGGCATAGGACCTGTGGACGTTTTGAAAGTCATCGATTCTCAATTGATAGATTAAATATGGACTGATGATTCATGATAATGATGAAACAATTGTATCCTTTCATCATTCAAAAAGATCTTAATATTCACTCTCGAAAGTGATGGGTTCATTCTCGTTGACATTTGTGTAGTTTCCTGAGAGTTTTATTTGAAATTTTTTGATATTTCGATTAAGATTCTCAGTATATACTATATATATATATATATATATATATATATATATATATATATATATATATATATATATATATATATATATATATATATATATATATATATATATATATATATCTTTTGATAATATAATATAGAAAATATATATTCTTCAGTATGAGGAGCAACTAGAATATTGAAAGTGAGAAAATGTCAAATATACATAGATATGTGGTAACTGAACTTGAATTCCATATGAGCCTCCCAAAATAATTTAACATCTTCATTATTGAATGGTCACTTTCTTCCGTTCATCTGTTCCCTGCTGTGATTAACTCCAGGTTGATGATTTACTTTTGGACGATTTATACCAAGAGAAGACTAGATATATATATATATATTTTTTTCCTATTTATATATATATATATATATATATATATATATATATATATATATATTTTCAATAGAGACCTCTCTGCAATTAATGTATGGTTATGTGACAAAGCTTATCTCTGGATGTTGAAAAATTTAATTTCATAGTTTTGGGTACAAGTAAAACCCTTAAAACCAATAAAAATGAGGATATAACTATAAAGATTGATGAACAAAAAATCAGAAGAGTAGAAACAGTAAAATATTAAGGCATAATGTTAAACGGAAAATTTTGTTTCAATGATCATGTTGATTTTATATCATCTAAAATAATCAATTTCTTAAAAGAATAGAAAAAAACCTGTCGACATATGTGAAATTATTGTTGTTCAAATCAATAATATTGCCACATTTTGAATATTGCTCTACATTGTTATTTGGTTTGACTAAAGAAAAAATTCAAAAATCACATAAGTTACAGAATAGATCCATGCGAACCATTTTAAAGTGCAATAGATATACCCCTGTCAAAATTATGCTGAACTCTTTGGAACTAGTGTCTGTAAAACAAAGAATACTCCTTGCTTCAAATATATTCATATTCAAAATCAGAAATCAGTTGCTTCCATGTAATGTAATGAAAAATGCTACTTATGTCAGTGATTTGCATGGGTCTAATACTAGAAATACTGATAGTTTTTATATCAAAAGTTGTAAGCTCTCTAAATCTGAAAATAGGATATACTATGACAGATTTAAGGCTTTCAATAATTTAGCAAATATATTTGAAACTAGTACTAATATTAAGATATTTGGGCGTGTTCTTAGAATTAGAAAGTATATTTTAAATAATGAGAAAGGTATATAATTAAAAATTGACAGTTTAAAATATGTAGATTTTAGTATAGCTTCAGCTGAATAAATATTATTATTATTTTTATTATATATAGGTATCAACCCTACTGATAATATATAATCTTGGGTTATACTTTACTAATATAGTATAGCATATCCCATGTGAGCTTTACATGCAGGTAGATACCTAAATGAATAAATATACGTATCTAATATTCTTAACCTACTAATGTACCAAAGAATACTTTTATTTTATATAAGTATTTATAAATATATTATTATAATGTTATACTTATTTATATTTAACCTCTTGTCGGTAAAAAGACCCAAAAAATTCAATGAACGTTTTGAAATCAGCTTCAGACCTTTTGTAATTCCTTTACTCACTCGAAACAATAGAGTTTTTTGAGGACATCAACGTGCGAAATAAAACCCTCGTTCTTGGAAAAAAGGGAATTATTTCAGAATGTATGAAATTAAAACAAACTGAAGAAATAGTTAGAAAACTTCGCCTTGCTAACTATTCAATTTCAACAGAGTGTTTTTCAATAAAAACATTTTATATGAACAGCGTTTCTATCAAGTTTTCATGCTTTCCCGACATCTCTATTTAGTTCACATCTCTCGAATTGTTTCTTTTTGTGAAGATACCATTTCAATCCGAAATGTATTTTCCATAAGGAAATTGATAAACTTAGTTACGAAAGTTGTTATCGCCGCCTGAAGCAACTGATTTAACCTATTAAGGTTTTCGTGCCGTATCTGTTACTTGCAGAAAATGAGCTTCACTTTATTTGGATACGTGACCGTCTTTGCAGACAGTTTTTTTTCCCGGCTTTTGTTTGTTAGTTTGATGATCCATCGTGTGAAGAGTATGTAAATGTGTACCTAATAAACTTTCCAGGAAATCATAAAATTTTCTTACTCAAAGCGAAGGTTTCGTCAACTAATTTGAATCTTTAGGTGTTGAATGGTGTTTGCTCAGGAAAAAGCTTATCAACAATTACTAACTTTGCATGAAGTTTTCCATATTAACAGGTGGAAACACTTAGACAAAAATCAGAATCAGATTGGTTCGATTCGTGAGAAAATTGCATTATCGCAAATTTTGCATTATTTCATTGCAATATATTTTTGTTAGATGGGTGGTCCAATATTCGAAATCTGCAGCTTCCAGAACTTAATTCGATAAAAGCATTAAAAACAAGTGTTAATTATAAAAATCATTTTATGAAAGTAGAAGATGAAAACAATCAATATAATATGAATCTAACTGAAGGTACAGTCCTAAAGTATAATAAGGGTAGAGTCCTAGAGAATATAAGGTGTTCACGCAGACATGATCTTTATACTTATGACGGGTGATTGTTTGAGAGTTAATTTTTCAGGTTGGCGGCACTAGTTGGTATTGACATCGAAAGGTCGTCTGTCAAAGTGAAAAGTTTTTAGTATACTCTGCCATTTCATCATGGAAAAACTTATAAACGAGGAACTATTGCAAATTGTTGAAATTTAAGTATCAAAATTCGTGCTCTGTGAACGACCATATTATGGTCGTCATAATCGACCTGGTGAATCAACAATTCGTGCTGTTATCACCAAATTTCGCACCAAGTTTACTTTGTTGGACATTATACCATTGTCTCGCAAGCGTACAGTGCGTACTGAAGAGAATATTGCAGCCGTATCGTACAGTATTAATGAGGATCGTGAAATGTCAATTCGTCGCCGTTCTCAACAATTGGGCATGTGTTACTCAATCACATGGAAAATGTTGATTCAGGTTTGGAAGCCAATAAATTTCAACTTCTGCATGAATTGAAGCCGAATGACCTACCACAACGTCTAATTTTTGATGAATGGGCTTTAGAACAGCTTAATGAAAATCCGTTCGGGTGATTGTTTGAGAGTTAATTTTTCAGGTTGGCGGCACTAGTTGGTATTGACATCGAAAGGTCGTCTGTCAAAGTGAAAAGTTTTTTTCAGTATACTCTGCCATTTCATCATGGAAAAACTTATAAACGAGCAAACTATTGCAAATTGTTGAAATTTAAGTATCAAAATTCGTGCTCTGTGAACGACCATATTATGGTGTCATAATCGACCTGGTGAATCAACAATTCGTGCTGTTATCACCAAATTTCGCACCAAGTTTACTTTGTTGGACATTATACCATTGTCTCGCAAGCGTACAGTGCGTACTGAAGAGAATATTGAAGCCGTATCGTACAGTATTAATGAGGATCGTGAAATGTCAATTCGTCGCCGTTCTCAACAATTGGGCATGTGTTACTCAATCACATGGAAAATGTTGATTTAGGTTTGAAGCCAATAAATTTCAACTTCTGCATGAATTGAAGCCGAATGACCTACCACAACGTCTAATTTTTGATGAATGGGCTTTAGAACAGCTTAATGAAAATCCGATGTTTCATCGAAAAATTGTGTTCAAAGATGAGGCTCACTTCTGGCTCAACGGATATGTAAATAACCAAAACTGTCGCATCTGGAGTGATAAACAGTCACATGTCATACAAGAATTACCGATGCATCCCGAAAAAACGACAGTTTGGTGTGGTTTATCGGCTGGTGGCATCATCGGTTCATTTTTTCAAAGACGACCGTGGAAGAAATGTTACCGTCAACGGCGAACGATATCGAGCCATGATACGCAACTTTTTTGGCCGCTCCTTTTTGGCCGATCTTTGGCCGAGTTGAACTTGATTGACATGTAGTTCCATCAAGACGGTGCCACATGCCACACAGCTCAAACTATAGACTTATTGACCCTGTGAATTGGCCGCCAAGATCATGCGATTTTACGCTTTTGGATTATTTCTTGTGGGGTTATGTAAAGTCGTTAGTGTATGTGGACAAGCCGAACACGATTGAAGTCTCATAGGATAACATAACACGCATAATTCGTGGGATACAGGCCGAGATGCTCGAAAAAATGACGAAACATTGGACCTTCCGAATGGACCATTGACACGGAGCCGCGGACAACAATTACTTGAAGTTATCTCTACAATGTGAATGAAAAAGGCCAAGTTATCAATTTCAATGAAAATTTCGAATTTATGATGCAAATTGAGTGCTTCATTCGACTTAAAACAAACTGCGCTTAAATTATCACACATATATATATATAATTGAAATATCTGATCATGAATGAATTTACGACACGAAAAAAAGGTTCAACTAAACATAATACATAAAAACCATAGATTATCAACTCAATTTATTGAAAGTTGTCGAAATAAAGGAAAGGAAAGTATCAGTAGTATGAGAATAAATAACGTAAGACATTGAATATTGAAAAAGTATGACCATTGTGAAGAAAACATTGTATTCTATGTTAACACAATTTTCAACTCAACAATTATGAAGCACCGTTGATCAATAAAATGACTTATTTGGCCAATGAACATACCTGAATATCTTAATTGCAATATACGAGTGTTTTCAATTCAATATATGTATAATCAAATGATAGCTCAGAATTTAATCTATATAGCTGTAATGGTTAGATAATTCAAAAAGCTCGTGGAGGAGCTCTGGAAGGTCTAGCAACCCCCAGTTATCAGCAAAAATGCAAAATAAGTTGACTGCCTTGGAGCTTCTCATTAACATTTAGATTTATAGTTAATTCAAATATTTTTCTGAGCTTAAATAAACCTTCATTGTATGGTGCAGAATTTCATATTTTTGATTCAGAAAATAGTTCTTTTAAATTGAATATATTGATGCAATGTTTCGAAATATATATTGAATATAAGGAATCGTTAAGATTTCAATTAAGTTTCACACTATTCCATCAAATTCAAGTGTACCAAAAGAATGTTATAGTAGAGCTAGATATGTGAACGTGTACGATTTAAAAATATATGAATTTTTCGAATGAATGTTCTAGTGTTCATTTTCTTAAATATTTCGTTCAGTGTCATAAGCACAAAAACTTCATTTTCTTATATATATATATATATATATATATATATATATATATATATATATATATATATATATATTTATTAAGTATTTCGTTCAGTGTCATAAGCACAAAAACTTCATTTTCTTATATATATATATATATATATATATATATATATATATATATATATATATATATATATATATATATATATATATATATATCTTGAAACTGATTTATTGCCTGTTTGAGGTATGAAAGGTGTTTATGTTTGTGGTATTAAAATATTTGAAATCATTAGTGCGTTTGTAAGCATTATTTTTATATTCTTTCTGTTTTAGCGATCAGATGACATGTTTCAATTTGATTTAGGTTAAAATAACAACCGAAAGGTAATTGGAAAAAATTTAATACTTTGTTTTAATTGAACCAAAAACCCAAGAATAGAATTTTCACAATATGAATAAAATTTTTCACAAATCAGATAGATATTCGAATGTATATATATATATATATATATATATATATATATATATATATATATATATATATATATATATATATATATATATATATATCTATATATATATATATAAAGTTTAATATATATTAACAGGCTTTTTAATATGAAAAGTTCATTTTTGTTGACGTTTAGTTGTTATATTACAACTTTGTCAAAACTAATCTATTTCAAAGAAATATATATATATATAATATATATATATATATATATATATATATATATATATATATATATATATATATATATATATATATATATATATATATATATATATATATATATATATATATATATATATATATACACATTTCAGACAATTTGCTGTTGTGTTCGAATGAAATATCTACAAAGCCTTCCACTCGCACTCTTGTTGTCATGAGTAGGAATCTTGAACGCTAGGGAGAGTTTATACGTCCTTTTCGCTGATAGAGGGAGCCTACGTGAATATTTCACTCTGTAGAATATCTCTCAATTTGGTATAGGACCTATGTTCGTTTTAAAAATCATCGATTCTTGATTGATAGATTAAATATGGACTGATGATTCATGATAATGATGAAACAATTGTATTCTATTATCATTCAACAAGATCGATGAATTTTTCGAAACGCTCTTAATATTCACTCTCGAAAGTGATGGGTTCGTTCTCGTTGACAACATTTGTGTAGACAGCTCACTGAGAGTTTTATTTGAAATATTTCGATATTTCGATTAAGAGTCACAGTATCATATATATATATATATATATATATATATATATATATATATATATATATATATATATATATATATATATATATATATATATATATATATATATATATATATATATATATATATATTTGACATGCCATATGGTGCTGAATGATGATGATACCTTATCTGCCGTGAAGGACGTTGAAGAAAAAAAATTAAATTTGAGATATCAACAAGTCAAGCAAATATCTGGTAACTGGTTCAAGGCAAATGAGCTTTTATTCAATGAGAAAATGCAAAACTTTAAATTTCACTGCACCTAGAATGCCACTTTTGAGTGAAGTCCGGTTTCTCAGTATCATTCTGGACAACCAGCTCTCATGGTGAGAGCATTCCTACATTCTGAATGGAGGGTTACACAGAAGCATATTTGCTATCAAGAGGGTGAGGCAAATCGTCAGCGTCGAAGGATCAAATACAGTTTACTATGGACTCTTCCACTCAAAGATGGTTTTTCATCTGGAGCTGAGGGGAGTGACTTGTCATATGAGAGAAATTCTCACAGCCCAGAAAGAGGCTCTCACAGCCATCGAAGGTACTAACTCTCAATATCACTGCAAATCAATTCCTAAAAAACACAAAGTAGGTACCAAATGTGATACCTGAACACATGATACTGAATCTGATACACCCAGACTGGTAAAAAACATTGCAAACAATTCCTCCAGGTGTGAAAAACGAGCAGCAAGTCAACCTTAAAATAGTAGATCGAATGAAGGCCTCTATGTTGAAAAAGCAATTTTGATGACGGAGATGAAAAACAATGAGGTAGTCAAACCTTTCAACAGACTTCCTATCCAATGGAGGAATTTAGAAGAAAGGTCCTGTGGAAAATTTCAAAGGATTACCTTCTGGAAATACCCTTCCCTACCTTTACCATACAGCTCGAATCAGTTTACAGTTGAAATTTGAAATCCAAATTCATATCAATTTAGAGTTGATTATTTTTATTTTTAAATGACTCTGTTGCTATGTAATTTGAACAAATTATCTAGCTATCCTATTATTGTATTGTACTATGTATGATACAAACATGTATAACATGGAATATGTTGTATATTTCATGTTATAAAATATATACTTCAGATATATACTAAGACATATATGAATAACTACTTTGTATATATTCAGCATTACATAAAATACGAAAAGTCCTAATGTCTTCTCTTTCACGTTTACGTGATACGTATATGTATCAACCAATTCATTTATACTGATTTAGATATCGATGAGTGCGTGCATTGTAAAAATTCACTCACTTTTCTTCTGAATATTCGAAAGAATTTACATAAGAGCATATCTGAATATCCAGACTCTTTGTTAATACAGACAAAAATAAAACGTAGACATACAACAAATTGGTTAAGAAATAGTACAATTCGTCTAGGGAAAATACGGTGCTAGTAGGTAGTTTTATTCAAGTGCCTGTTACGTAGCTAGAAACTAGTTGGGGTATTCATTTTCCTATTTTTCCGGTTCCTGTTTGTAAGAGAAAATGTCTGAAATAATTGGGTCTCGTCACACAACGAGTACACCTAAGCACCTAATCATCTTTTATCGAGTACTATTACTGTCAAAATCGGTAAAGGTGAACAATGTATTCTTCGTATAACCGCCATTGAAACTGCGAGTTTCAATTCCCGCTGAAGCAATCGGAAGCAGACAATTTCATACGTGCAGAAGCCGTTCGTTTTTTTCTCTTCAACAGAAACCAATCAATTTCTGCTACTGTAATGAATGTAGTTCGAATCTTTTCAATTCGTTGAATTAGACATTTTTATTTCAAACGACTACTTCATTAGCTATACAATATAAATATATTAGGTGATACTATGGCAGAGCTGGCTGTGTATTGCTTAAATATATATATATATATATATATATATATATATATATATATATATATATATATATATATATATATATATATATATATATATATTAATTATATTTTAATTTATTTCCTGTTTCAGATAGTTATATTTTCAATATTTTCAGTAATAACAATTTCATGTATCACAACTTTGTCAAAACTAATGAATAATTGAATTTTATGAATTACCATAGATATCAAAACGTCAAACTTTCAGGTTTCCTCATGGTGAAGAAGATTAAAATTTCCGAAGCGAATGCTAAGCCAGAAATATTTCTATGATCACTAAACAAAAAAGCCAATTTGATTTTTTTCCGAAAAAAAGGTATTCATAAAATACAATTATTAATCAGTTCTGATAAAGTTGTACTTTATATACAACGAAACGTCAACGGAAATAAAGGTTTTCATCAATCAAAAAAGCCTGTTATTGATAAAATGAATAAATAAATATATATATATATATATATATATATATATATATATATATATATATATATATATATATATATATGTATAAAAATTAAATGTTTGGATATCAGGATAGCGGTTTGTGTGAAATACTTTATTTTCCTATACACTCAATATTTCGTCACTATTTCGTGACTTCTTCAGGAGTATACTAAAAACAAATGAAGGTACATGAGTCATCACAATTTGTAAAAATAAAATCATTAAAACTTACAGATCTAAAAGTTTAAATATCAAAAAACACATACACGGTTCATACTTTGTCGGCAGGCCAGAGAGCAGTGACTGACACGAGCAATATATCATTAGCGGTGGTCCGGTTTTTTAATTCTTTATCTTTAATAGATTGCAGTATATATTACTTAATTGACCAGTGTCAGATTTATAGTTAACGCAGTTCTCATCTTTTCTTATGTGACACATTTCAAGGAAAAGCCTGGTCTTGTAATTGTAGTGTTGGTCAAGAATTTTCACGTTAGAGAAATCAAACATATGTCCTGTATTTTTCAGATGTTGAACAACAGCACATGAGTTCTTCATGAGACGGCAGTCGCTTTTGTGTTGGGTTAATCGTTGTTTTAGCCATTGGTTGGTTTGGCCTATATACGTGCCTTCACATCCCAAGCATGACAACCTGTATACGACGTTATTGTTGAGTAGAGTTGGTGTCCGGTCCTTCAGTTTTGAGAAGATTGTTTTTATAGTTACTGTGCTATATGGTGCCATTCTGATCTCAGGTATGTCTCTGAATAGGGTGGTAATGCGATGTGTCAAGTGGTCTATGTGAGGTATCTTCTTGTAATTTGTGATTCGTCCATCAACTGCTTTACAAGACCAGGCTTTTCCTTGAAATGTGTCACATAAGAAAAGATGAGAACTGCGTTAACTATAAATCTGACACTGGTCAATTAAGTAATATATACTGCAATCTATTAAAGATAAAGAATTAAAAAACCGGACCACCGCTAATGATATATTGCTCGTGTCAGTCACTGCTCTCTGGCCTGCCGACAAAGTATGAACCGTGTATGTGTTTTTTGATATTTAAACTTTTAGATCTGTAAGTTTTAATGATTTTATTTTTACAAATTGTGATGACTCATGTACCTTCATTTGTTTTTAGTATACTCCTGAAGAAGTCACGAAATAGTGACGAAATATTGAGTGTATAGGAAAATAAAGTATTTCACACAAACCGCTATCCTGATATCCAAACATTTAATTTTCATAAATTGTACGGTTGAAATAATAACGATCTATATGTGTATATATATATATATATATATATATATATATATATATATATATATATATATATATATATATATATATATTAAACTATGTGGACCATCGGGAAGCGGTCTGTGAGAAAAAATTTCGTCCCTTTTTTGTGACTTCTTCAGGAGAAACTACAATAATAAATCATACTGTAAGTATATTGAAATATGAGATTTCCTAATGTTGAGGTAATTACTCACCAAGATGCAAAGTCAGGCACTAACATTTAAAAACAAATTAAACAAAACATCAATTGTATATAACAGTACTGTTATATATTCATATATCTACATATATATACATATATATATATATATATATATATATATATATATATATATATATATATATATATATATATATATATATATACTCAAAATTGATTCATTGTCTGTGAATAGTTCATTTCCAATTTTCTTTTAGCAATAACAGACTTATTTTATTGTTAAAATCTTTATTTTCGTTGACGTTTCGTTGTATATCACAACTTTGTCGAAACTAATGAATAATTGATTTTATGAATTATTATAGTTATTAAAACGTCAAACTCATTTTTTTGTTAAATCAAGTTGGTTTTCGTGTATTTTCACGTATTCATTTTTAGTATCAGAGGAATATTTCCGACTAAGCATTCGCTTCGAAAGTAAAAATTAAAATTGAAATATCTCAAAATTATTTCAATTAATAAAATATCTTCTGATACTAAACATCAATATGTAAAAATACAAAAAATCCAGTTTGATTTGAAAAAAAAAGTTTGACGTTTTTATATCTATAGTAATTCGTGAAATTCAATTATTCATTAGTTGTGATATACAACGAAACGTCAACGAAAATAAAGTTTTCAACATTAAAAAGCCTGTTATTGCTGAAAACATTGAAAATAAATATAAATAATATATAAATATAAATATAAATAAATATCAAAGTATATAAGAAATTGTCAGTAGATCCACTGCTAAATCTTCCAAATTGATATCAGAGATTTGAATAACTCGCAACAACGGAATAATATTATCATTAATAACCAACTTGTCAGTTATGAGAGTTAAAAATTTGCCAGATGGAACTTTTCATCTTTGAAGGTGCGAGTCATCTAAAATGAAATTACGTGTAAGCACTGACAGGCGTGCCGTAAGTTCGCTGTCACTATTTCACTTACTCCCTAATTCTAGCAGTGGGAATTCCTATTTCTTCATTTTTTTTCCTGCCGTTCAAAGGAAAAACTAAAAACACATTACTCTGAGGTAATTTCTATGGGAATTATGGCTTTCCTAATACTCTGAAACACAGAAGATGGAAAGAGAGATGTTAATTCATTCATTATCAACATAATTGCGTTGAAGTTCTAACCTCCAAAAATAATTTATTTCCTAGATTTTTGGTAAACATCTAGAATTTCACAACGAGTTATGTTGAGAACTTGAGTGTTCTCAACTTGAGTGAGGAAATACTGAAGGGCAAAAAGAGTTTCCACATTAGGTCGACAACTACCTTCCTAGAAATGGATAAACAGGTGAAATTGATATATTGCATGGAGTGATAAAAAACAGACGTGGACCAGAACCACTGCGAACATTGTGTAAAAATTTTATACAAAGAAGAGTCGGATTCCAACTACCAAAATATCTACTAAAACTAAAAGAGCTAACTCAAAATACGTGCAGCCTTCTATCATTTGATTATTATCTTCAACCCAAATAAGTGTAGTCTCAAACTAATTTAGGAGACGCAGTGAAGTATCACGTTAACAATAGTTAATCGTAGTACACTGCCTCATACGTTGTTAATAAGGCCTTGTCTCTCTTCTTTAGAAAGTTTATTAGGAACTTATACTAGAAAGTTTTTCTACAAAAATTTATATGTTACTAATGGTATTTAATCTTATATTTACGGAAGTATTCAGCGTTTTTACAATGGTTACTAACGAAAAAGTTGGTAGTAACTCAGGGCTGTTGCTACTTAATTTTACCTAATTCGAGACCAAAGAGGGTTAACACTTCCTATACAATTGTAAGTTACAGTACTCTGTAAATTCATTCGCACAGTTTCAGCTCTCGAAGTGCTTTCGTCATTCTATAGCCCATTAATAATACCCACATCGACACTTCGTCCTCGTAAACAATCAACTTTCCCTCTACAAACTTGACGATCAAACTCGCATAAAGACGGATAAGCATCTCTTATAATTGCTCGGCTACCTACGTCTTCGTGAAACAAGAGCCGAACAACGTACAGAAATAGGAAAATCTGGATAGTTACCTTGTGTCCGGTTACATCATCCATGATGATATCCGACGAGTTTGCGTCCCAGACTTTTTGGCAATCTGGCGAAATGCCTCGTCCTAAACTTGTCCCGTTGAAGGTACGTTCCCACTTCGGTATCTTACCGAAGTACGATTGAAATTTTCAATATTTCCAACGACTCATAAGCATCCTTATCGATACATGTTAACAATTTAAAACCGCCTTATTTGCTTCTTTTGTTCCTCTATAATTTCAATATGCATCAATGGATATATTTCGTATCATTCAATTGTTTCACCTCAATTTTTCAGACAAGAATGTCTCATTCTGAGTTTTATCTTCCTTTCATATCAGTTCTATTATTTCAACTCTGAGCACCATTCTGAAAGCTGATAATAAGTGGTGTGCAGAAGAGTTAAGGAAGTTCCAAAGTTAGACGACTTTCAGCTGAATATTCAATCAGTTGTCTCAATTTATGTGTTCATCACTGAAGTTCACAAAAGTTGGCCCTTCTGTCGAAACAGTACAAGCGTCAATATCGTAGGTCTAATATAGAGAATGTCACAAAGCTTCCTCGACGAATAACTATTGCGCCTGAATCTTCGATAGTTGGCTTTATTTGTGGACTTGATTTTCGAGACAAATTCATTCATTTCAAACCAAATTTAATCAAAATAAAATATTGAAGGGGACAATATTGTAGGGACAATATACGAGCACATAATATCTTCGAGTTTCTCAAGTCAGTTCGATTTATTAATCTTTGACATGGATCATTTCATCATGTATCTTCCACCTCAATCAACAACAAGAAACGAATATTATCCTGTTCATAGTATCAATACATTTCATAAACGTCAAATACTAATAATTTCTTGATATAAGATAAACATTCATTGAATATTTAAAATGTTGAAACTTGTGTTCAAACTGTTGTAAACTGAGTTTTCTTTCATCAACTTCTTCTCCTTTTGCTGTTCTTCTCACATCACTGCAACAACTATCGTTGTTCCAAAGTGAATCCGACGCCGCACTCGCCTTGTTGTTTTCTTTTTTCTTCGCTCTTGTCAATTATCGCTGATTACCAAGCGTCTTTTTGTCCAGGTTAATGTTCAGATACTTCTTGAAATCATTTCGGTATTATTTCGGTAGACATTCAAATTTAAATAACACTAGAAGAATGCATTTATTTATTTTTCCGATTCATTCTCTAACTGAAAAGGGCCCGATGTATATGGACATAAAACTGTTGAACAGTTTACCAGTAAACATACAAAAGTTTTATTGTCATTCATCTTTCGGGTAATCTATTTATCGTTTTCTTGTATATCTTGAGTCATACAATATTGAAGAATTTCATGGATCATGTAGTGACCGTGAAGTCAATATTTGAAACTTTTTTTCTTTTCCTTGTTTTCTTTTGGATTGATCTGTTTTCCTTTCTACTCTGTATATTTGGAAAATCAATAAATTATTATTATTATTATTATTATTAATTACTCGATATGAAGGCCTCTTTAAGTCACAGTATCTCATAAAGAGGACAAATGCTCCCGTCATTCACTGACCTACTAAAAAAGGAAAACTACAAATTTTTCCTCATAAAGATTAGCGAATTTTGGATAGTCATGGACAGTTATTTGGACAAGATGAACGTATTTTAGTTCAACATTTCTTGAAGTAACAAAGAATATTCAACTGAGAATGAATAAAATTCGATAGGAGCCAACAATCTCGAAAAACCTTCTAGCATCAGCTTTTAAATTTCATCTAACTTAGGCACATCAATATGAAATTGCCGCATTTAAATCAGGTAATCAGTTTCATGTATTTTGCTAGCGGAGTTGTTTTCAATGATGACACTCCCAATGATTACTACGTAAGTACTCACTAGACTCACAATATATCGTAACACATTTCCAATAAAACATAATTCGCCAATTTTAGCTAATGTGAAACGGCTGTTACTGACTGTCGAGGCGGCAAACTACACGGATAGTGAATAGTTATCTTAACAGCCGTACCGTAATGGGATACCATGTAATCATACCTTTCTACCCTTAATAACCCGGGCGTGCAATGCGAAAGAGCTTATCTTGCAAAAGAAAAGGGTCCCAGCAGTCTGAATGTTTGCTTACGTGGATAGCTGCATGCCTGATGAAGTTCGTTCGCAAATTAGAAATAGCTGAAAAGCGAAGCCATTGGTCTCGTGTTGAAATCGCGAAAATCTGCCGCTTTGAAGTTGCTCGTACAGAACTTATGTGAAATTATGGCATTTCGAATCAATTACAGTGGGATGGTGTGGTCTGAGCAAATATTGGGTATGTACTTTGAAGTATACAAAGTACATTCATCATTGATATATTTGATATTATCCAGGTTACTTCAGATATATTGCATTTTTTCTATATACGGTCTATGTGTATTACGTTGATTTAAGTGTCCGAAATGCTTTTTAACATCAGCATTTCAGTTCATGTCTACTTAGACATTCCTTTGACATTTCACTTTTGCCCTTTTCTTCAATTTTCAGTGAAAAATCATGCAGTGTTGGAACTTTTGTCGTATAAACGTCATTCACATATTCAACGATATATGAATAGAAAGAGGAATAAATGGGATATTAAACTTATAATATAACACTTAGTATGAAATACAAACCATTCTCATATCTACCATCAAGTTGCCTATTTGAAATAAAAACCAAAATTATTCCGTACTCTGAATATAAATCGGACAGAATGAAACTCTCCTAAGCTTCGGTTAATCAATAAAATTGTTTATAATAACTTTTTTATCTATGAGTTTATTTTCATTTGATACTGTTGGCGTTAACTTGATTTAAATCCTTTAAAATTGAATATAAACTTAAATTCAATCACTTGATCTTATGATTTACACTTAATTGACTAAATAGCATGACGCGTTTCGTCGTTACGAACGATTTCTTCAGATACTCACAAAATAATTATTCTGCATTTGTTATCTGATAATCTAATTATAATCTAATAATTATTCAGAATTATTATGTAAGCAACTGAAGAAGTCATTTGTAACGACGAAACGCGTCATGCTATGTAGTGAATAAAGTGTAAATCATAAGTTCAAGTGTTTGAATTCAAGTTCATATTCAATATGAGTTTATTAACAACCATTTTTCAGGGGAAATGACATGTATTCGTACAAATATTTTTGGACTGTCCTCCCATCGTCAGCGAAATTGAACAACTCCCAATTATCTCAGATGAGATCCTATGCAAAAGTTGAGGTATCTAAAATCTGCCCTAGCTTTCGGAATGAGTTCATACTTGAATATTCTTTGATCTGAAAAAATATCTCTGAAAAAAGTCTTTTATGACTGGTTAGTTTCACAACTCAAAAATCATTTTGAAAGTGAACACAATTAACAAGTCATTAAGAAGAAGAATAGAACTGGTCCATATTCAGAAATTATATTTCTCATGTAATAGAACTATAACGTTCTTCTCTCCCTATATGTGAATAAAATTTCATCGCACTGATTTAAATATTTTATCAAATGAGAATATCATCCCTGGCGATTTCACCATTATGTACTTGACGTATTTTTCATCTTATAACTTATTATATTTATAAGTTATTTCAATCATATAATTAATGAGTATCGTGAACATATGATATATTATTGACAAGATTATGTTGCAATGTATATACCTCGATATATATATATATATATATATATATATATATATATATATATATATATATATATATATATATATATATATATATATATTATTCATTGCCTGTTTAAGATAGTTTATTTTAATGTTTCTAGCAATAACAGGCTTCTCTTAATATTAGAAACTTTATTCTCGTTGACGTTTCGTTGTATATCACAACTTTGTGAAAACTAATTCATTAGTTTTGACAAAGTTGTGATATACATCGAAACGTCAACGAGAATGAAGTTTTTCGTATTAAAAGAAGCCTATTATTGCTAAAACATTATATATATATATATATATATATATATATATATATATATATATATATATATATATATATATATTCAGATCATTTAAATTGAATCAAACTGACTTCATTCAAACTGAGCTCATTCGCCATTTTGTGTCATCTTTCATTATCAATTTTGAAAATATTTATATTTCTATTTTTCAGTACATATTTAACAGAGAAATTCACTCAATCTTTCAAGAATGAATATCTGAATACTTTCGATTAAGATGATAGATATTGAAGAAGTTCTCAAACACAAACATTCAAAAGCATATTATGCCAACAAAAAATTATGAATAATAACGTCAAATGAGTAAACGTCTTAGAGGAGAGGGTATTAGAATCTACCAAATCTAGAAAATCAATGTTATCAATACAAAAATGATCAGAAAAAACCAATGAACGTTCAATAAAAAAGTTTCTATTCAAACGATCAGCTGTAGACGAATCCCCAAAACTTTCCCGGTTTTTTTTCCATTCAGTGAAAAAATTTCTATGGGAAAAGTTTCTTTTTTTCTTTTCAGCGAGATATATTTCAAACTTTCCACGACTATATATACTTATGATTTTATTGCTGTAACAGCCTGAGCTTTGGATTTCGAACTATCGGAATTCAACGAGTTTTTATTTGAGGATCGCGTCTGGCGAAACCAACGGAAAATTCGGTTAGGCTTTGTTTTCCAGTTTTCCTGGGATTTCCCGACTTCGTTACAAATGATATATGGCGTGTTGTACGTGATACGCAACACCGATGTGTTATTATGAACGTCGACCAAATCTGGCTTAGCTGTCGTAGAAACATCTAAGTCAAATGATATTGAGATAAATCTCCTTTTTCATCTCGGAAAAATTCGTTAGAAAGAATGCTTGTCATCTAAAAAATTATGTTTGTTGTGTCTTCCGAGGGCAAATATTTTTTTATTGTGAGGGGAAAATATTTCCATGAATGCTATATCAGAGGTCCTTTTTTTGGGTTGATTATACTCTAATATACTATGGAAATATTGAATTAACACTTTTCGAATTTCAGTTTCGCATATTCATATGTTGCACCTCTGACTGCTATTGGAAATAGAAGACCCCTCATCACTTTATATCACAATTTTCTAACTTTTATTCTTTAACTGCTCTTGTTATACTTGAAAAAGTGATAATAATATATTAATAGGAAGGCAGACTCCAGTATTATCAAAATTGAATTTGCAATTGTAGTTGTTTTGTGGTGCTGTATTTTTTGCTTTGTGGATGTTTCATCGTTGAAGCTTCATGATTTTTTTTCAAAGTTCACCATTGTGAACTGTGATATGTGATTTAATGTATGTATTTGCATTCTGATAGTTTCCTATACTGCAATAGTCGATGGAAATTGAATTTATTATCATCCTTGTGTCCTAAAGCTTCAAACTCCTTCATTGGGGCATTTTCATTATCCCAGATATTATAAATCAAGGGGATATAGCTCTGTCGGTGCC
Organism: Henosepilachna vigintioctopunctata; assembly: GCA_030704895.1. NCBI lineage: Eukaryota > Metazoa > Arthropoda > Insecta > Coleoptera > Coccinellidae > Henosepilachna > Henosepilachna vigintioctopunctata. Next base: position 156,182 of record JARQZJ010000016.1, on the reverse strand, counting down.
GTCCCTTCCAATTTCTCATGTCCGTGGCGACGGTCTCTATGGCGACGACCATCATGGCGTTGACTTCCGTTATGCCCTAGAAAATGCCGAATAGGCGTCGCTGTGGCAAGCAGCACCTATTTCTGTAATTCCTTATAGAGATGTTCGACGAGTCCTAGATCTCTGATATTTTGCAGGAGATTTTTCGGGATATATACTGTATCCCAAGATAATTAGAACAGTCCTGACCACATTCATGTTCCACTGTTTCACTTGCACTTCAAGTTATTGATATTTTGAGTTTTTCAGCATTCTTCTGAATTACTTGTTTACATTTGGAATGTCCACCTCGATGAATGTAGTTTCTCTCGCTCTTCTGTCAACCAGTAAAAGGTCAGCCCTATTGTGAGGAACCGTTTGATCAGTCAAGATAATGCGGTCCCAGTAGAATTTAAACTGGTCATTCTCCAAAATTCGCTCCGGAATATATTTGTAATAAGGCATCTTTACCATTATTAGAAGATGTAATTTCAATGCCAGTTCTTGATGCACAATCTTTGCTGCGGCGTCATGTCTCTCTTTGTACTCTGTTGGTGCGGATATTTGAGATCTCCCTGTTATATGTTGGATTGTCTCTGATGTTTGGCATCCGTATCGGCATCTTTCATTCCTCAGTGTTGTGTTTGTTATTATTATAATTATTATTGTTTTTAGAGAACATGAGGTTGGAGAAGTATATAGCTTCTATGCTTGCGCCTACAGTTGAATACCTGTTTCGAAGGGCCCAAGAAGAGTTGCGTTCTTGATCGCGTGCAGTGGAGCGGATGAGGGAATGGTGCTCCTTATATGGACTCAAAGTTAACACGAGTAAAACCGGCCTTTTGGCATTCAATAAGGTTTCGGAGTACTCTGAGTCTCCTTGTGTTTGGTGTGATGACGGGACTGTTCCGGTGCTGGAGTCTGCGAGGTTTATGGGCGTGCAACTTGACAGCTCACTGACATGGGAATTTCAAGTGAAAAATATTGTGTCCAAGCTTAATAGTTGATAGTTAATAGACTTCGCGAGTTGATTGCACTGGATACTCTGAGGCAATTCTATTTCGCGGCTGTGCAGTCCGTCATTATGTACAGTGTGATGTTCTGGGGTTCATCGCGCTGGGCCCACTCTGTCTTTGTAGAGCAGAAGCGGTTGATCAGATGTCTGCTTCGTTTGCGTCCTCAAACATCATGTGGGACCTGTTTCAGGGACCTTGGTATTATGACCGTGCCATCCATTTTTTTCCTAACGCTAGTCTTGTTTGTCAGGAAACATCCGGATTTGTTTTATACAAATGAGCAAAATTATACCCCAGCAATGTGAATGACTACCCGTGGCAGGACTGATCTTAGTATGCCTCAACACACGTCGGCATTTTTCGAGAGGTCACCATTGTACATGGCCGTCGAGGCGTATAATTTACTTCCTATATCTTTAAGGGGGAAACAGAGTCTACTGCGTTCTAGAAAATATACCATCCAGTACTTCTTGTGGAAGTCATTCTATAGTTTTGAATTTGAATACTAACTAGGAGAATAATTATTTATATAAATGAGAGGTAATAATAATAGCTTGTCTAAAAATCACTGACTGAACAATTCTTTATTCGACTAGTTTCGCCTTTTACAGCATTATCAAGAATCCGATTTAAGAATCCGATTATTAAGAATCATTCTTGATAATGCTGTAAAAGGCAAAACTAGTCGAATAAAGAATTGTTCAGTCAGTGATTTTCAGACAAGTTTTTATTATTACCTCTCATTTAAATATGAACTATCACAGAGTAGATTCATCGTCCATTGAATTTATTAATTATTTATATTTTCTATTATATTTAATATTCTATTTATTATGTAATCACAATGTTCTGATATGTTTTACCAGACGTTGCTGTTTCATGACTTTGCTGGCAATGAAGTTATTATTATAACACAATTTTCAATCAAATCTACCAGCATCAGTAAGCTGAAAATGTTATCAGCAGTAGTATATCAGCCCATTTTCTCAACAAACATTGCCAATATCCAAATATTATCGAAATAATTATAATAATAGTAAGCATATATTTCCAACAGGTACCTACGCAATTACAGAAACATACGGAATGAATAAATATGGTGATTAAAAAATATCAATAACAACATAGATCTGTAATATTGAGAAATAACTATAAATATGATAAATATAATAATCTAAATCTATAATATCAATATCTAAATATTCAATCATAATAATATTCAAGAAAACTAATCAATCAGAACTCAAAGAGGAATAAATCAAGATACGTCACTTGTTGAGATTTAAATACACATTAATGATAAAAACAAGTGAGTCCCAGAACAAATCACTGCAGCTTTATACCTGATTTGCAGTGAAATATGCAAAGCTAAGCGGCGATTGCCAGAGAAGATAAGTTCTGTGGGTATTTTAGTAAAAACCCTGTTATTTGAGTAAAGCTAATTCTAGTACACCTCTGAGGAACGAAGAAATTAAGTTTACCCAGAAGCTCAAGACAGTCGACATTATCATTGAGCAAATTGAATAAAAATTTAATGCATTGAAACTTCTCCTGGTGTGGAGGCTCCTAGTGCCAAACCTCGACAGCAAACAATCGTGATCACAACCCATAGGTGGATATACACCATCCCTTCCGAAATGAGAGCCATTTCAAGAACTTCCTCTCCAGTGCCTCCAGGCGGTTTATGTGACATTATATATTGGTCACCAAACAAGACAGCCATACGCAAGTTTGCTTCTCACAAAGGCATTAAATAATTGGACCAGTATTGAGAAATTCTAAAATAATCTAGTATTGCGGACGGTGAAACCATAAACTTTGCTACATGATAAAATTAATTGGTTGATATGAGGTATGAATGAGAATTTTTGATCAAATACTAGGCCGGGATCCTTAACCTCCAGAAGCCGAGTCAGATCAACACCTTCAATGTTTTAATCAAAAGTTATCATATTTCTCTTTTTAGTAGAACTCGCCACATTACATTTCATGACATTCAAGTGTGAACATTTTTGATTACACCAAATCATCATTCACTTCACTTTGCAGTCTCAAAGAGTCATACATAGATGACACGCTCTAATAAATGAGCATTACGCACATCTGTCCGTAGTCCTTGAGATCAAATTACTACCAATGCTTGAATATTCGTAAGATATTATCTGCTAAATTGAGCAATCTGAGGAATGAACAGATACAACTCACGTACGTTGTGTGTCTTCTTCTTTGAAATATTCGGAAAGCCACACGAAACGACATCTTGGGGCTCTATCATCGGTATAGTTCATTTCCTCCATAAAATGTATGTCGTCTCCTAAAAGAAAGCGATAATTTTCTGGAATGATGGACATAACTTCAGTTGACTGAATTTGTTGATGAAAATTTATTTCTAAAACATGAGTAAAGTATTTTTGCAATATTCTCACACGAAATTTCGTACTGAATTTATCGACAGATTACCAATGATTTCACCAGGCTTAAATCATCCTGCAGATTTAATATTGCTTTTCCTGCCATTGCATTCCCGTTTAACGCTCACATTCTCAACGACGATTCCTCGAGGTTATTTGACCCTCACCGAGCACGTCCTGCCGTCGTAATATTCAACTTTCGATTATTGGTTTATCACTGCTGGAATTCCTTCGGCGGGATACCATTACGACGGCGTCAATAATATGATATTATAGATGGTGATTTTTTAAGAGTTGAGTTTTTCAAGTTGCGTCACTGGATGGTAGTTGCATCCAAACGTCATTTCTCAAAGTGAAAAGTTTCCAGTACACTCTGCCATTTCATTGTGAAAAAAATTACAAACGAGCAACGATTGTGTATCGAGCAACAAAAATGTGTATCGTTTGTTACGACCATATTATGGTCGTCATAATCGACCTGGTGAATCAACAATTCGTGCTGTTATCACCAAATTTCGGACCAAGTTTACGTTTGTTGGACATGACACCATTGTCTCGCGTGCGTACAGTGCGTACTGAAGAGAATATTGCAGCCGTAGCGTACAGTGTTAATGAGGACCGTGAAATGTCAATTCGTCGCCGTTCTCAGCAATTGGGCATGTGTTACTCAACCACATGGAAAATTTTACTTGTTGATTTGGGTTTGAAAGCCTATAAAATTCAACTTCTGCAAGAATTGGAGCTGAATGACCTACCAAAACCTCTAATTTTTGGTGAATGGGCCTTAAAAAAGCTCAATGAAAATCCGCTGTTTTATCGAAAAGCTGCGTTCAGCGATGAGGTTCATTTCTGTCTTAACGGATATGTAAATAAACAAAACTGTCGTATCTGGAGTGATGAACAGCCACATGCCATACAAGAATTTCCGATGCATCCCGGAAAAACGACGTTTTCGAGTTTGGTGTGGTTTATGAGCTGGTGGCATCATCGGTCTTTTTTTTTCAAAGACGACCGTGGAAGAAACGTCAACGGCGAACGATATCGCCGAGCCATGATACGCAACTTTTTTTTGCCCCACTTGGCCAGTTGAACTTGGTTGACATGTGGTTTCATCAAGACGGTGCCACATGCCACACAGCTCGTGAAACAATGACCCTGTTGAAGAATGAATTTGGTGAGCAGATTATCTCTCGAAATGACCTTATGAATTAGCCGCCATAATCAGGTGATTTGACGCCTCTGGATTATTTCTTGTGAAGTTATGTAAAGTCGTTAGTGTATGTGGACAAGCCGAACACGATTGAAGCCTTACAGGATAAGATAACACGCGTAATTCGTTGGATACAGACCGAAATGCTCGAAAAGGTGTCGCAAAATTGGACCTTCCGAATGGACCATTTGATACGGAGTCGCGGACAACATTTACATTAAGTTATCTTCAAAATAAAATGGCCAAATTATTAATTTCAATAAACATTTGGAATATGTGATGCAAATTGAGTGTTTTATTCGATCTGAAAAAAACTGCGCTCAAAAAATCACCCATTATTAGAAAATCAATAAAGTTTACTTAAATTATGGAAAAAGAAAAATTTATTGCGAAATAATGTTCCTTAACCTATCTATCCAGAGAATGGAGTTGAAAATAATCAAATCTAAAATTCGAAATTCGAACACTTGTGAACTTTTGATTTACTCTCTGACTGAGTTGCACCATAACGCGTTTCATCGAGTCACTGCGTTCTTCAGACGCTCACAGATTGTGAGTTAATAACAACAGAATCGACCGTATCAACAACAATCGAGTTAAGGTCATAGAGTTATTCTCGAAGGCCCATAATGAACCTTAAACTCTATCCAGAAAAGGTTTAAAGATGAGTAATTTGGACCCAGTTGTTCATTTGAAAAATTTCGTAATGTTTTAATTATTTGATAGTGTTGGCGTTTACTTGATGTAAATCCATTATAATTGAATATAAACTCACGATTAAACAATTCACCCTTGTTAAACCTTTTTCAGGAATTTATTTCTCAGAATGGAATATCTTAGGTAAAACCAAAACTATAGAATACCAAAATTCCCTGATATATATACCTGTGTTTTTCAAAATGTTGTTATTATTCTGTGAGCATCTGAAGAAGTCGTTTGTAACGACGAAACGCGTCATACTATGTAGTCAATAAAATGTGAATCATAAGTTCAAGTGTTTGAATTTAAGTTTATACTCAATGTTTTAATTAACTGATTTCCACTTTTCTCCGAAGTCTGGTTGTCTTTCGAATATTGTGAGAAATTTCGAAATTTTAATGGAAAGTATGATATTCTGAGATTTAATTCTCGCTTACCTCTTAGTGAAACATGATTCAATGAAAAATTTAAATCTTAATGTTTCACAAATATATTGAAGAATAAAATAATATTACAAAGTTGAGTTGACATCATTCAGTCTTGATAATGAGCTGATCGCTTGAAAAATGTCGACTCAACGTTGTAATAACATTATGCAATTCAATAATTCAAACTTTCTATGTATGATATTCTGTTAAAATATGATTTGAATGAATCGAATTATTTCTATTATATGTTAAACTGTGTCTGTGTTCTTTGATTTTAGTACCGGAAATTATACTATTTGGTTTCAATGTTTTCGATATGTTCCAAAGTTTATTTCTGGTTCTGACCATAATATTAAAATTTCGACTTTTTAGAAAAAATTTAATTTACTGACTGAGTTGAAAAATCAAATCAAAACTAAGATAAGGTTCGTAATTTGCATTCCCTTTTTTTAATTCTAATTGGATTCTGATTCTCCTACATATTCTAGAAAAACGGAAAACATCTTCAATTTACCTAGAAATATTCATATTATAATATTATGGCTTGGTATGAAGTAAATTCCAATACTATTCAATATTGAGAAGAATAATAACGTAACAAAAAAATAAGCGCTACTTACAATATTCCACTGATTTGAGTGTGGTTCTTCGTTGGTTAGTTTCATGAAAACAACAAAAAATTTAAGCTTACTCATTCACAATAAGAAAATAATAGAGATAGTCTTAGTTTTATATAATTTTAATTCTCCTATATACCATCTGTTAATCATTCGTATAAAAATCCTGACAGATTGAGCGTTTTTATTTACAAGGGCACATTTTAAATAAAAAACAAAAATTTCACAGAAACTCGCAAAGTTTCGTTTGTAGCGTTCAATGTCTTTTGACTGAATTGATTGAACTGCTCAATTTGTACTAAAGTAATAAACTTGTAACAGAAAACATAAATTGCACAGATACATTGTGAAATTTTCAAGAAGTCATTTTATTTGTTAGGTGTATGGATAACTATTGTTGAAACGACTGCATATTTCCCGTCAATAAAGAAATTATCTGAAAAGTTGATTTTTTTTGTGTTCGGTAGTTAATTTGGAACTTGACACCTGAAGAGGAAGTTGGACTATAGGTCAGCGGTTTTCAACCTGTGAAATAAAATTCAAAAAAAAAACATATACCACAATATGTACAAATAAATGTAACTTAATATCCTAACATGAATAAATAAGCGGGAGTCGTAATAATACGATCTATCTCAATGTAGCTTAAAGTCGGGAGTCGTAGTAATACGATAGCGCAATCATGCTCAATCCATGCGCCACTTTACATTTTTATTCAGTACGTTTCAAGATGCCAGCTCTTAATGTCTTTACTGTCATTAAGTTCCAACTAGAAAGAATATTTTCGTTATTCATTATCTTGACGTGATTTCATGGTGAAATTAATTCTAAGTAAATCTTAATGAAATCGAAATTGTATTTTCCATCAGTAATTTATATCAATTAATTTTCTTTAGACCATTGGATACATTTTTAATTAGTAACAAGAGAAAAAGAAAGTGCAAATAAAAACAAAAAGATCGAAGAGATAGAGCTTCCAAGAAAAGACAATATGAATCTTCGTATTTATCATTAGGTTTCACTAGTGTTATAAGAGGTGACTTAGAAAAACCAATGTGTTTGTTGTGTTCCAAAGTTTTAGCTTCAGAAAGTATGAGACCAGCCCAATTAAAACGGCACCAGGAAACTCTACGTTTTGAATACGTAGATAAGCCCATAGAATCTCTTTAAAGAAAATTGGACAAGATTAATAATCAGAGACAAACGTTCAAAAAACTACTTTCTGTTCCACCAAATATATTATGGGCTTAAGTACCAAGTTTCTTACCGCATTGCAAAATGTAAGAAACCACATACAATAGGAGAAAATTCAATTTTACCAACCGCTATTGATATAGTTCGAATAATGTTTGGCGAATCATATGTAGTAGTAGTAGTAGTAGTAGTAGTAGTTCATTGGTGCAATAAAACATCGTACAGCTGTTTTTACACAAGTCAAAAATATAAATAAAAACATAAACAATCACAAATATCTGCATACATACACTCACAAATAAAATGATATCAAGTCATGTATAAGGAGAAATCTATACGAAAGAACTCGGTGAAACAGTAAATAGCATTTTCAATTAAAATATCCTTCAGTAATGATTTGAACTTATTGATAGGTAAGGTGCGGATTCTATGAGGCAAAGCATTGAGAAATTTCCAACACCAGTAATTCGGACCATTATGCGACCTGCTCAATCTGGAGAAATCAATTCTAATGTCAGATCTAAATCTGGTAGCATACCGATGGAAACTAGTACCCATAAACATAGAATCTTTAGTTTCGTAAGCGTATAACAAGCAAACTAAGACATATAAACCTGGGAACGATAGTATTTGTAATTCCCTATATTTAATTTTGCAACAGGCTCTATAGTCTGAACCCGAGATAACTCTGATTGCCTTCCTCTGAAGTCTGAAATGGTCTCTCTAGCCCCACAACAATGACCCCACACTAACAAGCCATATCGGAGAAGAGCAAAGCAGTTGGAAAAAATTCCACTTACTGTTAACACAGGCGGAAGAAGAATTAACAACATATCTGAAGATCTTTGCCATCAATTAGTTTCCCAACTGCGTACTACAAAATTCGCAATTCAAGTTGATGAAGCAACTGATATAACTAAAGATGCCCATTTAATCGCTTATGTTCGATATATTGTTGAAAATAATATATTAGAAGATATCTTATCTTGCAAACCAATTCCAGTTTGAATGAAACAATGCAGGGACAACAAATGCACCCACTTGTTCAAGTGTAAAGTATCAAAAATATAAAGTCAACGCATTCATTGAAAAGTTGGAATTATGGAAATCAAATTTAAAAGAGAATGAGTTGGATATGTTTTCAATTTTAAAAGATTTTTGGGTCAGAGCCAATTTTGAAGCAAGCAAAAATCTTTTTAATGTACACTTGAATGGTTTAGAGCTGCATTTCTTAAATTATTCCAAAGATATTGATTTCTCAAAGTTTCTGTGGGTTCAGAATCCATTTATAATAGACAATACAGATGACGAATTCGGGCTGACCACCGAAACAGAAAATTTGATAGAATTGTCATGCGATAGCACACTAAAACAAAAGTTTCGAAACGAAACAATAATTCAGTTTTGGATGAATCTTAAAGAAGAGTATGAAGTTTTGCATGACAAATCAATGCTAGTGCTTCTACCATTCATAGCAAGTTATTTGTGTGAAACAGGATTTTCGGCAATGGCAGCAATGAAAACCAAATATCGAAGCATATTAGTAGTAGAAAAGGAGATACGAGTAGCACTATCCACACTAGCACCAAGATTTGATAAACTTTGTGCCAATAAACAGCAACAATCCTCTCATTAACTTTTGATGTCATAGATGTTTAACATTCGCATAAAAAATCAAAATCTTGTTTATTATACATACGTACCAAGTGAAAGTGAATTAAAGTTTTCTAGTTTTGTTGTAATAAAGTTTTTACTAAACTTTATTACGAAGTGTTTACTATTCTATCATATAAACATATATAATATATATGTATGTATATGTATATGTACATGTATATTAAAATTATAAAAAAATGGGGAGGCGTACAAAAAAATGTTTTCTTTCGGGAAGGCGTAGTAGCGTGAAGGTTGGAAACCACTACTATAGGTGATATATAATAGGTGAAAATAGGCTTGAAATATAGGTGAAACATTCTAATTGACATTCTCAACTAATTAAATTTCAATGTCGGTATATATAAGTTTGAACGTGCAGTTATAACCCATAGTTTAGGCGCTATTTCAATCACAAATATTCACCAAAACGGTTCGTAATTCTATAGAACGTGATCTCCACAGCAGCCGCCTCTTCATCTCAAAGCAACCCGAATTGGACTAAGATAAATCTACTAATGAAGTCTTCATGTATAGTGCGTCTTAATAATAACTATGCCAGTTGAATGACAATTGAAATAGGACTTGTGCGACCTAGTTCACAATTACCGGAAGTCCTAATGATCCCTTTCATGTAGAAGCTGTCGAACGATAGGAACGCGCTGTTCCTCCATTTCATAATACGTCCGCCACAATAATTTCCATCATTGTGCCAGTTCCCTACGCAAGTTATAAACTGCTGAACAGAAGTTGAGGTTTGTATCACGAAAGGAGATTTGACTAAAATTAGAAAACTATAAAATTAAAAATTAACACCCTTTACTTAGGTTTCACTGAATATATTGAAAACTCTACATATGTTTCGAGTAGTTAACCTATCAACAGTATGAAATATTACTGAATTTCAAAATGTACAGCTTTCACTTATATATCTTAAATCACAGAATTTAACACTGGTTTCACAGAAAAAATCCACCTGGTCCTTACAAATAGGTAAATTCTTCTTTTTGGCTATGGAAATTTCCAAGACTTCAAGGGTGTCTAATCTTTTGCCCTTACTGCCTGAGTGTACCATTTCGGTCTTCCTGGGATCCAAGAAATGATTATGTTCAATGCAGTGTTCAGAAAAACCCGCACTAGGTTTATTCAACAGTATTGACCTCTTATGTTCATCGATTCTCTTTTGTATAAGTTTGTCCTTGTTATCTGAGTATCTTGGTTTTCTTGGACTATCTTGGTTTTCCTGTGAGGAATCAAGACAAATCCTAGGTTCCACATAAATGTTGTGTAACGTGCGTGAGGCTCTTTTTAGGTTGGGCTAAACAAGAACCTACACATTTGTCATTTGCTATACCAATGATTTGGACGGAACCAAAGGATCATGTAAGTGATTTTTTTATTTGACTCAAACAAAAGGTATTACTACGAAATCCAAAATCACTATCCAGTATCCAAACTTGTCTTCGGCCAAGAGACCCATCCTACATAGTGCTGAACTGCCTGTGCCGATGGCACCAAATCGATCAAAAAGTAAGAATTCTAGTCCGGAATTTGTTCTCAGTCAGCATAATAAGGTTTCTGAAGATAGTGACCCAAGTTATAAACCGTCAACTTCAAAAGAACCGCACTTATTGACACAAAGTGATTTAAACGATTTAGTACGTGATTTGAATCTGTCTAAAAAACGGGCTGAGCTTTTAGAGTCTGGATTAAACGACTGGAATTTACTTTCTCGTGGTACAAAGATTCCTCATTTTCGACGTCGTGACGATGAAATAAAACCTTACTTTCCTGAAGCAGGTGATTTAGTCTATTGTAATAACGTTCCTGTTGTGATGAATTTATTAAATTTCAAATATGATCCAAGTCACTGGCGACTGTTTATTGACTCTTCAAAAACTAGTTTGAAAGCAGTGTTACTGCATAACGGAAACAAACTTCCTTCAGTGCCGATTGCTCATGGTACTAATATGAAAGAGATTTACCAAAATATGAGATTTATACTTGAAAAAATTGAATACAGTAAACACGCTTGGAAAATTTGTGGTCATTTTGAAGTCATTGCACTTTTACTTGGACTACAGCTTGGTTATACGAAATTTCGCTGTTTAATTCGTGAATGGGGCAGTCGAGACAGAAAAAGTCACTATACAAAGGAAGTGTGGCCCAAGCGTGAATCACTAACTCCAGGCCATAAAAATGTTAAAAATGATCCTTTTGTGAACCCTGATGACATACTTTTACCACCGTTGCACATAAAGCATGGCCTGATAAAAAATTTTGTAAAAGCAATGCCTAAAGATGGAGATGAATTTCTATATCTGAAAAAGAAATTCCCTAAACTCAGCGAGGCGAAAATCAAAGAGGGAATATTTGTAGGCCCACAAATACGGCAATTGATGAATGAAAGGAGCTTTGAAGAAATACTGAATGATCAGGAAAAACTCGCCTGGAAATGTTTTGTGAATGTTGTTCAAAATTTTCTAGGTAACCATAAAGCGGAAAATTACAAAGATTTAATAAATTAACTTATGATATCATTCAAAGCTTTGGGGTATAATATGTCCTTGAAAATACATATGCTGGACTCTCATCTGGATTTCTTTCTGGCAAATTTGGGTGCTGTGAGTGACGAACAAGGTGAGAGGTTCCATCAAGACATTTCCTTAATGGAGAAGCGTTATCAAGGGAAATGGAGTCCAGGAATGCTAGCAGATTATTGTTGGAGACTTAAAAGGGACCTACCGGAAGCCAAATATTCAAGAAAATCATAAGTATCTATTAAATATTAGGATACAATTCTATAAATGTGGCTGAATTTTGTACTTTTTAAGAAAATATATGTTTTGATGTCACAAGAAAACATTATGTGTACATTTTTTTCATTGATATATTATTGTTTGGTGGCCCTAGTATATTCAAAATTTGATATAAATTTTCATGTGACAAAAAAAAATTAGAAATTTGTTGACTGATGATCTGCTCGTAGAGGGCTGAATGAAAGATCAGACTCAAAACTGATTTCAGTCCTTTTGAGAGCATTCTTCCTAGTTGTAATTATTGTATCAATTGAAATGAATGAAATTCTACAATGTAAAGAATGTTTCTCAATAAATTTATTTTTTATTTAATATTCATTTAGGCCTAGACATTAAGTACAAATATCTTCTCCATATCCTAATTTTTTATATTAGAAGAATAATTGAAATGGTCTTAAAGTGACCACAAGTGATTCCTCTGCCCTATATATATATATATATATAGATATATATATATATATATATATGTTTGAACGTAGAGATTCACGGATGGAAAAGTATAATGGTATATTGTTCCGGGAATACATCCGTTGGTTTGTTGAGTGCCTGTTGGGAACAGGCAGACGTTTCGTCAAGGTCTCACTTGACATTATCAATGCTTCAAATGATGGTTATCGATTACTCGGAGTCTGGTGACTGAAAGAGAGATCGGTTTGATCGGTGGATGGTGGTGGGATTCCCACCACCATCCATCGCAGATACAAGCTGTTGCAAACACACTGATTTCCAGGTCACTGCGTCTTACGAACAACAACCACAAAGCCCAAGAACTTGACAAAATTACCGCAGCCCTTGAACAAAATGGATACAAACAGAAAACAATTAAAAAAGCGATTGATCTGCAACAAAATCTGGGAAATAAACCAAGAGAAGATTCCGAAGGCAAATTTAAAACCGTCCTACCGTACATCAAGGGAACAACTGACAGGATTGGACGGATTCTTCGTAAATGTAATATATCAACGACATTTAAACCACTTGACACTATCAGAACAAAATTGAGAAATCCTAAACAGAAGATCCCACTAGAAAACCAGGGTGTGTACAGCGTAACATGCGGAACATGTAACAAAAGCTATGTCGGCCAAACGAACCGAAGAATCTCCTCTAGGTTAGAAGAACACAAACTTTCCATAAGAAACAAACAACTATCATCGGCTCTATTTCAACACGAACACCTAACCGGCCACAAAATTAACTTCGACAGTGGTAAACAAATTGCAAACGTCGAAAATTACAAAACCCGATTAATTAGAGAAGCCATCGAAATAGAGAAGATTGGTCATTTGAACAAGAAAGACGATACCCTGAAGTTGTCTAGTACCTGGAAAACAATAACGAGACGACACACCGAAATTCACCAACCTACGGAAAGATCAAAACAGACAAGAGGAGATATCCAAGACCAGTCGGTTGAGGAGGCGGGGCCACCGCTACCGCTAACCAATCAGGACAGATATAATCTCCGACAGCGACGAAAACGTATAAATACAGGTAGCCAGCAAACCGATCTCTCTTTCAGTCACCAGACTCCGAGTAATCGATAACCATCATTTGAAGCATTGATAATGTCAAGTGAGACCTTGACGAAACGTCTGCCTGTTCCCAACAGGCACTCAACAAACCAACGGATGTATTCCCGGAACAATATACCATTATATATATATATATATATATATATATATATATATATATGAATATATATATATAGTTAAAATATTCGATTATATCATGAAAATACTTTTTATCTGTACAGCTTTCTATTCGTTATTAAAATTGTCATATTCAACATTTCAACGACAATCGTTATTTGTATTCATTTACTTAGTTAGGTTATCATTCATTCTAGCTTTTTCTACTTCTATTTTATAGTGGATTCATAAACACTTACCTTAAATTCCTGATGTCCTGGTGAATTTTTTGGTGTCCTTCAGGAATTTATCAGACGTTGTCAGTTTAATAAAAACAAATGTCATGAAAAATGCTGTTTCAATTTGTAGTTGGTTCGCTCAGGTACTATGAGTGAATATAAATATACATGATATTTTATATTTCTCCTTCTATCTATGAAATTGGGACCTCATAAAATTTTCATTACCGTAGACTTGTTGAGCAGTTTTACTCGACGGAATAATTTCTAGCATAGTGCTCGTCTTCCGGATGCATTGTATCTGAAATTGAAAATGGGACGGGGAAAATGGAACGAAACGTCGGGATAGAAGAGAGCACTTGCCAGTATCGCATGTGTTGTGTAGCAATTTCGATTTTGAATTATTCAGGATGAAAAGAGGACGAATGCGCGCCTCATGGAGCAGGGTAGTGAGGTTGCTGGTATGCGACGTTTTTTTGCACTACGCGTTGTTCAAAGTTCATTGGAAATATTGACTTTTGTAAATAAAGAGAGGGGAAAACGTGATAATGATTCGAGACAAAGACGCTCACGTAGTTCATCGAGATGTGTCGAGATTGAGTACTTTTTCAGATTCAATGGAAAACTATGCGAATGCCGTCCAATGTATTGCTATCTGAACGAACCGGTCGGTGAAATATTCCACCACTACCGGAAATTTATGGAGTTGTTATTCTATTGAATTTATCCACGTATTTCTTCAATTCTGAATAACTTTCGCTTGATTTTGATTCATATTGAAAAATGAACACATGAAATGAATCCATTTCCATAAAATGGAAATAAAGTTACGAATTGAGATTGAAACAGTAGGCTCAAGTTTAACAATAGTATTTTAACAACTCTTCATATGTTTCGGGAGGTTAGCCCATTGTCAAGGGTATTAACAATATCAACTTATGTTAATCTTGGTCCAATCATCCGAAACATATGTAAAGTTGTTAATATACTCAGTGAAACTCAATTCAAGTGTTTCAATTTTAATTTCTCATTTAACATAATGTTAAATAATCACCAAGCCAAAATTATCTGTCATTTATTGGAAATGGAGTATATCACACAGTGACTCGAGACATTGTAAAAAAATTTGCCTGTTTTTTTCACTAGAAACAAGTCAACTGAATAATGAATGGTAGTATTCATATTCAACTTCTATCCACTGTTCACAGAAATCAGTGAAGTAGAAAAACATTGCATAAGATCCTTCACAACGCAATGAATAAGATAGAGTGAATGTGAAAAGAATGAATAGGTAATATCCAATATGCCAGTGATAATGACATTTTGATTGCTGAAAACGAAGTACATCTTTTGACCTACTGAATTGAATTGTAGAGGAAGAAGAAACAATATCAGAGTGAATAAAAATTAAGCTATCAATGAGTATAAAAACAGATATATTTCAGTAAAATTATCGTTTTGCAACCATCGCATCAAACAAGTTAAAATTTCTAATACTTCTGTTGCCTGAAGCTCGAACTCTGAGTTCACGTCTAAAAAAAAAGATGCAGAATAAAACGATATAGAATGATTTCTTGGACATGACACTTTTTCATACTCTGAGAGCTTTTACTCTAATCTTTCGTGAAGTTCTTTATGAACACTGACCTTTTGGAAGACAGGGATGTAGGGATGCGAAAGTTGATACACTTGGAGAACTTTATAGACTGTGAGCTGAGAAGTATGGATATTTCACCAGATACTGAGAATACTGCGGACAAGAACAGTAAGACGTGAACAGAGAACTTTTCAAGTAAGGATCGAGGACCCACAGAAGTTCTTCAAGAAACGAGAAACGTATCATCGTGCCATACTAAGACACGAAGGCAATACTTTCTTATAACGAATTATGCAAAAAATACCCTACTAAACTACAAAGGATGTGGCGCACGAATATCAGAGAATGGAGTGAAAATATTCATTCTCTATAAGTACGAGAAGCTCAAGAAATTTGCTGACCTTCGATAGAACGGCAATTAAAGAACAAAAACTATTCATCTGTAGTTATTATCAGACCACTAGGACATGAAAGCTGTGTTATAGTCGATAAAACATATAGATGATAACATATAGATGATAAAGCATATAATGGCATTTCTTGACATAGAACAAAACATCGAAATCTTTCAATTTCCATAAAATGAATTTCAGTGATTCGCTTTAAATTTGTGAAACTTCGAAATTATGGTTCAATTGGATTGCATTTCGTCTCAAAGAGTCATTGGAGTCATTTTTTTCAATAGCTTAACCTTTAAAACATTTCAACAAGGTTTAAATATAAAAAATATATAAAATACTAGTAAGCAAATATTCGTTTCTAACCTATTTGAAATATCGAATATTTATTCCATCTGAACATATTAATTTCTCATTCAGTTCTTTTTTCTGTTCATTGTTTTTAAAAATTCTGCTCCAGGAATTATTCGTCCATTAAATGATGAATTATTTGTTGATTCAGCAGTAAATTTGAATTTTCTATTTTATATAGGATACTTTAGATTTGTTATGCTAATATGAGTCAAATGGAAAAGTTTATGTTCAGGTATATTTCAAAAATCATGCACGAGTTAAAATCGGTGTTTTGTGCCATTTTATTAATGAAATCAACGTTTCAGTTTCAAGTATTGTATTAAAGTCAGAATGGAATCGCAGTTTCAAGCTGATTTAAGAACATTTAAAAATGTTTCGAAGAGTTGAGCCCATTTTTTAAATCCTTAATGAAATGTGTATCAATTTCACAAAGAGAGAAAAGCATCAGAAAAAAATGTTGCCAGCTTCAACCATCAGAGGAATTTGAGGTATTCGAGAATGCTCTCAAAGACTAACATAATACTCTTGTAATAGATAAAAGTATCATCAATTTCTTTCGCACCAACAGAAAGACCATACAAAAATGAAAATTCACAAAATCAGAATAATTTTGAACTTCAATGGTTCAACACTGCAAATTGAAATATAATAATAAATTTGTCCATAGAATAATATTTTATGTTTCATTGAAAATCAATATTTCATCTGAATTACAGTTAATTTACAAAAAACATTCTTTCAATTCTACTGTTGTTTCAAATACGTTGCAATTTTCTTTCACCCATCATTCATCAAAAATTTTAGACAAGAGAAATTTGAAGGAAATTGAAAAAATCTTGTTTTCAATCGGAAAAGGTGTTTTTCAATCTGGCTGAACAGAAACGTTTTGAACTTTCAGTATTTCCAAGTTCTATAACGGATCCGAGCCATCATTCTTTTTCTTGTGGTCTATTTTTCTGTGTTCCATTTGACGTTCTCGCTGCTTAAAAACAATTATAAAAAGTCAACATTTGTCGCAACGTAGTGCAACAAATGGAAAAAATTGTCGGCCGTGTTCGACGAAAAAGCGGAAGACGAGGCTTTTAGATAATTTATCGTTGGGGAATCAACCTGCAAATAGGAAAGATAAGGAACGTCGAAAATATAGGGCTACGTTTTCCTTTTTCCAATGAGACATTTTTCGCCTTGAAGATGGGAAATTTTATTTTTTGAGATAATTGAAAAACCGTTTTCCTCGATATGTGACCAGATGTCTCGAGAATTAGAAATATCATTCTCGGCCAGTTCCCGCAGGTCGCCTAAAGGATGAAAACGTTGTGGGTGAAAACCATTCACTGTCTACGACTTGAACGATTATGTTTTTGCGTTACCACCGACGTGAGAGGCAGTTCGATATTTTTTCTGCTGAAAACACATCTCGTTCATTCGTTGTGGTCGAAAAAAAATAATTGGTTTTGATACGCCCCTAAAGAATGATGTAGCCGGTCTTTGTGGCTTAATCGAGAGAACATCCGACAATAGCGGTAGAACTCGGGTTCGAGTTCCGGTGATGTATAGGTGTTTGTGTTTGTCCTGATTCAACTAGTTTGAATTATGATATATGCTGGGTTATGTACATTGATTACAATCCAAATTGCCGTTCGGAACCGGAGTTAAACTGTAGGTCCAATGAGTTTTAAAAAAAAGAATGATGTTCATTGTGTTCATATAGAAAAAATTGTGAATTTTGTAGTTTATTAACACCAACTCAAAGCACTTTTTGACATTTCATAATCCCGACCAATTCAATAGTCTCTCTGCAATCAAGCAAAGTTTTAGAATTGTTCTAAAATTGATTGAACATCATGAGTTTCTTGAAAATAATGAAAATGAACTTTCATTCGAGTCTAATCGAATGCTTCATCATTGACTCACTACAAATCTGATTGACTATATTTCTGTAAACGGAGAAGCCATTGCTCACGATGAACATATCAAATACTTGGGTACAATTTTGGATTCGAATTTAAACTTTCACGCACGCGCAGATTATATAACGAAAAAATTTTCGAAAAAAGTAGGATTCTTATCACGAATCGTCAAATCTTTGTCTATTAGTACAAAGTTGTCACTTTATAAAGCCATTGCACTTCCTCATTTACAATTCTCTTGTTCCTTATTGTTTAATTGTCCTCAATATCAAATTAGTCGATTAGAAAAAATACAAAATAGAGCTATGAGATCTATATTAAAATGTAATAGATATACACCTGTCAAATCCATGCTTTATGTGTTAAATATGTTATCTGTAATATGTTATTTG
The DNA here is from genome assembly GCA_030704895.1 of Henosepilachna vigintioctopunctata. Taxonomy (NCBI): domain Eukaryota; kingdom Metazoa; phylum Arthropoda; class Insecta; order Coleoptera; family Coccinellidae; genus Henosepilachna; species Henosepilachna vigintioctopunctata. The sequence continues at coordinate 137,596 of JARQZJ010000016.1, read as the reverse complement.
TTATCTGTTAGCCAGAGAGTTGTGTTTAATGTACCAGTGTTCATTTTTAAACTGAAAAGAAATATGTTATCAACCTACATTAGTGATAGAGTTCGATTATTTAAAGATGTACATAATTATAATACGAGATTCAAAACAGACTTTATCCTTGGAAAATGTAATACTACACAAAAGCTAAAACCTATTTTGTATAATGGTTCAATTGAATTTAATGGATTTCCTGCACATATAAAAAACTGTGAGAGTTTAAAAGTATTTAAAAGACTTTTGAGAACGTTCATCTCAACCAAATGCAATACAGTTTAAAGTCTCTCTAATTCAATTAGGCTTTGTTTCTGCTAGTACTCTAATTGATGTTTACCATGTAATATTAGTTAGGCGCTAAGTATAACGTTTTTTTTTCTACTATATTATGTTATTTACATATATTGGTACTTTACTAAATTTACAATAGTTATTTTAATTTTCATTATTTTAATTTTTAATTAAGTTGTTTTTACTATATTTTGAAATATGATGTAGCAATTCTGCTAAATAAATACATTATTATTATTATTATTATTACCCCTTGGATAATCTTTTAGATAAAATTATCTAACACATAATTTTCGAAACAACCTGAGTAAACTGAGCTTGAACTATTTTCAAACATCAAGAAACCTATGACAATGTATCTACTGAAGATGTTCTGTACGTTATTCCATTTCGCACAAAATCGTTTAACGACTGGTTTTTTTCCGAAGGTTATTATAGAATTGAATGCTTGAGAATAATGCTGGATATAGCCACTGATATTCAACTTTATCGTTTTTACATTAAATGAGATAAAAGTGACGACCTTTCGAACATTTATTCCGAGGCTATAGCTCGCGATAATAAAAAGAAATAGTTCCATTTAGACTTGTTATTGTTCATTTTTTTTAATGAATATTTCCGCCGGTTATTATCTAGAGGGAAATAACATAGGTTTTATATCTATCCTTGCAGAATTCACCACTTTATATCCTCATTGGAAAGCTTTTTTGCAATAAACTTGCAGCGTTCCATATGGGCTGCAAAAACCTTGCAAGTGGAATCTAGTAGAAATAAAAGCGTTCAACTAGACATTATGTTGAGATTCCCCCAACAATTATCAAACACCATCTGTAAAAAAAATTTGAGTACAATATATATATATATATATATATATATATATATATATATATATATATATATATAGTTAAGAGTTTACGGTATTTACCTGAGATTTACGTTGTTTGTTATATTATGCTTGTTATATAATATTCAAGCTAATATATATATATATATATATATATATATATATATATATATATATATATATATATATATATATATATATATATATATATATATATAAATGGCATATATTTTTTAAGCGTAGTTTTTTTTTAAATCAAATAAAACACTCAATTTGCATCATAAATTCAAATTTTATATTGAAATTGATAACTTGGCCTTTTTCATTTACTTTGTGGAAATAACTTCCATTCGGAAGGTCCAATTTTGCGTCACTTTTCAGAGCATTTCGGTCTGTATCCCACGAATAACGTGTATTCTGTTATCATGTTAGGATTCCCTCGTTTTCGGCTTGTCCACATACACTAACTTTACATAACCCCACAAGATATAATCCAGAGGCGTCAAATAGCATGATCTTGGCGGCCAATTCACAGGGCCATTTCGAGAGATAAGCTGCTCACCAAATATATTCTTCAACATGTCCAATGTTCCACGAGCTGTGTGGCATGTGGCACCGTCTTGATGAAATCACATGTCAACCAAGTTTAACTCGGCCAACTGGGGCAAAAAAAAAATGCGTATCATGGCTCGATATCGTTCGCCGTTGACGATAACGTTTCTTCCACGGTCGTCTTCGAAGAAATATGGACCGATGATGCCACCAGTCCATAAAGCACACCAAACTGTAATTTTTACGGGATGCATCGGTAATTCTTGTATGGCATGCGGCTGTTCATCACTCCAAATGCGACAGTTTTGTTCATTTACATATCCGTTAAGCCAGAAATAAGCCTCATCGCTGAACACAATTTTTCGATAAAACAGCGGATTTTCATTAGGCTGTTCTAAGAAATTAACACTGTCATAGAATTAGAATTAATCTGTTCTAAAAATTAGACGTTGTGGTATTTCATTCGGCTTCAATTCTGAAGAAATTGAATTTTATAGGCTTCAAACCCAAATCAACATTTAAAATTTTCCATGTGGTTGAGTAACACATGCACAATTGCTGAGAACGGCGACGAATTGACATTTCACTGTCCTCATTAACACTGTACGCTACGGCTACAATATTCTCTTCAGTACGCACTGTACGCACGCGAGACAATGGTGTCATGTCCAACAAACGTAAACTTGGTCCGAAATTTGGTGATAACAGCACGAATTGTTGATTCACCAGGTCGATTATGACTACCATAATAAGGTCGTAACAAATGATACACATTTTTCACATGGCACGAATTTTGATAGTTAACTTCAACATATTTTTTTATTTCAATATTCTGAGTTTCATATTTTATTTTTACATAAAATTTTTCATTAAAAGTGTAATAATTATTGAAAGCCTCACTTCATTTGAATATTGTTTCATATTTTACTAATAAATATTGTTTTTGTTTTGCGTGGTAAGTTTTGATCGTGTAATGTTGTATACATGCCTGTCATTTTCTTTTTCCTTTTTCAGTTGATGACAATATATTGATTAAACTTTGTTAAAATACTTTGATTTGAAAGAGGCTCAAAAAAATGGACAGAAACGTAATATGCTGAAGATTTCTAATAATTTTGAGAACCAAAAAACCCAATCATTTCTTCCTGAAAATATAAATAAAATGGTTCAAGATAGCACTGAATATGAATATATATATATATATATATATATATATATATATATATATATATATATATATATATATATATATATATATATATATATATATATATATATATATATATATATATATATATATATATATATATATATATATATATATATATTGAAGTGAATATTATTCGCGCTTACCATACACGTACGGACATATTGTATATGAAGAAATATTTTGAATTTGGAATCGAAATTACACCACAAAAGTTTTCAACCTCGACTGGGATACGAACCCAGGTCTCTCAGGTTTACGCCCTGTTGCTCTACCAACTAAGCTACTATATATATATATATATATATATATATATATATATATATATATATATATATATATATATATATATATATATATATATATATATATATATATATATATATATATATATATATATATATATATATATATATATGTAAGCTTTGTATGCTATGTTGTGTGCGCGACCCTGGATATGAGTTGTGTACGCCGCCTATGTGTACGAGTCTGGCGCGGCAAACGTAAAATGACAATGACAGTACACTCGAGATAAGAGAATTTAAGTCTGCTGTGAAGTGAATTATTTCTGCTTTTAATAAGGAAAAGAATTAATTCGAATATAATTGTTAGTTTAACTAAGACAAGTAATAGAGTAAAAATTGGAAGTAAAAACCTTTAATTTTCGATTTTCTATTTTTTAGGTTAGTAGATAATGATTCATAATGTGTAAATATTTTATCTCAATTTATTTGGTCGTTTAATTTTATAATATTATTAAACTTTTCTATTTTTAGATAAATCAAATTGTGTGTTGTTTGCTTCCGTATCATCTTACATATTACAAATCGAAAATTATCAGAGTTTGATTGGATAATAGTAGATCATGTCACGATTACAATTTGATGTTGAGCTGGCAGCAGATGAAGATCCGAAGAATAATATCATAATTATAAAATCAATAACAAAAGAGAATGGAATAACATATCTCATACCGCCATGTTTTCAAGCAGCAAAACACCACCTTCAATTGTTAAAGTTACCAGAATTTTTGAAAATAAAAAAATCATTACAGAGAAGAGGTCAAAATCGAAAGGTGTGGATGTCTGTGCCAAGTGATGTTTTAGCACTGTACGAAGATGATGTTGGAAATATGACATTTAATGATTATTTATTGCAAGAAATTACTCAAGTCACAAGCCAATCCACTACAGATGGAAAATTATTGGAAATTTTAGAGAAATTAAGTGATAAATCCAGTGTCAACAAAGAAAAACATAACAATTTGAGCAAAATAAATGAAAAATTTGTTTTAAAGAAGTTTGATAACAAGATAACTAATGCAAAACAATGGTTGCAAAGTTTTGAAAGTGAATGTACAAGATTTGATTTAAATGGTGATACAGAGAAAATTAGTGCATTGAGATTATTTTTGAATGACTCAGAAAGTGACTGGTATGAGTCTATGTTAATTAAACACAGTTTAAACTCGCTGTGGAAAATATGGCAAGTGAGTTTTCTAAACACGTTTGCAGATAGAAGTTGGTCCTGTGTAATCTATGCACTGAGTTTCAAACATTTAAATGGTTCTCTGTTGGAATATGCATTGAAAAAGCAGCGATTGTTACTAGAATATAATAATGATATAGATACCAGAACTCTCACTGACTTAATTGTCGCAGGATTGCCAACTTACATTACAAGTAAACTGGATAGACAAGAGGTGACAGACCCGATTCTTCTGTTTAGTGCCCTACGTATGTATGAAAATCACAATAAAAATGTACATAAACATTTTGCTGAGAAGAAAAGCTCCTCTAAATCAGAAGTGGAATTTAAAAAAAAAACACCTTGTCAAATATGTTACAATATGGGAAAGAAAAACAGATTTCACTCTGAAGATTTGTGCTGGTTCAGACAAGACAAGAACAGTAATGACAATGTAAAACACTGCAAAAACTTGATGTTGGAGATTGATCAATTTCAGGATACAAAAAACTAGATATTCCCCCACTAATAGAAGTTGAGGTTATACTGAATGACAAACTGAAATGCACAGGTATTTATGACCCTGGCTCAAATATAACCTTAATAAATTCCAAATTAATAAAAGTCACAAATTCAAAGGAAAATTACTTTGAAAATAAATTCGACACAATTGGTGGTGGGGGAAAAACAACAGGTTTAATAAGATTAAATGGGAAAATACTGACTATTGAAAAGGAAATAAATGCATTTATTTGCAATGATAAAAACTTCACTCATGATTTGATTTTGGGACTGGATACAATAAAGCGGTTTGGATTGACCCATGATGGGAATTTAAACATCCAACTTCAGGAAAATGCCAACCCAGGTAAAAATAAATATATCAGTCCCAATAAAAAAAAAATTTAATAATCAAGAAATTGAGACAAGAGAGATTGAGTCAGAAATATTCAATTATGAAATAAATTTCAATGAGGGCATAGATGTGAATAAATTTGATATAGATACCACTCACTTGGAACATGATCAAAAAATGAAAATTAGTGAATTGCTAAATGATTATAAACACATATTTGCCAAAGATAAATACGATGTAGGCCGAGTGAAAAACTATGAAGCATTTATAGACCTACAAGTAGATAAATATTGCTCAAAAAGACCATATAGATGTTCCTTAGATGATAAAGAAGAAATCGAGAAGCAAATTGGACAATTGCTAAAGAATGAATTAATCGAAGAATCTTATAGCCCATTCGCAGCTCCAGTAACATTGGCATTCAAACGTGATGAAGGAAAAAAAGTCAAGATTATGTATCGACTTTAGAGATCTTAATAAGATTATCATCCCACAGCCACAACCGTTTCCTCTAATAGAAGATCTAATGGTAAAAACCATAAACTGTAAGTATTTCACTACTCTTGACATTAATTCTGCTTTTTGGTCTGTACCATTGAAGATTAGTGACAGAGAAAAGACAGGTTTTGTTACACAAGAAGGTCATTTTCATTGGACTTGCCTTCCTTTTGGACTTAAAACATCTCCGGCAATTTTCCAAAGAATCCTGACTAATATAATAAGAAAACATAACCTGTCAAATTTTGTAATGAACTACATTGATGATATTATGGTGTTTTCGAAAACTTTCAATGAACATATGGAACATTTATCGCAACTGCTGGATGCAATTGCTGAAGAAGGATTCCGTCTGAAATTAACAAAATGTAAATTTGCAGCACAGTCTGTAAGATTCTTGGAACATATAGTAAAAAATAATACAATCACTCCTTTGAAAGATAACCTCAGATCTATAGCAGGATTTGCAGCACCACAAAACAAGAAACAAATAAGACAATTTCTAGGTAAAGTAAATTTTTATAATAAATATATTCCTAATGCTACAATAATTCTTGATCCAATACACAATTTACTTAGAAAAAACATCAGTTTCGATTGGTCAGATGATTGTGAAAATGCTTTCCAAACAATAAAAAACCATTTGTGCTCTGCCCCAATTCTGGCTATTTTCGACCGAGAGGCACCAACTTTTATATACACGGATGCAATTATCAAAGGAATTGGTGCAATACTAAAACAAACGCAGAAATGTGGAGAAATGAAACCAGTGGCGTACTTTTCAAAAAAGTTGAATGATTCCCAAAAAAAGAAAAAAGCCATATTTTTAGAATGCTTAGCAATAAAAGAAAGTTTGAAATTTTGGCAACACTGGCTAATAGGAAGCTCATTCACAATTTACACGGATCACAAGCCACTAGAAAATTTAAATATAAAAAACAGAACAGATGATGAACTGGGAGACATGATTCATTACCTTTCACAATATAACTTTGTGATAAAGTACAACCCAGGGAGAAACAATACAGAAGCAGACTGCTTAAGCAGAAATCCTGTGTATGAAAGCCACGAAAACGAAGAAGATAACTTGAAAACAGTAAATATTGTAAAGATTGAGGAAATATTGGAGGACCAGAACAAAAATCCAAACATACAGGACAAAAATAGTTTTATAGGAGAAAAGGGTATATATTATAAACGGAACAACAAGAAAAAAAAAATCGTTTTATCCGAAGGCTACAGTAAGATATTAATAAAAAAGGTGCACGAGCATTTCTGTCATGTAGGAATAAATCAAGTCGAGTCAAAAATAAGACCATTCTACACACCACCAAACCTACTGAATAATATAAAGTTGATTTGCAGTCAATGTGAAGTTTGTATAAGAAACAAATCACGATTGAATAGAAATTATGGACTCATGTCACAATTAGGACCGGCAGAAAAATCTTTCCAAATCATGTCCATAGATACAGTAGGAGGATTTGGTGGCAACAGGTCTTCAAAAAAGTATCTACACTTGTTAATGGATCATTTCACACGTTATGCTTACATTTCATGCTCAAAACACAATTAACTAAGGACTTTATAAAACTGGTAGATCAAGTGATCAAGGACAATGAAGTTGAGATATTACTCTCCGATCAATATCCAGCACTGAATTCAAAAGAGTTCAAAAAATATTTGCAGGACCACTCTGTTAATTTAATTTTTACAGCCTTGGATGCTCCTTTTTCAAATGGTCATATTGAGAGGTTGAACCAGACGCTGGTAAATAGGATTAGATGTGTCTGGAATAGCAAGGAAAAAAGAACAGCTTGGACAACTGTGGCAATGGATTGTGTGAAAGCCTACAACTCTACAAACCACACAGTGACAGGTTATTCGCCTCTTTACTTGTTAAGTGGAGAACCAACCGATGTACTACCAAAGGACCTAAAAAAAAAACGAATGGAACCCGGAGAACTGGAAAAAGACAGACATACAGCATTTCTCAGATCAAAAAAATCACATGAATTGAACAAGGCCATTTTTGACAAAAATAGAATAGATTACAAGTTTCAAAAAGGTGATATGATTTACATAATGGACTGTAATAAGTTAAACAGATCAAAAATGGATGAAATTAGAATTGGTCCTTTTGAGATCGAAGAAATGGTATCAGATTCACTATGTAGAATCAACACTGGGAAGAATAAAAAGTCCTTGGGATTGTACCATGTGACAAAGCTTATTCCCCACTTCAATCACTCAAATTAATCTCAGCCAATTTGCACTTTTGAGGGGGGGAGATGTAAGCTTTGTATGCTATGTTGTGTGCGCGACCCTGGATATGAGTTGTGTACGCCGCCTATGTGTACGAGTCTGGCGCGGCAAACGTAAAATGACAATGACAGTACACTCGAGATAAGAGAATTTAAGTCTGCTGTGAAGTGAATTATTTCTGCTTTTAATAAGGAAAAGAATTAATTCGAATATAATTGTTAGTTTAACTAAGACAAGTAATAGAGTAAAAATTGGAAGTAAAAACCTTTAATTTTCGATTTTCTATTTTTAGGTTAGTAGATAATGATTCATAATGTGTAATATTTTATCTCAATTTATTTGGTCGTTTAATTTTATAATAATATTAAACTTTTCTATTTTTAGATAAATCAAATTGTGTGTTGTTTGCTTCCGTATCATCTTACATATATATATATATATATATATATATATATATATATATATATATATATATATATATATATATATATATATATATATGTATGTGTTTGAATTTCAGTTTATACTCAATTATCAGTCAGTATTCTGTTAGCATCTGAAGAAGTCGTTTGTAACGTCGAAACGCGTCGTGCTGTATTGTCAATAAAGTGTAAATCAAAAGTTCAAGTGTTTTAATTATAATGGATTTACGTCAAGTAAACGCCAACACTATTAAATATGAATTTCATCTTTGTTATCTCCTGATTCCAACCTTGAAGTGACAATTACTTATTGAAAAATTGATTGCTCGCAGTTAGTCTGCCGAATGGGGTTATTCTTCGATTCAAGCTTTTCCAGTATACTTCGAGTACAATAAATGAAACTTAACTCATTATTTGTTTTTCAGGTAACGTTTTCGTTATCGTTGCTATCCTCCTGGAGAGAAATCTACAAAGTGTCGCAAATTACTTGATCCTCTCACTAGCTGTGGCTGATCTTCTGGTCGCCTGCCTAGTGATGCCTCTTGCCGCCGTCTATGACGTCAGTCAAGAGTGGATGCTCGGGCCAGAGTTGTGCGATATGTGGACATCCAGCGACGTTCTCTGCTGCACGGCGTCAATTCTTCATCTAGTGGCCATAGCGCTGGATAGGTCAGTAAAACTCTTTTGAAATTGACGTCATTCATCTAAATATATAATTGAAAAATATAATATTGTTGAGACTGATCTTTCATCATTATAGCCATCAAATGGTTTTTATACATTCAAAATATCGTCAGCTATTTTAATAACAATTAAAATAGATATTTCGGAAATAAATATAACCACTTCATTCAATAACATAAAAACAATTAAAACAGCTGAAGTAACGAAATTTCGACCCTCCAAAAAGTATCTAGAGTCAACTTACTGTTTGTATATTCGGCAATGGAGGTATATGAAGTCATACATTGTATTTACCTTAATAGTACATATATATATATATATATATATATATATATATATATATATATATATATATATATATAATTTCTGAGTAAACTAGATTGCGTTGCTCTGTAAACAAACTTTTTATTGATTAATATTACATGCTAGTTCACACTATTCACAATATTCCTACATGTAAACAAAGAAACGACATTTAAAGTTTATTATTCGAAAAGGATAGAAAATAATAGGGTATAATTGTTTCCATATTATTGTGAATCAAACGTTCATATTCAATCAATCAATCAGGAATCGATGACTTTCGAAACCACAACAGGTCCTATAAGTACTTCAATGAGGGCAACAACAATTTGTGAAAATTCACGTGAGCTCTCTCTATCGAAAAAAAGACGTATAAACTATTCCTAGCGTTCTAGATTCCTACTCATGACAACATTAGTGCGAGTATGTGAGGTTTCGTGGACATTTTATACGAACACCACAGAAATCTGTCTACAATGTGTAGGAATGTTCTCATGCCGAATCGCTCCAGATCACGCCCCAGCGGGCAAAACGATAGGTAGTTCCAAGAATCACGAATCATTCATAATAGTAAATACCGAGACTCTTAATCGAAATATCGAAATATTTCAATTAAAACTCTCAGGAAGCTCTCTACACGAATGTCGTCAACGAGTAGGAATCTAGTACGCTATGGAGAGTTTATACGTCTTTTCTTCGATAGAGGGAGCTCACGTGAATTTTCACAATGTGTTGTTATATTCATTCGTTGAACATGAAGCGGATTTCAAGTCTGGTTTCCGTAAGTAATCCAGTATTCATCTCCTATATTTTTAAAAAAATTAAAACTTTGTGATATACTATTCCTATAACTTCAGGGACTTTTTGCAGAAGTGCTTCTTTCATCATTCAGCTTCAAATTAAATACACTTTAAATATGGTGTTATTGTCCTTTGAATATGTTGAGTTTCTTCTGATACTTTCAACAATTACAGGTGTTTTTCATGGGAAAACCTTCATTTCAGTTGTCCTTTCCTTGCGAATTGAAATTGAATCTTTCTTGAATTGAGTAAATCTCAATTTAATTATTTTGTAAATCAAATTTTTCTTCACAAAATTGCAATTCACAACGAATGCTCAACTCATACAAAGATCTGTCAATTGATAAAGCTTGTTATTACGGAAATATTTCAAAAAAACTATACACAATCAAGAGACAATAACACCATATAGCAATAAGGTGTTATACTGTCATTGCCTATATCAGAAGGATTGAAAATTGAAGAACTTTTGTGAATATAGACTTGAAATAACATATATGAATATATCTTTGTGGCCCTTCGTATTGTCTTGTTCCTTTTCACCACTCAGCTGAAAAGCCAGGATTACCAAGTGAGGTTTGAGTCCACTGTCATATTAATTTCGCATTGCATTATATTCGTTAAAAGCTTACATCCAACATCCCTTCGTATTATGCATTTCGCAAGGCCGAATTCGCGCCACATCAACAAGAACCGGAATCGGTATCGCGTTCCGACGAATCGCCAGAGCAGAGAAGACGTTCCTTATCAGAAATGCCACTTAATCTCGGTAGCAAGGAGTTCGGGAGTCCGGTATTCGATTATCGACAGGACCGACTATACTTTACGGTTCGGCGAGGTCCAACGCGGCGTGCGCGAAAATAAATTGAATTCGCGGCGATAACTCAAGAACGGACAAAAGCTATTATGCTCTAATAGAGGATTGTTGTCAACGACCCTCGATTCTTCTTATTGAAAAACGCTATCTTAACTATGCGTTTACTGGTGCATTACTCGTGAAGCGGTCTCAAATTCGTTTATATAATGTCTGATATATATATATATATATATATATATATATATATATATATATTGTGTTAAAACTAGATGGGATATTATTAGTCTATACTAAAAGTTTTATTCGAAATATTTCCAATTAAACTCAAAGGAAGGTGTCTTTACAAATGTGTCACTGAAAACTCAACCTATCACTACCGAGAGGGAATACTTAGCGCTTTTCCAAGTATATAGAACTTGTGAGAAAAACTATATGGCACTGTTCAATTTTATTATGAGAATCATCAACCGCATGCATCCAAACAATCAAGTTTCGATGTCTTTTCCAAACGCAACAAGGTACTATCTCACAAAATTAAGCGAAACACGAGTGAACTACAAACGCGAGGTCCCTCTATCGATGAATCAGGATAAACTCTCTCAAGCATTGTAAGCATTCATGACAAGATTTGTACGATTTTGTTGACAACGTTTATGTGTAAATTTTCCTGAAAGTTTCATTTGGAGTACTTCGATATTTCGATCAAAAATCTCTGCGTAGACCAAGAGTGGAGAATGTCGAACCCATGACTTCCTAGAAACTATATATATATAAATTAAAATGAAAATTGTCGGCATATCCCGCAGATTGGTAGCAGCCGTTGACACGTGTTTCGACCTTAGTGGATCTCCTCAGAATGGCGTAGACAAGGTCTAGTTGTACGAACCTGGAGGTGGAAAAACGAAAAGAAAAATCAAGTAACCAAAACAACCTCTGAAGATAGTCGCAACATTGTTTACCTTGTTTCTATTTCCAGATTCGTACACCCTGAAATTGGCTACGCCGTTCTGAAAATATAATTTCTACTCTTTACATACACACATATATAATTGCATATGCATATATACATAGATATTATTCATATTATACATCCTCTCCCGTGCATTCTTCCATTATTTTTTGTTTGATGATTGTGAAAAGATAATTTGATGAATATGAATCAAACTTGTGACGTGAATTCCACGTCTCTCTTATTTAGCAACCTCTCACAGTACCGAATATCCATTTTTCTTCTTTTATAGGAGTTTTGAAAGTGGAAATGTACGAATTGTCGAGAATGACAAGAATAGATATTTGCAGACGCATTTATATCTGATTTATGATAGCGAGAGTTGACGCTTCTTCAATCTGCTACTTGTTGACTTTTCAACTTCACTTCGAATTTACGTCATTTTCCAGGGAATACGATTCGTTCAACGGAGTACAGAAAAGATTGGGCTGTGGATAGTGCTTTCAGTAGCATACGACCTGAAGAAATTCTACCATTTTGTTCGTAGTATACATTCAATTCATTTTGCGAATACGGTTGAAAATACGTTCACTCATATTGAATTATGAAACCTTTCCTACAGCACATGAGGATATATTGACATGATGGTCATGAATGCATTCGGAGTAAATACCTTTTCTGTTATAGAGGGGGATTTTTTAAGAGTAGTTTTTTTTAATCGAATAGAACTTTCAATTTGCATCATATATACGAAATTTTTATTGAAATTGATAATTTGGCCTTTGCCATTTACACTTTGAAGATAACTTCATGTAAATGGTGTCCGCGGTTCCGTATCAAATGGAGGATAAAACTTCGCGTCACTTCTTCGAGCATTTCGGTCTTCCACGGTCGTCTTGAGGAAAAATGGACCGATGATGCCACCAACCCATAAACCACACCAAACTGTCGTTTTTTCGGGATGCATCGGTAATTCTTGTATGGCATGTGGCTGTTCATCACTCCAGATGCGACAGTTTTGTTTATTTACATATCCGTTAAGCCAGAAATGAGCCTCATTGCTGAACACAATTTATCGATAGAACAGCGGATTTTCATTGAGCTGTTCTAAGGCCCATTCACCATAAATTAGACGTTGTGCTAGGTCATTCGGCTTCAGTTCTTGGAGAAGTTGAATTTTATAGGCTATCAAACCCAAATCAACACGTAAAATTTTCCATGTGGTTGAGTAACACATGCCCAATTGCTGAGAACCGCGACGAATTGACATTTCACGATCCTCATTAACACTGTACGCTACGGCTGTGATTTTCTCTTCAGTACGCACTGTACGCATGCGAGACAATCGTTTAATGTCCAACGAAGTAAACTTGGTGCGAAATTTGGTGATAACAGCACAAATTGTTGATTCACCAGGTCGAATATGATCGTAACAAAGGATACACATTTTTCACAGATCACGAATTTTGATAGTAAATTTCAACAATTTTCAATCGTTGTTCGTTTGTAGGTCTTACTAAGTCGGGAGAACACCCGACTATGGTGTGATAGAACTAGGGTTCGAGCCACGATGAAGGCATGGGTGTTCCTGTATATCCTGATTCAAATAGTTTAAATAATGATGTATGACGGTTAATGTTCATTCGGAACAGGCGTTAAACTGTAGGTCCACTGAAGTGAAAAAAACCAAATCATATCTGAACTTTTTTTCTCCATTTCACATTATATTTATTAATGCGTATTGATTTCCTATTTGAACCGAGCACACATTCGTTTTGAAAAAATTCTAGCTGATACTTTCGATCGACATTAGACGTCTGAGAAATTGGTTATCGTTCAATACACTGATGTAGTATCAAAAATAAACGATCATTCGAATATTCATAATTCGAAATGATTACTGAATATTCGTAATTTATTTAAACGCTTACAAAAAATTCAAAATAGGGACCTGAGAATTTTTCTTAAGTGCAGTAGACGAACCTCTGTCAAGAGAATGCTTAATGTTTGTAGACTAATGAACGCGAATCAAAGTATTATTTATAAAACCTCAGATTTTATTTATAAAATTAAAAATTATATGCTACCCTTGTATTTGAGCAAAAACCTACAATAGGCATGATGACACTAATCAAAAATCACAAAAATACTATATTTATCTGATAAAACTTGAAGCTTAGGATAAAAAACAAGCATTGTTTTTCTTATTAAGAGTGTGATTGATATATATTTTTATAAAATGAAACTACAAAATAAGGCAATCCGCCATGATATCTTGAACACCAATCAGAGCTCATGACGTCAGTGTCAAGTAAACACGAGCCGGCGCCAAAATTATATTTCGTATTGTTAACCTCCACTACGACTGTGTTTTCATTTATTAATTCAATTTCACTATTTGAGTGTGAATGTTATTAAAATAACACGAGTTATGGATCAAGGATTTATTAAGGCAAACAGCGAATGTAGAATGTAGAAGCAAACAGATGATGTAGAAGGTTTCAAAGGAGAAGTCATTTGATTAACTAAATTAGTTTTTGTTTGAGTGGCTTTACTTCGAAACTTATAACTCGTATATACTTGGATTGATTTATCCACCATCTTATTTGCATTTTCTTGTGAAGTATTGCTTATGGGTGCTTGTGAAGCTGAAAAAGACAAAAAAATAGTATTTATAAAATATTACCTTCAAATACACATTTAAAAAGAATTTACAAAGATTTACAAAGAAGTGGAATAAATTTGTATTACAAATAAGTACCTACATGAACTTCCACATGACACCTCTTCAAGTTCCACATGCTTTGTACCTATTTCCTCTAAATCTTTCAGACATTCTCCTATCAATGTCTTTCTTTGTTTTTTGAGAATATATGGTCTTTCTGTAGCATCTGATGTTCGTTTCCTTCTATCTGGTTGACATTGAAATTTAGTGGGCATACACCCCGGTTTCATGCGGATCTTTGACACGATCCTACACGATTTGACGATCCCATCAGATGATATTCCATATAATTATCCATATCATTTGGTAACTGAAATTTGAATAAAATACATAATATAACATCAATGAGATGAAATTTCGAGGTTAGACCTCGAAATAGATTGTTTATATTTTTACATTTAGACCACGTACAAAATATTATTACCAAATATCATATAGTATACTAGAATCTACAAAACAATGTGAAAACTTACATCAAAGTGATCTTCACAAAAATAGACGACAGTGCTGGACAATATTGCATTTGAATCTCGCCTTGCAAGTTGAAGCCACTTGTTTCGTGTTGTTTTATTTTTAGAACGAATACAAATAACTTATTAGGAGTTTTTATGGATGTGTTTGCACACTGGGGGACCCCACACCACTTATACACTTTCGAATTCATTTTTAATACCATAAAATAATTAAATTGTTGCACGAACCCAGAACCTAGTGTTTGAGTTACCGATTATTGACGTCACAAGCGCCGCCATGACACTGACAAGCGTTTTAGGTAAACAAATAAATTTCTATCTTAAAATTGCATTTTTTTCCTATTAAACTCTTGATTTCTGCAGAAATATCTTATTTTTTGTAAATAGTATACATTTGTGGACATTATAGGCTCGTTTTTAAAAAACTGTCATCATGCCCATTCAATTGTGATGTGCATAATCATGAAACATGGCATCGAAACGATTTTTATTCAAATACGTTCCAAACATTTTCAATGAATAAGTCCACGTTTAGCCAAGGTTTTAAGTTATTTAACGGATTACCTGGAGAGTTGAAATACTGAAGAAATAATAAAAATTTCAGAAAACTATTAGTTTCATATATAAGCAATAATATAGTTTAAATTGTAAGTAGATAGTGGTTGTAACGAATCTTATTGTACTGACTAGCTTTTACTAATAAAGATTATTATTATTATTATTATTATGACTTGGTGAAACATTATATCGATAATGAATTTAAATACTCGGCTTAACTTTCACTGAGTATATACATATACATATTTTTCTTTATTCATTCTTCATATCAATGTTACTTCATTTTCAATATTAACCACAATTTTAATTTCGGTTGATATTGTATTTGTAATTCTATTATAATTGTAATATTGATATTGTTATCAGTTGGTATTGCAATTATCACTTCAGTTAATATTGTTATTACTCTTGGTAATGGGCTAACCACACGAAAAAAATGTTGTTCCTCTGAGTTATTAATATACTCAGAGAAACTTAGGCCAAGTGTGGTAAATTTGATTTATTGTACAGAATCAAAACTTCAGAAAAACTGATTATATACTATTAAGATTTTGTTAAAGTACCATTTTCGAAAAGTCAAGTGGGCATTCAAGGCACCAGGATATTGTGGATATGGACAACAGAAAACCTCACAAATTAACAACATCGAGCAGTAATTGCAAATGCACTTGGAAAAATAAAGGCAAGTGCAAGTATATAAGTTCGCTTTTGGACAGAGTTATATCTATTCGGGAAGACTAAACATAAACCATAAAAAACGAAACACAAAATATTGGGAAATTTATTCACCATAGCATTTGTCCCATTGATAGAGGTGGGACCAAATATTGAGAATGTTTACAGCAAAACCAGACATCCAGATGATTACTGCGGTGCATCGAACCAAACGAAGCAAGTAATAACAATAATAATAATAATAATAACAATATAACTTTATTAACAAAAGCCACTCAATACAATTAGGTTCGTTACAACCACTATCTACAGTTTGAACTATATTATAGAGTATATACGAGGGCGGTTTGATAAGTCAATGAATTTTTGAATTTCCCGCGCAGTTATTGCAAATGCAACAGTGCTGCCGTCAACTGTAATCTATTAGTGGGCAACTGTCTCATTTTGAGCAAACTACGTCATGCAGTTGGTGTTTGATAGCCATTCAAATCAAACAACCTCGTGCATTTTCACGAAAATGGAAAAAAGTGAATTTCGTGTGCTGATTAAGCATTACTTATTACGTAAAAAACCTGAAAATCACTGAAACTAAGGAAAAGCTTGATAAATACTACGGGGACTCGGCACCATCAATTTCAATGGTAAAGAAGTGATTTACAGAGTTCCGTTGTGGTCGTACCAGCACAAGTGACGCCGAAAAGGTCACCCAAAAGAAGTGATCACGCCGGAAATCGTCGATAAAATCCATGAAATGATATTGGATGATCGGAGAATCAAAGTACGTGAGTTGGCTCATGCTGTAGGTACCTCAACTGAACGGGTACAACATATTTTACACGAATATTTGTACATGAGAAAGCTCTCCGGCAGATGGGTACCGCGATTGCTCACACTCGACCATAAGCGCAATCATGTGACAACTTCAAAAGAGTGTTTAGCGATGTTCAGCCGTAATCCAGACGAATTTTTGCGCCGTTTTGTTACTGTGGACGAAACATGGATCCATCACAACACGCCAGAGACCAAGGAACAATCGAAACAGTGGGTTGCTCGGGGTGAACGTGAACCAAAGAAGGCCAAACAAAGTCTGTCAGCCAACAAGGTCATGGCCACAGTTTTTTGGGATGCACGCGGTGTCATTCAAATTTATTACCTCGAGAAAGGTAAAACAATCACCGGCGAATATTATTCAAAGCTTTTGGACAGATTCGGCGTTGACTTAAAGCAAAAACGGCCGTATTTGGGGAAGGAAGAAAGTGCGGTTTCATCAAGACAATAACCGTGTGCACACTTGTTTAGTCACGATGGCCAAAATCCGCGAATTGAGATACGAACTGCTACCCCATCCAGCATAATCTCCAGAGTTAGCCCCCTGCGACTATTATCTGTTTCCAAACCTGAAGAAATGGCTGGGTGGTAAGAGATTTGAGTCTAATGAAGAAGTCATTACCGAAACAAACGCGTATTTTGAGAACCTTGAGAAAACTTATTATTTGGAGGGTATAAAAAAATTCGAAAAACACTAGACTAAATGTATCGAGCTGAAAGGTGATTATGTAGAAAAATAAAATGTTTATTAGCTGCGTAATTCGTTAAATAACTTAAAACCTTGGCTAAAGGTGGACTTTTTCATTAAAGTTGTATGGAACGTATTCAAATAAAAATTGTGTCGATGCCGCGTTTCATGATTGTGCACATCACAATTAAATTGTAGGTTTTCGTTCAAACACAAGGGCAGCATATCATTTTTGATTTTATGGATGAAATCTAAGGTTTTATAAATAATACGTTGATTCACATTCATTAGTCTACAAACATAAAGCATTGTTTTTGACAAAAGTTCGTCTATTGTACTTAAGAAAAATTCTCAGACCCCCATTTAAAATTTTTTGTAAGTGGTAAACTGAATTTTTTTTTGTAAGTTGAACAATGATATGAGGCAATAGAATACTCCTAAAACGCAAAATTAATTGCGTTTCATTAAAGATTAATTGCGTTTTATTTTTCAATTGAATTCATATTTAATTTGTTACTAAGTCTTCTCAAATAACCGACTTTTTTTGACATTTTATTGACGATATATTCACCATGGGATTTGAAGTTCAGACATTCATCTATCATTATACCCAATTATTTCATTCCATGAACATGTTCCAAAGAGTTATTTCCAAGTTGGAGTTCAAAGTTTTTAATATCAGTGTTACTCAATTTATATTTTGTTGCTACTATGTATTTTGATTTTTTCATATTCACTTTCAGATTATTGCCACAGAGTCAAATATATACAGTCTGTTCAGATCCTGATTAACTTGCCTGTACATTGCATCAAGATCCGAGCCAAAAAGATCCGAACAAAAACATAAATCATAGCATCGTCCGCTCTTATTTCATCATCAATTCATTTTACTTTGTTATTAATTTCATGTGTTTTTCTAGCTATACGGCACAATTCATCCAATATGGATTCAGCAGCCTCGATAGAATTAAATGCTAATTTTTTACATCACTGATGTCATTGTTCCATGGAATATCTACTATTCTGTTTTGCATTTCAGTTGCAATTTAATTGGTGAAGGATCGTGAAGAGTATATTTCGTTTTTACCCCTGGTCTTTTCTGTATTTCGTAACTTCATTGACAATATAGAATGATCAGATATCCTAGGAGTATGATGTCTATGAAACTCTAGCCTTTTTTTATTAGTTATTATATAATCTTAGTGCAATGCACAAGTTCTGGTACCGTTTCTAACTCGATAATATAATAACTGATACAATTTCATTCATATCTAGCTGACTCGGCGAACTTTGTACGCCCATTTATTTTTCTATGAATATTTTTCAAAAAGCCGGAAAAACATGTTCTACTATTTGTGCTACACTATCTTGTTTTTAATATTTATTCCATTTGGAGCCAGGGTCTTACTCACTTACAAAGGGGCTGCTATACTTCCTGTTGTTTCAAATCAGTGGAATTATCAAATAGTTCCCATATGACCACGTTTGATGTATTAAAAAAGATTAACCGACATGCTCCTAACTTAGTAGCAAGTACTTGTCCCAATTCATCACTAATTATAGGAGATATTTGCTAGGTGTAGGTCAAAAAATGTTCAGCATTCAGTCCGTTCCCGGAAACCAATGAATATAGTGGCTCTGGTGGCTGTACCAATAGCGTCTATTTGAATTGACTCTTCACGTAATATTTTGTCGCATCATCGGTAGTATTTTCTAATCAATAATAATTAAACTTTGCCTTCCAATATTGACACCCAACGTTCATTGGTCCAATAGCAACGATTTGCTGTGAACTGTAATCTATTTCAACGTTATAATTGAATGCAGATTGATAGGAGTTAAACGCAACCTTTTCATATTGTTAATTTCGATTCCATCGAAAAATAACTTCATTCCGAGCTTCACGTTACTCGTCAGTTTGACTCGCTCTTTTATGTCTTTGTCTTGCTGCATTGCGAGTTCTGCGACCTAAGTTTGTACATCTAATAGCTATCATATTCAAAAACAAATTTTAAATAAAAAAACATTAGAAAGAATAATAAAAAACGAACTGTAAATTAAATAACACTATGTATTCTTCTTTATATCCAAATATACCACAAGCTTTGTTAGTAACGTGTATGTAAGTCTATTCAAATTTACCAAAATTTTATATTTATTTGAAGTTTTAATATTAGTTGTGATAGCTCTGAACTAACCAAAATGTGTGATAAGATATTCAGTTTTTTTACATCCTCTTTTTGAGAATTAATAATAATTTTTTACTCATATTATTAATTACGTATTCTTGAATTTTCTAATTTTACACGCACTTTTTCAAATTTTTCCCCTGACAATAACAAACAACAAAAAAAATAGTGAAATCGGTACGTTGACTCTACTTTTTAGTTAGAAATCGTTTTCATGGGAAAAAAATGGTCTGTTTTCAGGGTTTTCCCGGCAATTATTCCATTTTTTCTCGCCTTAAAAAGCATCCTTGGACTTCAACGAACATTTGAGAAAAAGAATTGGCAAAATTGGTCACGACGTTGTTGAGTTATGCGCTTACCAACACATTTTACGATTCATTTGTATATTATACTCGTAGATTCTCCTGAAAAATAAATGTCACAAGATCCACGTCTTCTTCCTCACATTTTTTCCACTTCGTCTCAGTCTTCGATACAATGAAGAATCTAAGCTACTAGTGGATAAACTAGCCTCAAAACCAGTGCTACCCACAGATTTAAAATATAATTATTATGATGTTTCCTAAAATTCCCGAACATTTTTAAACAGAATTTCATCTATGTGTCGCCATTGCCTTTAAAATACACTGTTTGTTTGTGTATGTGCTATAGATTACAAGAGAAGCTTTAATTCAAGAAATTATTTCAATGTTTTCCAAGCATAATGAATTAAGTAAGAAATTGGTTTTTTACTGGATCAACCTACGCAATGAAATATCTCAATGAATATCTCAACGAAAATGTTCAGTTTCTACAATCTCGCACGTTTTCATTTCCGATATTTCACAGCGAAATTGACGAATATATCCATATTCTCATGCGTTCTTCAACTGGAAAGTTACTTCAGATCCATCCACGTGCACAAACTCCGCAAAACCCGACAAGTGTGAATACGCGCATTGAAAAATGGACTCGTAAATACTTTTCATCATATTTCCCTGAAGGCACCAATGAGCGCCTCTTTTCGCTCGAACGAATTTCACGGTTGGGAAAACACTGTTTTTCCGGACTACCCTCTCCGCGCGCTCGATGTTTATTAGTTTAGAAAGATGCACACAAAGGCGACGCAAGAAGATGGAAAAAAATTTGTCGTTGACAAGTTGCAAATACTATTTTCATACTAAAAATCTCCAAGGGAGGTATTGTGCTCAAGTTCCCCAGTTACTATTTCGATGAACTTTGGTTAGTAAAAAGTTATCGACTACAAGGGTCGGTCGAAAAGTTCGTGGATTTGAGGTTGGTGTTGTGTAGTGAAACGCGACGTCGGCTTACTATTCTTATCTTAATTATTCTGATTATGAAGAGTAATGGGTCGAGAGACACGGATAAAGATCATAAACAGAAAACGAAATCTCAATTGAGATTATTGAAAATAATTGATATCCATATCTATCCATCAATTGTATCAACTTACAAACACAATGATTTTTGAATCAATATATATTGCCATCGACATGACGGCATGCTGACCTGGTACACATAGGCAAATTTTTAAAAGCGACAAAAGTTGCTGTTAGGCGAATGTTATATCGCCGGTAGCTACCCGCGACCATTAAGTTGACGGTTAAAAGTAACAGTGTAATGGACTTTTCATGCCGACTCAGATCAGGCAGTAAAACACAAAGATGATCCAAAACTAAAAATAATCTTTATTATTTACAATTCAAATATATACACAAAATAATAATTAAAATAAAAATATATTCTACTAACGAAGTTTTCCGTGGATAAGCAGTAAGGTGCCTAGACAGTACGATTCACATATGCTCTTACCTTCGACCGTTCGAAAGCGTCCCTCGCTGCTCCACTGACCGATTACGCGGGTCAAACCACGACCTGCAAAGAAAACGACGTCGCCCGGAGTGAACACCTCCGGAAAGATGGGTGAGGAGCAAGGAAATGAGTCAATCAACACTCGGCCTACGGAGAAACTCTTCGGAGTCAACACCTCCGAGAGAACTAGGGAAGGACCGATCAACACTCGGTCCTAAGGAGAAGCCCTTCGGAGTCAACACCTCCAGGACAACAGGGAAGGAAGGGTAGAGGAAAATGGTCAACGCCCAGTTTCCAGGGAAGAGTTCTCTGAAGTCAACACGTTCAGTGAATTCAGTGAACTGACGTTCTGTTCTAAGAAAATATCTACACTTGTTTTGTTGAGGACTGGACCAAACTCCTTTGCCTCTTCATTATGGTTTACCCTTTCTTCTACAGTTTTTTCTAGTGAAGTATTTCTCAAAACTGTTTAAGCTGTGTTCTTGAATAGTTTGATCAACTTCTCTTGTTCGCTGATGAATTCAAGCTTCTGCTTTGTGGTCGCATTCGTGTTAACGAATGCGATCAACATTCTACCTAGAATGGTCGCTAATTCTGTTTTTTCTGTCATATGGGGTGTTACTTCTGCGGCCTTCTTTTGCCAGAAGTTTTCTCTCGGTTGCGGGGCTGGTTTGAATGTTCCAGTCGTCGTTGGTTTCGTGGATGGATTGTTCGGGGTTTTTAGGGCATTTAACGTTTGTTGATAAGTGCTATCCGTTACAGTTGGCGCATTTAGGCGTTTTCGTCTTCGCTTTTTTGCATTTGTAGGAGTAATGAGTTTCTCCGCATTTCATGCATTTGGGGTCGGCGTGACAGTTCCTCTGCACATGTCCAAATAATTGGCATTTGTGATATTGAACTGTTCCGCTCTTTAACCTCAGACTCTCTACTTGCACAGAGAGTCCGCAGCAAAACCTCTAGTCGTTGTAGATAGACTTATACTCTTTCGGTATTTCGACTAGGACTAGGGCGGCAGGGCGTCCATTCTTTCCCTTCATCCTAACCACTTTCGTGGTTGGATAGCGCTGTTCTCTCAGATCTTCGGTTATTTCTTCTTCAGCTGTTTCGGTCATTATTCCCCTTATAACGACCATCAATTGCTATTCGCTTTTAAGTTGGTATGTGTGGAACTGCGTGTTCCGTTATTTGAGCAGGTGGAACATACGTCCATTCTAAGGTTCACTGGTAGCTATCTTCACTGTTTTCTTCGGTGTCTGAAACTTGAATCCAACGAGTTTCAGACCTTTTCGCGTTAGTGGCATTGTCACTTTTCTGCTTTTTTTGACTCGTTTTCGAGTCTTTTTTGACCGGTTTGTAGGTACAAGCTTCTTTCAGCTGCAATAAGAATTCTGACACATTATTACCTTGGGCGGTCAAGAGTTCGAAGTTCTTCTTCATTTTTTCCGCCTTTTGTTCTAAGGATTGTGCACCTGATTTTATACTCATCGGTTCCTACTCTCGTTACTCCTTCTGTTCGTTTGGTGGTAGCAATCTGCGCGGTGTTCACTTGTTCGTCTCCCATTTCGCGCTCGCGTGTGCTTGCACCCTTACAACTGGTTTGAAAATGTCATCCATCACTGATAATAGCTGATAACATCTGATAACCAACTAAGCAATAGTGACTACACAACGATACGATCCTTCAAGTATATAAAAGAAATAACTTGAAACTTCAAGAAGGTGAGAAAGTACTCAACATACCAAATCCTATGAGTAGAAGAGACAGGCTACCGGCCACCCAGTGGAACAATGTCGAGAAGGAGATGGACCAGGACAACCTGACTGCCTTCTGAGTTTTTGGCGCAATTGTATAGGGATATGCTACCCCAGATAAATTGGAAACATGGGTTGTACAACGAAGAAGATACAAGAGAAACAATACAAATGTAGATTTGGTAACATGATAAATAAAATAATTTCAGCAGATATGAAATTTGAATATTTAATCTGAACTAAAATTGGTGACGGTGAATTATTCATACTTTATCAATCTTCAATGAATTTCATTAGTATAGCCTCTTTTGCTGATCTTCCAGGCTTAAGGAAAACAATATTATTGTCAAATGTGGCAGTTTTATTTGAGAATATGTTTCGATATTCCTATCGGTAATATCAGTAATATTTTCAACTTGCTTCAAGGTGATAATGAAAGAAAAACACGTGAAAGCTGCGCCCCTCTGTTCATATTGACAGACGCATAAGGTTCTGTTGATAATCATGAAATTAATGGAAATTCCATTAACATAGCAGAAATTCAATTCTATTTGCGCGGAGTCTGCACTTTTGACATGATTTAATTCCATATAAATTTTGTGAAAAACTTGATTTAATTGATTATATTAATTCACTGAAACGAACTCTTGCTCTGTGAACACGAACAGGCCGAATTATTAACCAACGAAAAACAATGGAAAAGCTTTATCATGAAAGCGGAACAATCGGCCGGAAAAGCGGAAAATTCGCACGGCCGTTACCTTTTTTTGCGGAATAATTGAATCGTTTAATTAGTATTTTATAAGTAATGGCTTTGAACATTATTCATTGAAATTATGAGCCTGTTGAATATTTTCCATGTTATTCATGTATTTCTATAAAGTTTGGGGCGCCATTATGATAATAATAATAATAACATCAAAGAATGAGATATTGGAACATGAGCGTGGTCATGACTGCTCCAATTATCTTCAGATTTAATGGTATAATCCCGAAAAATCTATTGAAAAATATCAGAGATTTAGGACTTCGCACACATCTCTAAAAGGAATTACAGAAATGAGTGCTGCTTGCCAAAGCAAGGGCTGTTAGGAAGTTTCTGGGACATAATTGAAATCAACATCATGAAGGTCGCCACAGTGAAGATCGCTGTTATGGAGAAAATCACTACTGGCCTGCTGACTTGGAAAGGGCTCCCAAAGAGCTCAATCCCTCTGACATATAATATAATAATAATAATAATAATAATAATAATAATAATAATAAATTGCCTTTATTGCCATATTATACAAAAAGAGAGGCGAAGTCTAACTAAAAGCTACTCCACTTAACCTCTATATATAAAAACAATAAATGAAATGGATAACAAATTAAATTCAAAGAGAAACAAAACATAACATTATAATTAATAAAATAACAGAAACTAAATTCCAAACAAAAAATAATGATTTTTTTTTTATATCAGGGATAAGTGAAAGTTCCCTGTGAGCGAGTGTGATGCCGTAAAGCTTGAAATCGGGAAAAAATAGCATCTTTATCAGCTCTTGGCTAGTTTCTATAACATTCAAGATATTGCGTTCTTATATGTACACTCAGCTATTTACTTAATAAAAAGAAAATGTCTTAATCGTTTTTCGAATATAAATTCATTTTGCGATAACTCAACTCTCTCTCGTGATTTATTTTATAATATAATATAAATAAAGGGAGCCTACGTGAATACTTCACTAGGAAAAATTCCCCTCAATTCGGTGTAGGACCTATGTTCGTTTTGAAAGTCATCGATTCTTGATTGATAGATTAATATGGACTGATAATTCATAATAATGATGAAACAATTGTATCCTATTATCATTCAACAAGATCGATGAATCTTTCGAAACGCTCTTAATATTCACTCTCGAAGTGATGGGTTCGTTCTCGTTGACAACATTTGTGTAGACAGCTCCCTGAGCGTTTTATTTGAAATATTTCGATACTTCAATTGTGAGTCTCAGTATTTAATATATATATATATATATATATATATATATATATATATATATATATATATATATATATATATATATATATATATATATATATATATAAGGAAATGAAATTTTTTGTGCTAATGGCACCGAATGAAATATTTGAGAAAATGAACACTAGAATATTCATTCGAAAAATTCAGATTGATTTGAATTTTTATATATATATATATATATATATATATATATATATATATATATATATATATATATATATATATATATATATATATATATATATATATATATATATATATATATATATATATATATATATATATATATATATATATATATATATATATATATATATATAATAATAATAATATAGTTTATTTAACATAAATTGGCTACAGAATTTTGTAATATATAATTGGCACATTGTTTTCTATAATATGATTTTCCTACTGTCAAATCCAAAATGTAAATAAACAAAAACTACTCTATTCCCACAAAGGCTTTGCCAGAGCGTGGGATAACAATTTCCTCAACTTAAACAATAATTTCTTCAACCAAAACAATAATTCAAAATATAAATAATTCAAAGTAACATCATTCGTTCAGAAAACAAACCCGAAGTCAACACCCCAGACAGAGCGCTTCCAACCACTCATTCCATCAAGGAGCCGATGAGATTTCTAGATCGCTCCATGAGAAACGTTTTCGTTCTAACTACGAATTTTTTCCTAGTTTTCAGATTTCTTATTTCATGTGGTAGAAAATTAAATAATCTATTTCCCAGATATTCGAGAGATCGGCGCCCCACAGTAGTGGAGCAAAAGGCTGTTCTAGTTTTCTGCTGCGCAACACTTCTGGTATGATAGTCGTGTTCAATATAATTTAATTTCAGCTGTTCCTCATATTTTACGATTACACACTTCAAAAAAAAGAGCTGTCTAATATCCAAAACATCTGCCTCCCGATATAGTTTATCCGATGGATAATCCCTAGTCCTACTAAGCATTAATTTTAGTACTCGTTTTTGGAATCTCTCTAATTTTATTATATGACATTTGGCAGCTGATCCCCATAACAAATTCCCATATGTCAATCTACTTTCAACCAAAGCATAATAAATTACTTTCAGTCTTTTCAGGTCTAGAACTTGTCTTAGAAATCTAAAATTTTGCAGTAGTCCCCTCAAGCCAGACACCATGCCACTCATATGAGAATTCCATCTCATATGTCTGTCAATTATAATACCAAGATACTTTACTTGATCCTTCATTAAGATTCCTATAACTGTATCATCTTTAAAAAAACTCAATTTATCATATTTGGGGACATTAGATGCAAGACAGCTGAAGGCAAAAAAACACGTTTTATTAAAATTAACTGTCAAAAACATACCACTGAATGCGTCAATCAAATGGCCCAAATCTGTTTCCACCTTCCCCTTCAAATTTTCCCATGTTTCATCTTCGTAAAAGATTACAGTGTCATCTGCAAAACTTGATATCTCACCTGCTGAGTCAACATTAAGTATACAATTCATGTATATAATAAACAAAACAGGACCCAACACCGTACCCTGCGGGACACCATACTCTACAATATTCTTCCTACTACAAGTTGAATCAATTTTTACATACTGCTCCCTACCTTTCAGGTAACTTGTCATTAAATCGCCCACAATTCCCCTCAAACCAATATCCCACAACACCTGCAACAACTGCCCATGATGAACTGTATCGAAGGCCTTCGCAAGGTCTAAGAATACAGCCATCGATTTTTTTCCCTTTTCAAGGCTTCGATATATTTTGGACGTCAAGAACACGGCTGCGTCCTGTGTTGAAAAATTTTTTCGGAAGCCAAACTGTCTCGGAGAAATCAAATGGTGCTTTTCCAAATATTCTATCAGTCGCTTCTTTAACACTTTTTCGAAAATTTTTGTTAGTGAGCTTATTAGCGTGATGGGTCGGTAATTCGATAATACGTTTTTGTCGCCACTCTTATATAAAGGTTTTATGATACCTACTTTAAATGCCTTAGGCACCTCACCCGATACCATTATTTTGTTTATTAAGTATGTTAAAGGAGGCGATATTTCTTCTGATATTTCTTTCAAAGTTTCTGATCGTATTCCGTCTGTTCCTGGAGTTTTATTGGTTTTCAATGATTTGATCATTTCACTGACTTCATGCTGAGTTGTCGGTGCAAGAAAAAGCGAGTCCCTCACAGACATTCTCTTTATTTCTGTTCTTACAGGTTTACGAATACCCTCTGCAAGATTTTTTCCGACAGAAGAAAATAAGTCATTAAACTCTTCAACAATATCAGCTTTTTCTGTAACCAAACCTCCAGCAGAGCCTATAACCTCGCTTATTCCTGTTCTTCTGTAATAATTTTCGTTAACAGTTTTAACGGTTTTCCAAAGTGCTCCGCTGTCAGAACCGCAGTTGTCGATTTTTTTTTTAAATACTTTTCTTTCGCTATTTTCAAAAGATTATGAAGTCTATTTCTATATGTTGTATATTCTCTTTTCAATTGTATGTTATTTTGGTCCTGTCTGTATACTCTAAATAATTCGTTTCTTCTTGTGATTGAATTTACAAGTCCCATAGTGATCCAAGTTTTCCTCTTTTTATTGAAATTTTTCATTTTGACTTTTTTTGTAGATCTTTCGATTTCTCTTTTTATAGTATCAATAAGGAAATCTGCACATTCATTTATATCAACTATTTCATAAAATCTGGTCCAGTTAAATTTATTTAAGTTTCTGATCATCTGCTTATAATCTGTAAAATATTTATAACTGGGTTGGTTGTTATTAAGTTTTCTTTGATCTTCAAGGGGTATATCTATTATGGTGGAATGATGATCCGTTATACCAAGCTTAACAGTATAAGATTTACAATTTACTCCATTATTTTTAGTCTTTAGAAAGATGTGATCCAGACATGTTCCACTTTCTGGTCTTGTAATTGAGGTAATCATAGCCTTAAACCCATTCTCATACAAAAGATCCATATACTGAGATGCTACGTCACTTTCATTCAGTATATCTATATTGAAGTCTCCAATAATTGCATGAAATGAAGCTCTGTAAGAGGAGACCCCCCCAAAATACAGGAAAAGGCTATTCAAAAACTCAATATCCACTAGATCATGAGACCTATATACAGCTGTTACCACCAATGTACTGAGACCTTCCACGATTTTTATTTCTATTGCTTTACATCTCCCAATATCTATAATTTCATAAGAATATTCCAGATTAGCATTAATGAAGACTACCACACCATCCGCTCTATTTAACTCGCTTTTATTATATAGCAAATCATAATCCTTCATCTGGAGGAGGTCGAAACCATCGACACGCCAACTTTCAGTCAGAACAATACAATCAAATGGGTCATTGACTTGCGATAAATAAATTTTAAGCATATCCAGGTTCTTATTTATGCTCCGTATATTCTGGTGAAAAATCCTGAAATCATTTCTCGTTGAGACTGCATTATATTCCAACATATTTTCTAATTCCTTATCTTGTTTCGGTGCGTGTAATATACCTCTTGTAAACTGATTCATGAATTAGTTTTTTCTGTTAATCTTCACCACAATAATCCGTTTTTTTCTTCAACTTCTCCAGATGGTGCATCAGTGCTGGACAGTCTCGATTATACGAATAGTGGTCAGTAGCGTACGACGTTCTATATTTTTCGTTGGATACAGTACAATTCCTACAGCAAGTCCTCTGCCTAAGACATTGCTTCTCTTCATGACACTCGGAACACACCGGACAAACCAAATCATTCGTACAGTTTTCCTTCTTATGGAAAACCCCTGGCAATTGAAGCATCTTGGAACCGTCAAATCCTCGTACACAGGATATCTTTTCCATCCAATGCATATCTTTCCACTTTGCATTATATCATGATAGGCCTTAGGGGAACATTCACAGTACACCGTCCTTTCACCACTTTTGTCCTTTTTCTTTATAAATTTCACTTTTAATTCACCATTTATTAAATTTTGTTGTTGAATAATTTGTTCCAATTCTTCCACTCTATATTCCTCTGTAATATTAGTAATTTTAATTCTCGGTCTCCTCAGTCTTTTCATCTCAATATTGTAGGATTTCTCCATCTTCTCAGATACTGCTTTCTGAAGAGTTTCACTCTCCTGTTTACTTTGACATGTGACTATCATTGTTCCGTTTTTTATAACTTTACACTTCTTTATTCTAATTTTTAATTCAGCTGGTTTGATGTTTTCTTCCATATCTTTCATCGTCTGCTTACTTGATTGTGTACACTTAGGTTTAATGATTACTTCTGGATTTCTAGATTCACTCTGATCATTCACCAACACTCTAGTCACTTGAGAATACGATCTACCAAAGGTTACCTTGCTCATACCTTCGAGATGAGATATTCTTTCTCTGAGTAATTCTATTATGTCTTCTTTATCCTGAATAATTTTTTCTTTATCCTTTATGGTACTCTGAAGAATAACTGCAAAGTCGTAATTTCGACATCTTACACAGAGGAATTTTAACGATCTTTTCTGCAGAGGCAAACACTTGATCTCAGAGGGTGACAAGCCACTACATTCAAGACAAATCAGATTTCTACAGTTATCACAAGAATAGCAGGGACATTTTACGTCCTTACTTGGTTGCTTGATCTGATTACATATTGTACATTCCATTGTAACTCACAGTTTCTATCTCCCGGAATGCACGCCACTGTGATGACACCTACATTCTTCACAGCAAGTATGGTTGTCGCTTGTCTTCCGTAAGTTGGAACTTCTTACCCAACATATTTCAAAAGATATACACTCAACAATAACTGTTTATGACTCACTACTTCACAACTTGCACCCAATCAAGTCTCCAAACAAAATTCACCTTCTGTCTATTAAAACTCTAAATTGTTCACGAGAACACTAGGCCCCAGGTAGCAGATTGACGGTTATATCTATTATTATATTATATATATAGTTATTATATATATATATATATATATATATATATATATATATATATATATATATATATATATATATATATATATATATATATATATATATATATATATATATATATATATATATATATATATACATGAAGATATTTATGCTCTTACTCCTACTACAGAAAGTGCTCAAAAACCAGAAACAAAGCAATGTGTTTAGCAAAAAACTCATAATCACTATTCGGAATAAAGTTGGATGTCGTAAATTTAAGGGAAGCGCTGTTGAGTTTTTCAAGAGAAAATATGATACAACGTTGTGATCATCGCCTAATTTATTCGTCTAGACAAAATTTGAATTGAAAACATGTGATAAAAATGTTACGAGAGCCATGGGATACGTCTCATGGAAAGTCATAAAATGTATAAATTTGTAGTGAAATACAACACGCATGAAACGTGAGATGTGCTAATTGAACTATTAACTTTCTCAGAGAATAAAATAGTAAAGAAAACGGGGTTTTTTGCACCTTCCTCTTCTTGAAATTGATTTGAATCAATAACGGTCTCAAACAATAAAATTTCACTTTGTGTCGATGAATGTGAATAGTTCTCCTGATATATGGTCAATTAAACGACCTTATTTTGAGTGTTTCTTCTACAATCTTTGGAACGATCGTGAAAAAAAGATTGTGTTACCGTTTGTAATGGTATATATTCTCTCTGAAAGCCTACTGAGCTAAATCCACTAAGGCAGCTGCTAGTAGTCTGTCTTGTCCACTTTATTGAATCAAATATGTGACGACAAAAATATAATAGGCATTTCTTTTGAATTATTCCTTGTTTTGATATCCTTGAATTCGTTTTGCATAAAACAATATATATACCTTGGGATTCAAGGGTGTAATTTCGTGGATCATTCAAGTAGATCAGTGATTATTCTGCAGATAAAAAGTTCTTTATTCTCTATTCGCAACAGATAAAACACCCAAATAAGAAAATAATAACAATGTTGAATACATAACTGAATAATCAAAAAAAAAGACTTAACAAAGAGCTCAATCTAATCTAAAAATAGTAACTTATAACTACATTATAGAATTCAATGAAATATTACAAAGAACTCAATCTAAATCAATTCATTTTAGTCAATTTTCTTTGTTCACATAACTCCTGATAATAAATTCTATGGAGTCAATGTTAAGTGAATGTCACAATTATTGGTAACTCTATTGAATGTAGACTCCATAAACCAAATGGTGGATTGTATTAAGGAGTTGGTCCTAGGAGTCTCTAGGTGGAATGATTCTGTATTACGAGAATTTTGCCTAGGAACACGAAATTTCAAAGCAGACAAGAGAGGAGGACAATCAATACTATTTTGCAGTAATTTGTACAAAAATTTGAGTGATAAACTTTCTCTCCTGCTCTGCAATGAAATTAAACTAAATCGACTCAGTAATTCGTTATGATTGACTCCTCTCTGTGGATAAACTTTATCCTCCCTCCAAACTAAGAATTTCAAGAATCTTCTCTGGATAGCCTCAAGATGCCGTTGAAGGCAAGTGTAAACGGGATGCCAGAACATGCTGCCCTACTCCAACTTGCTACGTATTAGGGTATTAAATAGTCCAATGAATGTTGAGGAATTATTAAAATATTTGCCATTACGTATAACGAATCCATATATTTTTGCAGCAGATAAAATAAGTTGGGTGATGTGTGGGACAAAGGAAAGCTTCTGGTCGAAGAGTACACCAAGATCTCTCACCTACTATACACCTGCAGATACGAAGGTCAGTTAATGTGGATGGCGTCTACTCTAGGATATCGCAACTGAACACTAGTGTGCCTTATTAAAGAATATTCAAATTTCTGTTAATACTTAGTTCTTCAGCAGGTTGAAGCTGAACCTTAGAATTTGCTTGTCGAGACGACTTTTCAGATGTAGTACAGCGTCGACACATGGCGAGCTTGTCACCAAGACAAGAGAATTTGTGCATAACTAATGAATTTATTGATCATGATTTATATATTTTATTTATTATGCTTTTTTATACATTTTATACTGTAGCAGTGGAAATGCCGTTTATACAGACCTCATATATTATCCGTTTATATTCAATTAACTATATTTATTGAAATTTGTGTTGCTCAATTTAACGTTCCTACGGCAAATTTTCTTCATGACATACTTGTTTTAAAACGGTCGTGTAGAACATGACTTTGCCTTATTTTTTATTTCTCTCTACGTTAATATATCTGTGTGAAACGATCACTCTCCAATAATTCATTTTTTGTCGTATCTTCAAGTTAGTTTTTATTTCCACTCTCTTCATGTATCGTAGTGAGGATGAGAAATTATTCGGCTGATTTTCATTTAATTGGTGATTTATATTGGTGCTTCTGATATTGTTAAGAGAAATTTTGACAAAATTCCAAGAAAATCGATTTGTGACTTTGTTTCGATTCTTTTCTAGTACTTTGATACCAATTGTTGTCAGATCTCATAGTGGATCAACTTTGGGTTTTTAATAGAAGGTAAGAAAATTAACATTGTTACGTGAAAATGTACACTTTCACATATGTCGCATTTCCTTTCAGGGTTTTTTTTTCTCTATTAATTCGGAATATTATATTCAAAGAAACCGAATTAGCCTGTGTCTTACCCCGCTACTGAAATATTTTGTTTTCTTTTGGACTGACAACCTCCACGAATTTGGTATTCACAACATCAGCCCTAAAGAGGTACCAGCAAACTGAAACTGTAGTAATAATTTTCTATCATCGGATACGTTGGACTTACGTCTGTCTTCAGGGCGGTAACGTAAAATATTGAAAATTGTACTAATTAAGTATTTAGCAAAATTTTTGAAAAGTATTCTCTTTTGGATTTTAAATTTATGGTAACAAAAAATGTCAAGTTACATGTGATCTCTAATCATTTGAAAATATATTAACATACTGAATGTTCTAAATTTTATGAATCTGCATCCATTTGTTATGAAAACATTGGTGAACGAAAGTGATCACTTCCGGAAAATATTGATTTATCAATTTGGCAAACGTATCATATATTTATACTTTACAGCAAATCCATTCATTTTGCCTCATTTCTATCGATTGAAATTTTTCAAACTATACTAATTTAGGTTATAAGTATATATATTTTTTCGATATATTTTATAATAAAAATATTGTGGCACCTTATCAAGTACACTTTTCTTTATACCAACTTAGTCAACCGTTATTTATATTCGAGCTAGATTTCAGGGACTATATATGTCCTATATAGGTAACAATACATCTGAACTCTCAAATCTTCAATTTCTACTCCGAGTAGCTCACACATAACCGCCATCCCTATGTTTATATCTATATTCCCATTTCTATGTTCCCAAAACTCCATCCGTAAAATACGTCATAACGCCTCTCACATAAGGTTCGGTAAACCATACGCGAATAGCTGCAAAAGGATATCTATGCACGAGTTGACTCATGGGAAGAACGGATGAACGAGTCCGCGAAACCAAATCTCATTTAGC
The DNA here is from genome assembly GCA_030704895.1 of Henosepilachna vigintioctopunctata. Classification (NCBI taxonomy): domain Eukaryota; kingdom Metazoa; phylum Arthropoda; class Insecta; order Coleoptera; family Coccinellidae; genus Henosepilachna; species Henosepilachna vigintioctopunctata. The sequence goes on along the minus strand of JARQZJ010000016.1, from coordinate 103,423 downwards.
CGGCTACGAGTGAACGATAAACACCGGTATGGGACATAGGACCGTGGTCTCCATGGCATTGTAAATAATCATGTGGAAATATCCATTAAACTTTTCCAGAAGTACTAGGACTGCTCTGAACTACTATTCAGGGAATACTGCTGAGGTCCCGCAGGAAAGCGTATTCCTCTTCGCCGCTACTACCTCTTATATAATAATAATAATAATAATGCCTTTATTCCCAACAGATATAGGTGAAGGTGAGGTAATACGATCCCTGGAGGTCGAATGATCCCCAGCCGCAAATCAGAGAAAAATAGTAGCTTGTGTCCAAATGCGCATTAAATATATTCCCCGCATCCCTGCTAATTGACCCACTAAGTGTCACGGCGGTGCAAGCGGTTGTAGTGATTTTATTGAAAAATATTTTGAAAGTTTGACTCTGCTCTAAGGTAAGCGTGTTTTTGGACTCTCATAACTTTTTACTTCGATCTGCTCGATCACCTTACGCGGTATTTGAAGGTTATGAATTGAACGATATCTTGGAATTTATTGTTTTGGGCTGAATGATCCCTTTCTGTGTGTTCAAAATGATCCCAGGAATCATTTTAACCAATTAGTAGTTGTTGTTTTTACAGATCATGCCGAGAATTTATATACATACGCAACTAATCGCCAAAATAGGCCTGAAGATCCAAGCCAAGTCCTCCATCAGCAAAGAATAGTTCAACGTATTAATCTTCTGAAAGTTTACCAACAGCTTGGGCTGTGGTATATGGACGTTGTGGTATTCCATTCGGCTTCAATTCTTGAAGAAGTTGAATTTTATAGGCTTCAAACCCAAATCAACATTTAAAATTTTCCATGTGGTTGAGTAACACAAGCACAATTGCTGAGAACGGCGACGAATTGACATTTCACGATCCTCATTAACACTGTACGCTACGGCTGCAATATTCTCTTCAGTACGCACTGTACGCATGCGAGACAATTGTTTAATGTCCAACAACGTAAGCTTGGTGAGAAATTTGGTGGTAACAGCACGAATTGTTGATTCACCAGGTCGATTATGACGACCATAATATGGTCGTAACAAAATATACACATTTTTCACAGAGCACGAATTTTGATAGTAAAGTTCAACAATTTTCAATCGTTGTTCGTTTGTAGGTCTATCCATAATGAAATGGCAGAGTATACTGAAAACTTTTCACTTTGACAGATGACGTTTGGATGCCATTACCAACCAGTGCCGCCAACCTGAAAAACTGAACTCTTAAAAAATCACCATTAATTGAAAGACAAACTCCACCTTTATTCTAAAAATCTAAATACTACGAAAATTACCAAATTAAGCCGAGGAAAAATCTAGTTACAAAGGAAACCACAGTTCAAATCACCAACGTACTTCTGCTTCTACCGTTCAGAGAATTTCGAAAAACGTCAAGTCACTGATCGCTCTGTGACCTGTTTCTTCAAATAGGTATCCTGTAATATGTCTTGAAGAACCTCGATTTTTTTCTGAATAAAAGAATTAATATGTACGAAATTAAATAATTTTAGCTTGCAAATTAAATGTTTCTGTCTTTCTGGCTAACGATGGACTAAAATCCGAGGTACTAAGAACATTGATGATGCAATATTCAATATTTAAACTGCTTCATTCTCAATTAACGAATTTCATGTCGTCTGATCTCCATTCGCAGTTGGCTGTAATTTTGGTTTTGACAGTTATATGATATAAGTTCATGCAATATTATAGTTTCATTTATGTGCTTCATAGTTTCATGTCAATGTGTTTCTGCATCTCAATATTTCTCACGTACTAAGAAACTTGTGGAATGTTAGAATAATTCGGATCTACCCCAATGAAAATTGAGGTGAATTTCATTAAAATGTTTTTATTAGTTTATCAAAGTTAGATATTTCTCAATTTTATTATCACGTGTGATATACAATATAATAGATTTTTCCTCTTCTGCATAGAATTATTGGATTTTCAAATAATAGTTTCAATGATCACCTTCGAGATTCGTATATACGAGGGATTATCAATAATAATTTCTCCGACTGTTTGTCAGAGTCACGAAAATTCTTAATTTGCGGAACATTCGCGAGGGGGAAACCGTATAAAAGACGATTTAAATTGCTCGTTATTGCGGTATTAATAATTCCATATCTGATTGATCGAATTTGAAAGCTAGCAGCCTCTACGGATGTTACTGCGGCAGACGTGCCATCACATTTATTTCCACCCCGCATTTGAAGCGAACAAGACGATTCGGAATAAGGAATTGATGGGATTTATAGGATCCGAATCCCACATGATTTCGGATCATCAATTACGAATGCTACCGTAAGGGCGTTATCGTGCCGAGTTTGTACTTTGCGAGTTATTACCGACAATCGATTGATAGGCAGAAAGAAGGGGCTCCCGCAAACCAACCGAGAAACCGTCCTAATCGCCGGGACGAAGTTTGAAAAAGTGCATGCACGAACTTGAGTCATTAAAAGACTCTACCTCATCAAAATTTCTACGAAGATAACGTTGAGATTTTTCATAATATTTCATCTATTCATTTATTCTAAGATTATTCCTATGTATATATATATATATATATATATATATATATATATATATATATATGTACACATACTTTTGAATTTTGAATGAAGCGATAACAGGCTCCTTTTGATATGAAAAAAATTTTCGTTGACGTTTCTTTGTATATCACAACTATGTCTGTATATAACAAAGTTGTGATATACAACGAAACGTCAACGAAAATAAAATTTTTCATATTATAAAAAGCCTGTTATTGCTAAAAACGACCAAAAAAGTATATATAATAGAAAAAAGAAACTTACGGTATAGAACTGCAATTTTGTAACAGCCGTTGACATATGTTTCGAGCTATTGGCTCTCTTCAGAACCCAGAACTGCGCGGTTTTAGATGTTAGAACTTGAAAGTTAAAAAACACAAAAAACGAAATTCTACGTGAACAATCGACTTCTTTGTGGCTTGAAATGAAGATTTCCAAAAGGTATAAATATCGCCTCATTGGCAGATAATTGATTCAGTCTCCAGAACAGAGTCGAACAGAACTTTAACAGAGACATTCATTTAAAACCACAAAGAAGTTGATTCTTAACGTAGAATTTTGTGTTTTGTGTTTTTTAATTAACTTCCAAGTTCGAACATCTGGAACATGAATAGCTCGAAACATATGTCAATTGCTGTTACAAAATTTCAGGTCTATACCGTAAGTTCCTTTTTTTATTTTCAGAAAATAACCTAATAACTCTTTTTGAATTATATATATATATATATATATATATATATATATATATATATATATATATATATATATATATATATGTGTGTGTGTGTGTACAGTTCACAAAAGAAGTGGAAAACAACATGTCTCTGCCATTTCTAGATGTCATGATCACAAAACTTCCAACTCAAGGTTTTTCCCATTCCGTCTTCCGCAAATCCTCACATACCTACCGCTACCTTAACGCTCAATGCCACCACCACCCATCCCAACTCAACCCTGTAATCAAATCTCTCATCTCCCGTTCCATCCGCCTTTCCGATAACACAAACAGACAAACCGAACTCAACTTCCTCAAGCAAGTCCTCTCACATAACAACTACAATAATACCCAAATCAACAGAAATATCTCTAAACTCACCAATTCCAGCCCAACTGAAACTCCTATCAATAAACCTGACGAAATAGACACTCCCAAAATAATCCTTCCTTATATCAAAGGAGTGACTGACAAAATCGCACGAACTCTCAAACCCGCCAACATCAAAACGATTTTCACCACACAACAAAAACTCTCTCACCTTATCCGTTCTGTGAAGGATAAAATCCCTAACGAAAACCACGGCGTCTACGAAATTCCCTGTTCAAACTGTCCCCGTTCATACATCGGACAGACAAACCGACGAATTCACATACGTGCGAATGAACGCTGTCTGTTCAGATCCCAAACAAACTCCGATCCCACCTCTGCTCTGGCTCAACATCACATACAAACCGGTCACACCATCGACTTCACTCATACTGAAACCATTGCCCCCATTCGTTCCTTCAAATCCCTTATTTTTAGAGAAGCTATTGAAATAGAAAAATGCCATGATTGTCTTAATACCCAAGACGATAGTCACAGACGACCGGTGGCGTGGAAACCTCTGGTCAATACACTCACTGCAGGGACACCCCAATCAGCGCTCACCACACACAAACGAACACACTGACCCGCCCCACTCGCCACATATAAATACAGGCACGAGAGGATCGACACGCCAGTTGACTCCGAAGAGTAGGCAGGTTGAGACTTCGGAATTAACTATTGGAAACGATATGGCTCGTGGAGTAGGCAGATTGAGGTCACGTAACCAAGTAACCATTCCTCATTTTTCTTCATTCAGTTCGTAGAGTAGGCAGATTGAGGCCAAGTAACCGAGTTACCCTTATTTTTACTAATTTATTCCAACTCCTGAAGATGGCTTCACAACGGAAGCCGAAACGTCGAGATTATATAAATCTAGAACGCGGTTCATCCCGAGAACCAAGTTTTATACATACTTCTGACCGCGGAAACCTTTCTGAACATTTCATATACATATATATATATATATATATATATATATATATATATATATATATATATATATATATATATATATATATATATATATATATATATATATATATATATATATATATATAAGAAAATGAACACTAGAACATTTATTTGAAAAATTCAAATTAACCAAGAGACTGTTATAATAGAGCTAGATATGTGAATGTGCGATGTAATGACTACATTATCCTTCAAGAGATAAATGCTAGAGAAATAATGAAATCGATGCCACACCTCATAGAAGTGCGAGACATATATGTTTCGTTCTGCAAGGAACTCGTCATTCGCACCACGTCCATCGAAGTGAGGCAACGATTTCAACCCCCAAACATCTTCTTGTGACTCCAAGTGGAAGACAGAAGAGTAATAAATACTCCACAATTTCATCTATAGGAATCAGCAGAAAACATCTCTCAGATTACAGACACACCAAGCAACGAAATTTCACATATCTTCTATACCCGTAGCTATCTACTAAATTGCAATGTCTATTTGATAAATATCATCATAGGATGTTTTCAAATGTCAATAGGTTGCGTTAGTAGTACGCTTGTGTTTATTTTTCAATATTTCTCTAACATTCATCCCTTGAAGGATAATGGAGACATCACATCGTACACGTTCACATATCTAGCTCTACTATAACATTCTCTTGGTTAATTTGGAATTTTTCAAATGAATCTTCTAGTGTTCATTCTCTTAAATATTTCAGTGCCATAAGCACAAAAATGTCATTTCCTCAAAAATATCGTCGAATAGTCCCCTGAAATACCGGAATAAACGCGAGCGTACTACTAACGCAACCTATTGACATTTGAAAACATCGTATGATGATATTTGTCAAATACACATCGCAGTTTCGACGCTTGGTGTGCCTGTAATCTGAGAGGTGTTTTCTACTGATTTCTATAGATGGAATTGTGGAGTATTCATTACTCTACGGTCTTCCACTTTGAGACACAAGAAGATGCTTGGGGGTTGAAATCGTTGCTTCACTTCGATGGGCGTGTTGCGACTGACGAGTTCCTTGCTCGTAAAGCTCCTAGAACGAAACATATATGTCTCGCACTTCCATCAGGTGTGGCATCTATTTCAATATTTCTCTAACATTTATCCCTTGAAGGGTAATTGGGACATCACATCGTACACGTCCACATATCTAGCTCTACTATAACATTGTCTTGGTTAAATTGAATTTTTCAAATGAATATTCTAGTGTTCATTTTTGGCGAATTTATAAAAACAAAAATAACAAAGATAACAGTGAATATCAGTAAAGCCCGCACAAAACGGCAGCCGTTGGCATGTCTTTCGGAGTTATTTGTTCTCATTAGAACGGCGTAGTCAATTTTCAGATGAATGAACTTGAATATGACAAAACGAAGACATCAGAAAAGGAAGTAATCATTGATGGCTCCTGAATAATTTCTTTGACCTCGTAGTCTTGATCATTGCTTGTCAAAAAAATCTTAATGATTCCTCAATTTTACCTCTCAGTAAAAAAAACTGAGAGGTTTATCGCGGCAGAAATTTTTCAAAAACAAAAGTACAAGACAACGTTAAAACAATTACAGACTTTAAGTGGGAAAAACAGAAACCCAAAGAAAGCGACCAATTGTGGCTAAAAAGAATAATAAAAGGTTTAACGGGGAAGAAATTAAAAACACAAAAATAGTAGAAAGCAGTTGCCAGTGGTTTCGAGCTCTGTTGGTCCTCATCATGACAGTTTACCAATCATTCTTCCTCGAATATGCATCACTAAGAAAAAATTCTAAAAACAGAATCCAATTTCACGTCTTGAAAAGCATCGCGTCATTGCATTCATTAAAATTTGCACATCGCAGTACCATACCGCAGATACCATACATTTCCATACCGCAGTGTTAAGTATCATTTTATCTAGTGGTTTACACAGAGGGGCCACATAAAATACGCTCAATCAGGTTCAGGAATAATGACGCTAATTTTTCATAGACTAGTTTCAAGAAGGTTCGCCGTCATAGCTGTGATTAATGATTGACGTCGATCGGAGATTAAATGCAGCGAAAAAGCCAAAGTACCTGTCGACGACGTCGTTTTATTATCCCTTGTTGAACCTTGTACGTGTGGTGTTTGAAAGGGTGAGATTGTTAGTGTAAAACCTCATAACACGGAACTAATTCATGAGTAATGAATTCAGCGAAGCGAATTAGATACTTCTTTGTTGAAGATTCTCATATACCTACGTCATAATGAAAAAAAAACCATTTCATGAAAGGGAAAACATCATTTATTATCCTCCGTAGTAACAGTAACATTCTCTACATTTCAGTTGTTAATTGGGATAACAAATTGAGTTCAAAAACTCAATTGATCCCTTATTTATTTCACTAAATAAGAAGTTCATTTACTCTACATACGGTTCATATTCTTAGAACATTATCAAACCTTTAAATGTGATTTTTTCCTAGTGGCAATCATAAGCAAGCTTTTCCTGTAAAATGATACCGTCTGACTGTCATAAATAAACGGTCTGAAAGGTTCGAATTTGTAAATGTCTTAGAATTCTTATCTCTGGCCTTTTGAAGATAGTTATCAACAGATATATACCAAAGATGACCTACTTTTGACATCAACTAGTAGGAAATATTTCTGAAAAATAAAAGTAAAAGCTGTTATTGTTTAGCAACTTTTCTGAGTCGAACATAATACAAAAATAGAAAAATATGCATAATCAGTCTGTCGATCAGATAATCCTATGAAACAATTTTTATAGGATTTATGTCTGACTACTGCATCGAGAAGTACATTCTTACAGGTACATTACTGTGATTAATGATTGACGTCGATCGGAGATTAAATGCAGCGAAAAAGCCAAAGTACCTGTCGACGACGTCGTTTTATTTTCCCTTGTTGAACCTTGTACGTGTGGTGTTTGAAAGGATGAGATTGTTAGTGTAAAACCTCATAACACGGAACTAATTCATGCTATACTTCTTTGTTGAAGATTCTCATATACCTACGTCATAATGAAAAAAAACCATTTCATGAAAGGGAAAACATCATTTTTATCCTCCATAGTAACAGCAACATTCTCTACATTTCAGTTGTTAATTGGGATGACAAATTGAGTTCAAAAACTCAATTGATCCCTCATTTATTTCACTAAATAAGAAGTTCATTTACTCTACATACGGTTCATATTCTTAGAACATTATCAAACATTTAAATGTGATTTTGAATAGTAACTATCTACCTACCCATGTTTTTCCTAGTGGCAATCATAAGCAAGCTTTTCCTGTAAAATGATACCGTCTGACTGTCGTAAATAAACGGTCTGAAAGGTTTGAATTTGTAAACGTCTTAGAATTCATATCGCTGGCCTTTTGAAGATAGTTATCAACAGATGACTTACTTTTGACCTCAACTAGTAGGAACTATGTCTGAAAAATAAAACTAAATGTTGGTATTGTTTAGCAACTTTTGAGAGTCGAACATAATACAAAAATAGAAAAATATGGATAATCAATCTGTCGATGAGATAATCCTATGAAACTATTTCTATAGGATTTATGTCTGACTACTGCATCGAGAAGTACATTCTTACAGGAACATTAAACTGACAAAGTGGTACAAGAATGATCATGTCAATCCACTACAAAAGGAAAAATTCGCCCATTAAAATCCAAAGAACACATTTTTACCTGACCAATGACCAAAAAGAGCTTATTGATGCTCTCAGTGTACATCATATGTCCGCTAACATGTCGAAATGTATATTCAAACCTCAATATGATAAAATAAGTATGTGAATTAAGCTCATTCACATATATTCAACTCTTTTCTATCTCATTAAAATTCTAATATCCCTGCTTCTATAAAAATACCTTAGAACGAAATTTGTCTAGAAGTTTTTTCATAGTTTCTCCTTATAATCAATTCAATAGAGCGTTGCAAAATTCTAGATTCATGTTCAAGACTTGAGATGAAAATTGCGATGTTCCTAACTATTTACTGTTCCACCACCCAATTTTTCCTTTACTGGAGTCATTAGAAAATGAATTTTTCATATTCTTCGCCAATTGTTTCTGAAAATTGTTTACGTCCGGTATATTTCCCTTCGGGCAGTCGAACCGCCAGGTCGGAAACTCGTTCCTGACTTCTCGAGGAAATGCGCGCGCCAATCTTATAATGGCCCTATTCCTCTTGCAATCTATCCAGCCGTCAGCGATAGTTGAACAAATTACAGTTCGTCTGCAAGATATGTCCTCAGGGGACTTTCAAAAAATACGTCTTGGTTTCTGTGTTCAAAACACTGAATTGAATTCGAAAACAGTTACCCTCACGGAATTTGAACTATGGAAAGAAAGTTTTGCTTCGAAAGCATTAACACGAATTTATTAAGCAATAATTCAAATGATGCGCTTTTTGTAATCCGAATTTCATCATTAATGCGTGCAAAACTTCAATTGGACATTGACATCCAAAGGTTTTAAAATCGCCAAGACCTTACAAAACGCAGTGAATTATAATTTTTGTGAGTTAGGAACCATAGAGAGTAATTAGTAACAAAGAAACAAATAGATGAAAATGAGCAGTCTCTGTATTCTAATAGTAAGAAATGAATATTCGATCAAAGTAATCGAATGTGTTCTTTCAGTCAAGTGTTTCACATCGTAAGATGCATTTCCTTATACTTCAATGTTCCTTAATTTACCTTGAAATAAATGAGTGTGATACATAATAATAACATACATTTATTCCCAACAAATATACATCCAATTACAGAAAAAAAATGACAAATTCGTCATAAATAATAATAAATAAGGAAAATTTTAAGATGAAAACAAAAAGAGAGTATACGCGAATATATACAACGAAAATGAAATTTAAATGAACTGAAATAGTAATAAAGAATAACTAAATGAAACAAACTTAAAATAAAATATTATCTATCACAAAGTCACACGTAGTCGAATTAATGAAATGTATAATAATGAATATTATACATTACAAAGTCATATGTAGACAACAGAAAGTAGTTCATGGAAATATCACGACATCCCATTGCGCTGTTCTGAGTGGCATTTCAAAATCACTGATAGCCGATCAAAATAGTTATCACATCGACAGCAACACGCATCATAAAGATTACATATTTAGTTAATAGGAGAACGTGACATAACATTTGATCTGCTGTAATTGACATAAAAGGTATTTAATAGTGTTGGCGTTTACTTGATGTAAATCCATTATAATTGAATATAAACTTAAATTCAAACACTTGAACTTATGATTTACACTTTATTGGATACATAGCATGACGAGTTTCGTCGTTACAAACGACTTCTTCAGATGCTTACAAAATAATCCAGAAATAATATATAATATATAAAAAGAAATAAAACAGAATAATAATACTATTATTCTGTAAGCATCTGAAGAAGTCGTTTGTAACGACTAAACGCGTCATGCTATGTAGTCAATAAAGTTTAAGCCATAAGTTCAAGTGTTTGAATTTAAGTTTATATTCAATGAAATGTATTATTTAACCTCAAGCCAGGCCTTGGTACGCGAATATTTATTTGGCTGAGAAGAAATGGCGAGTTGATCGAGTTGTGCAAAATTTTGAAGACAAACGTTAAACCAAACCGTTCACGTCTCAACTTCAATAATTCAAGTCCCAGACTATCGGTTACGATGCAGTGGTCGAAGCATCTAAAGAATATTGCCCATCGAAGGATATAAATCGAAAATAAACACTGTTGGTGTTTACTAATCTTCAAAATTCGTTTCATATTATGAACAAAGAGAACATATAATTTTCATGAACACATAAATATCCAGATTCACAACATTATCCAATACCTCAAGGTTGTAAATTGTACATCAGATCAACCCGACGTGATACATCAAGAAAATACGAAGTTACGGTCGCCATAAATATTCATCCAGACAATTCGTGCTTATTTTGCCGCATTATAAATCATCCTTCAGCTTTTCCATCGAATATGAATCGTATTTCTGCCCGATTATAATCCCGAACGTTTTGTTAGCGAAAACCTGATGATGAACTACGACGTGAATTAATTTATTCGCCCAAACTACAAATTAGATTTTGGGCATGAATATGACGGTTCATAGTTGAAAGTTTGGAGTTGATTTGTATCCTTCTGCCCGATAATGCGAAGTATGGGCGAAAATAATTAATCAAATTGGTCGAAATTGGATATCAGCAATATCAACAACTGAAGAGCGACGTCTAGTTGGGATATGTTTGAAACAAATTAACTCAACTCATTGTTTGAACTTCTCAATCAAATATTCAAGGCAATCTCTTCAATCGCAGTATATTGTTGGTTTATAACTGTAAGTTCAATTTCACATTCCAATGAACTCGGTTTGGTGATTATAACCTCATTTTTTCTTTTGTTTTTCATTCATTTTTTTTGTGATGACACACAGAAAAGGCCCGTTATCTGGATATATAAAATAACTAAAATAGTAAATGTTATGTGAGTCGATATAGGTATTAGAGAAAAATTTTAAATTAATCCTAAGAAAGCAGTGGAATGAACTTATAGAAATTATTGATGAATTAGATGACAATAATTAGAGATCCTACGTTGAATTGAGTGGAAAACCCTTGCCTCAATTTCACATAATCATATTGTTGCTTGGCAATTGTTTTGAACTTCTGAAAATAACTTCTCTTCCACAGAATTAAAAGCACAAATCTGATTTCTTTTATATGTTATAAGATATTTTTTTTTTATTGAAAGTAATGTGTCTCGACATCTAAGGCCATTGACACAGATACAATAACACTAGTAAAACATATTTATTCAGATTCGGTTACTCAGATTGATGTGCTTCAAGTATTGAAGAACTCTATGTATCTGGTCCGGAGAGTTAAAAATTTCTGCTAGGGTGCTTGAGAGTTCGAATTGTCTTCTTTGGTTTATGAACTGCTGACATTCAGTGAGAAGATGCTTCACAGATAAGGCACTGTTACAATTATCACATAAAGGTGGTTGTTCGGAAGTTATCAGGAACTTGTGTGTTATGTTTGTATGTCCAATTCTTAATCTTCGTATTATCAGTTTATCCTTCCTAGGCAACGAAGGGAGGTGGAACTGCTTAACGGAGTGGCGAACCTCATGTAATTTTGAGGGGATTCTATTCCAATGTTGCTGCCATGAAGAGTGGGTTCTGTGTTTAAAGAAACTTCTTAAATCACCATAAAGTTGTAGACTTTCTGTAGGGAGACTAGATGATGATGCCTCTTTTGCTGTACGGTCTGCCATTTCGTTCCCGACAATACCAACATGCGACGGTACCCAGAGGAGAGTTACCCTCACTCTTTTGGAATAAAGGTTTAGGCAACTCTCATGTATCTCTTGTACAAGGGGATGAGGACTATAAATGTTTTGGATGGATTTGATCGCGGAGACCGAGTCTGTGCAAATTGTCACTTCTTGGTTATCTTCAGTTATGGACTTGAAAGCTTGAAGTATAGCAAATAGTTCTCCTGTATGGACACTAGAAAAAGATGGCAGTAGGTTTGAACAAATGGCTGTATGAGAGAGAGTAACTGAACATCCCACGTCGTTGCTATTTCTGGACGCATCGGTGTATAGTACTTTATCGGATTTGGAGCTATGCATAATATCTAGAAAGTTCTGTCTTAAAAGCTCGTTTGAGGTGTCATGTTTCGTATATTGATTCAAGCTCAAATCGATTATAGGTGGGTTTATAAGCCATGGAGGGGTTGAAGACCAAGTAATGGATGTTGTTCTACGTTGAATCATTCCGCTAAAGATTCACTGAATGTATTAACAACTCTACATGTAAATTCAATGGACGATGAATCAACTCTGTGATAGTTCATATTTAAATGAGAGGTAATGAGAAATACTTGTCTAAAAATCACAAACTGAACAACTCTTTATTCGACTAGTTTCGCCCCCTACAAGAATTATCAGTCTTGATAATGCCATAGAAGGTGAAACTAGTCGAATAAAGAGTTTTTCAGTTTGTGATTTTCAGACAAATGTTTCTCATTACCTCTCATTTAACTGTACATGTGTTTCTTATCAAAAATTATTCAACAATATCACATGTATTATTGGTGTTTACTAAGATATTAATTATTATTTAGTTATGAATCATTATGTTAGATTAGATAATAGTGAATTTAAATTAAAACACTAAGATTTCACTAAATTTCACTGAATATATTACTAACTGTTCGTTCATATGTTTCGAGTGATTAGCTCATTATCAAACGTATTCAACAATATTACATGTATTATTGTTAAACATTAAGTTATGAAACATTATGTCAAATAATAGTAAATTGAAATTGAAACACTTGGGTTTCACTGAATATATTAACAACTCTTCATATGTTTCGAGTGGTTAGTCCATTGTGAAAAGTATTCAACAATATTACATGTATCATTGTTAAACATTAAATTATGAAACATTTTGTGAAATAATAGTAAATTGAAATTAAAACACTTGGGTTTCACCGAATATATTAACAATTCTTCACATGTTTCGAGTGGTTAGCTAGCCCATTATCAAAAGTATTCAAAAATATTACATGTATAATTGTTGAACATTAAATTGTGAAACATTATGTGAAATAATAGTAGATTGAAATAAAACACTTGGGTTTCACTGAATATATCAACAACTCTTCATATGTTTCAAGTGTTTAGCCCATTATCAAAAGTATTCAACAACATTACATGTATTATCGTTAAACATTTAGTTATGAAACATTATGTCAAATAATCGTATATTTAAATTAAAACACTTGGTTTCACTAAGTTTCAATGAATATATTAACAATTCTTCACATGTTTCGAATGGTTAGCACATTATCAAAAGTATTTAACAATCTTACATGTATTATCGCTAAACATTAAGTTATGAAATATTATGTCAAATAATAGTGAATTGAAAATAAAACACTTGAGTTTCACTGAATATATTAACAACTCTGTAGGTGTTTCGGGTGGTTAGCCCATAATGAATAGTATTCAACAATGATATATGTAATATTGTTGAATACTCTTAATAATGGGCTAACCATCCCAAACATATGTTGAGTTTTTACATATTACAGTGAAACTTAGTGAAATCCAAGTGTTTTAATCTTAATTTACTATTATTTAACATAATAATTCACCAAGTGATTAGCGAAACCTCCGTGTCATTTCATCTCAATATTTAGTGCATATAGATGACCTCCCATTGAACGAAACATATAGCAGGAAATCCCATGTGAGCTGGACCTTCATTCATCTGCAAACCAGATGAAAGCTCATTTTATGAAATATTATTTATGTTTATGGCTATTTTTATTCCACTTAAATTCTCTTCATTTGCCTTTACTAAGTCATTTCAAAATTGGTAACAAAAGGAAGATAAATCAATTACAAAGACGATAGTATAGACTAGTCTGCAAAAAGGCCTTCTTAGAATTCTTGCTTTCAAGAGCGGAGCTGTTAAATATGCGCGAGGTAAAAAGTAGATTGTTCAAGGTCTGCGCGATATAACAGGAAGCAACATAGCAGCTGCGTGCGACCTATAAAAATCTTAAAGCATTCCACGAATGGTTTTTTGCCGGCAAGTCTATATTTTTATTTTGGTATTTGAAATATTTTTTCTGGTGCCATTTTTATTCAGCGGAAAACAGACATAAACACTTTTCAATAGGCAAGCTATCACAGGCGTATTTATAAAACATACTTCATAAGAAATAGGTCTCATCTAGTTATCAGATGAGATCTCTTAGACTCCAAAGCCTAGCAAATTTTGAAAAATCTTTGAAAAATTGTGAGATTTTATTCAATTTTGAATTAAGCCACTGGGCTTCAAATGAAAGGATTCTGGATCAAAGAAATTCTGTATGTTCTAGAACAATTGGAAATTTCTGATTGGCACCGACGGAAAAAACCAAATGATCAATCAAGATTGTCATCTTCTCTGTTCGAAATTCTTTTCTGAAACTAAATTAACCTGATTTTACTACATACTGACCTGTTCCATTCTTTCCTTTTCCTATTTCTCCTTCCCCATGTATCGCTATTAGGTGAATATGTGAAATATAATATTTTAGTCTAGAATATTGAAGTTCAGTTTAACTCCCTAAAATGGGAGTTTCGGAGTAATACCCCGAAACAATTGTGTAGAAACAATATTGTTCTGTAAAATTAAGCCTTTTGTTTTCGATTCAATAAATTAAACCATATTTCACCAAGCAGTCAGCAAATATTCAATGAAACGCTGTCATTGAGAGTCATAATGAACTAAATGTGTATTTGAAAGATCTGGAACTTCTGAAAGAAACGTGTCGGTCCAAAAGAACACCGTACCGAATTTATAATCGAATGGATCTGTTTGTATTAATTAAAATATTTCAATTGAAAGTTGAGCTCACTTCAAAGCAGAATTAATGTCCGAAATAACTTATTAATGAGTATAGTCTTACCCGATTTGTGCGAATGGCATTTTAAATCGATTGAAATTACAAACGTTTTTAGTGAATATTGCTTTTTCCGCATCCGCTTAAAGGAATTTATGGTTATTAAATTAATGGAATTAGTTACGTTCCATAGTTTAAACTTCGCCAACGAATATTATCAATATTGAGTTTTAACAATATCAAAAATAATTTGCCTCTATATTTGTTTGTGCTGACTCGATCACTCATTGGTGAGGAGTTCCTATAGAAAGGAAAATGAAAAAAAATCTGATATTATGAATATGTAGTCATGCTTAAATTTGTGACAAAAATCTTCTGAGCATTCTCATTTTCCTAATATGTCTATAATTGATGAATGATGAGGCCGATACTTGGAGAAACGTCGAACGTCGAGCCGAAACGTCGTCATGCGTATTTGTATAAAAATTATGAGGAAATTTCAAATATTGTTTCATTATGTCCATAATTTTATATAACTACTCCATTTCATCTTAGATAAATAATTGTTTTGCCACTGGTGGAATTGTCCTAGGACCCCTTTTTTCATATTGAATGTAAAATATTGAATGTAAGAACTTCGAATCATTCTACAGAATTTATACTTCTGGTAGTGGACTTTTACGTATAGAGTTTTGCTCGCCATATTTTCATTGCTTACAATATTTGATATGATAAATATATTCTTCCTTATATCATAAATTATGTAGGTGTTTCTCTTAGAGTTGTCATGTGGTCTTGGCTATGGTGAAAACATTTGGCTAAATGGTAAAAATACCATTTATATATCGCATATAAAAGATACTCTAACTATGGTTGATGACTGTCGTAAATATTTGTATTTCTCTTTTTGCTCTTCTGTCACTTGCATCGTTGTCTCAAAATGAAACCATGACAATAGATAAGGCAACAATCATTTGTTCGAATATTCAAATTGATTTCAATTCAAAAAATTACAATTTCACAGTTTATAATTGAAGTTAATGAATTCTAGAATTATTGGCGTTCTAGATGAAGTATATAGAAACACTACATATTTCTACAAAATCACAATTTCACGATTTATACTTGAGGTTAATGAATTCTAGAATTATTTTCGTTCTAGATGAAGTATAAAGAAAAATTTCACAATTTAAATAATTCTACAAAATTACAATTTCACAATTTATAATTGAGGTTAATGAATTCTAGAATTATTGGCATTCTAGATGAAATACATAGAAACACTACATAATTCTACAAAATTACAATTTCACAATTTATAATTGAGGTTAATGAATTCTAGAATTATTGGCATTCTAGATGAAGTATATAGAAACACTACATAATTCTACAAAATCACAATTTCACAACTCATTATTGAAGTTAATGAATTCAAGAAATATAATCGTTCTAGATGAAGTATTCTAGATGAAGTGCATAGAAACACTACATAATTCTACAAAATTACAATTTTACAATTTATAATTGAGGTTAATGAATTCTACAATTATTGGCATTCTATAGAAACACTACATAATTCTACAAAATCACAATTTCACAACAAAATTACAATTTCACAATTTATAATTGAGGTTTCACAATTTATAATTGAGGTCAATGAATTCTAGAATTATTGGCATTCTAGATGAAGTATAAAGAAACACTACATAATTCTACAAAATTACAATTTCACAATTTATAATTAAGGTTAATGAATTCTAGAATTATTCGCATTCTAGATGAAGTATATAGAAACACTACATAATTCTACAAAATTGCAATTTCACAATTTCTATTTGAGGTTAATGAATTCTAGAATTATTGGCTTTCTAGATGAAGTATATAGAAACACTACATAATTCTACAAAATTACAATTTCACAATTTATACTTGAGGTTAATGAATTCTAGAATTATTGGCGTTCTAGATGAAGTATATAGAAAAACAAAATAATTCTACAAAATTACAATTTCACAATTTATAATTGAGGTTTATGAATTCTAGAATTATTGGCATTCTAGATGAAGTGCATAGAAACACTACATAATTCTACAAAATTACAATTTCACAATTTATAATTGAGGTTAATGAATTCTAGAATTATTGGCATTCTAGATGAAGTATATAGAAACACTACATAATTCTACAAAATCACAATTTCACAACTCATTATTGAATTAAATGAATTCTAGAATTATAATCGTTCTAGATGAAGTATATAGAAACAATACATAATTCTACAAAATTACAATTTCACAATTTATAAGTGAGGTTAATGAATTCTAGAATGATTGGCATTCTATATGAAGTATAAAGAAACACTACATAATTCTACAAAAATACTATTTCACAATTTATAATTAAGGTTAATGAATTCTAGAATTATTGGCATACTAGATGAAGTATATTGAAACAATAATTCATAATTTCACAATTTCTATTTGAAAAATTCTAGAATTATTGGCACTTTCATTTCATTTTTCGAAATTGAAAAACATAATAATTCTACAAAATTACAATTTCACAATTTATAATTGAGGTTTAATGAGCAATACAACAAATTCTACAAAATTGCAATTTCACAATTTATATTTGAGTTTAATGAATTCTAGAATTATTGGCTTTCTAGATGAAGTATATAGAAACACTACATAATTCTACAACAAATCTTCATTATTCCATATATCAAGTTATTTCTTGACGAAGGATGAGTACTTCAAGAGCAACTATGATTCAGTTGCAAACGGTTTCAATATGTGGTCTCAATATAGAGAAATACAGAATATTTGCTTCTGGAAAGAACATGAAGATAATAGCAAAAAGGCTGCTCATTTTTCTGAATAAATTGTCACTTCGAATTAATCAATTTATTTCAATTAGATATTGAAATTCTTCTATCCAATCCGAACAGTATTTCATAGTAGGTTTTATGAATTAGCAACTACTATCTACTCATTTTGAGTAGTGTAACTGGAAAAAATCCCGTCCTAGTGCCTTCATTTCATTTTCTATATCAAAATATTGAAGCTTTAGTGCTGAAGAGCTCGTATTATTTTTCTTCGAGTCACGTTTCGACGTTTCCGCCGAAGCGGAGGTAAATTTCAATTGGGGCCAAACAATATGTTTTCCTTCATCCTTTCTGCCCAGAGTCCGTCTTTGGCTATTAGAAAGCATCGTGTTCTTTCCATTATTTCGCTACGCTTTTCCCCTTTTATAAACAATATATATCGAAACTCTTCCTTCAACTCAATGTTCAGAATTTCAAGCAAACCGTACTTGGCCCCTCATTATTTATCTATCATTATTCCCAACAGTGAACTATATTTTCATTCTTCTGTCCCTTTTACCGCTGCAAGTAAACGTCATGAAATGTTTGTGAAATTTTTGTATCTTCAGAAGCCATATTAACGTTTTAAGCCGTGATTATTCATTAGCTACCTTTTTCTCAATTCAAAAAGCAATATCCTTCTTCTTTAAATGGTTTTTATATTTGAGTTTTTATATTTTTTTATTCTAATTGATTGTATGGACTGATTTGTAAGGAATTTTGAATCCTAATTGGACACGAAGTTTAGAGAAAGAACCTTATAAGTGAAATTAGGGCGTTTAATACGTATACGTATCTCTCTATGTAAGATAACATTCTAAATACAAAAAGGTGAGACTGTGTTCTCGAAGATAACCTCTTCTTTCGATCGGTCCCTCTCTGTTATCCTTCAATATTTGCTCTGCTTTCTCTTGCCTAGGCTTATGTGTACCTGATTTGAAAACCTGCAGTCTTTATAGTAGGTTTTGTTTAAAAACCTACTATAAATCTGAGAGAAGAAGGCTTAATAGAATGAAGAAATATAAATGAAATGGCAGTAACGTGTAGCGTATCAATTAGTCATAATCAGACGAAATATAATGTTTCAAAAATAGTTTGTACATATTTCTCTTACAATTACGAATGTTTTGAATAAAGATATGGAAAAACTAATCAATTCTGATGCATATGAAAAATCGGCATGTCAAAGGTGTAATCTTTAAATATACCCTAAAAGGAGGAATTGTAAAGAAGTAATCCATTTCGAAATCCAGTGATATTTGAACCGCATTTCATTTTTTCATGAAAATAGCAAATAATGCATATCTATTGTTATATAATAATATCGAAATTTTGAGGTACCTAATGAAAAAACGAACTTAATAAATCACGTCATTCATTGCCTCATTTTCGTAGAACTAGATTGTGGAATCAACATAATGCCTTCACTATTGATTATGGCGGCCTAATCATATAAGCTTGTTTAACCTAATATTTGTCTAATAACAATTCTATCCAACTGGTGTTGGGTGTGCTTTTAGGATGATTATATTACATAATCAATATTTACCTTTATTGGTTTCAACACAAATAAACGGCTTGACGAATCACTTAATATAATATGTCGGATCCATGCTGATGATCCATCTGGATGATATATATATATATATATATATATATATATATATATATATATATATATATATATATATATATATATAGAAATCGACTACAAAAAAAATTCTGTAGTTATCGTAGTCATATCATAGCACTTGTAAATATTCAATATTAAAAGTATACTATAACTTTAGGATATAAAGATGTATATAAAATTATACTATAAGAATTATTCAGAAGACAATTAATTACAGCCTTATAGAGCTGGCTACGTGAAACATGATCAATGTGATGTCTCTTTTATCCTTCAAGGGATAAATGTAAGAGAATATTGAAATCGATGCCCACATTTATTGAAAACGTAAGAGAGTATACTGTTTCGAACAACCATGCTTAAATATACTGTTAAATCTTATTGAAAGTTTTTTGATCAATCAAGAGAAAACTTCCAATTTTGGATGTATTCACGTGCTTTTCATTGACTCCTAAGATTTGAGATGTATATAGAATGCAAAAATATATGAAGAAATATACGACTTACTGTATATTTCACTCTTACGATCGTTAAGAGGGTATGTGAGGATTGAAGTCGTTGCTTTTCATTTGTTGAACATGGTATAACTGATGAGTACCTTGTAGCACGAAACAGATTATTGTCTTATGCTTCCAATAAATGTAGTCATCGATTTCAGTATTCTCTAACATTCATCCCTAGAAGGATTTGAATAATTTGTCAAAACAATTATCGAATGAAAGTTATAGTATACTTTTATATATATATATATATATATATATATATATATATATATATATATATATATATATATATATATATATATATATATATATATATATATATATATAGTAACTTTCCATCTTCCAGAGATCAAGTTAGGTACTCTAAAGAACTAAGCTTCTAGCTTCTAATGGAAGCTTACTTATATATCGGCTAGCTCTTAAAATGGTTCTTAGAAATATTTTAGAATCCAGGTTTGTTCAATAATATAAAATATGAGTAGTTAGTTGGGCGTCATGAGACTTCACAGGAATACTCTGCAGATAATCTCCAAGAAACAAAGTTAATATGGAAAATATTATTGACACTATAAACTTACATCTTAGCTTATGTCTCTGATATTAGTAGGTGTGGGGTGGATTCCACTGCAACGATTTATCATTGTCCTTGAATTTGTTGACCTTTTGACCTTGTGGATGTCCTCAATGTTCTTTGTAGCAGTCCGGTAAAATCCGGTAGTAGTAGCGTAACGAAAATGCAGGTAGCACGTAGAGAAGAAAAATCCAGTAGCAGGTAGTGAAGAAAAATCCGTTAGTAGGTGGTGATGCAAAAATCCAGTAGGAACATAAAGTAGAGCCGGCTCCATAGAACCGGCTCTACATTAATAAAGTAGTTCAAGGTTAAATCTGTCCCAACTCCTCATTATATATAATGAGGCAACGTCATTATATATAAATAATTTAAATGTCAAAATGAAATCAATACTACTTGTTGATCGAATGGAACGAAATAAGAATTACGATTAATTAGAAAATGGAACTAGAACGAAAAGAACTTTGAAAAACGAATCAGATCAACAAAGAAATGATTAAAAGACTGAAAGCAGCATAATGCAGTAATCATATTCAAATTAAATAGAAGCGAAAAGCCATTGAATTGTCTTATTTTCATAAAAAGAAATAACTTCCAACACCCAATTTTTATCTCACGACGAGCACAAATTTTATTTTTTTTTTAATTCAATTAAAATTTCTTTAAATGGTATCAATCCTCGTATCAGGTGTACATCATAAAGAGTTGTTCTGAAAGCGTCGTCTTAAGCATAGCCATCAAGTAGGTACGTATTAGAATACCAAGAGAGATACAGGGTTATTGAGCAACCAAGTGCTCAAAAAACTTCTACAGTATGTATATATGAATAAATAAATAAATAAATATATATATATATATATATATATATATATATATATATATATATATATATATATATATATATATATAATATCAACCTCTGTCCGTCCACTGCAGAACGAAGGCCTTTCCCGTTCTTTGCCAAGATTCCCCATCGGCAGTCTCTCTCTTCGAGGCAACGCCCAGCCAACCCACAAGCTCCTTATCCCATCATCGACGATCGTGAGGGCACTTTCTCAGTCTTACTCTGTCTCTGGGCTCCCAACCACCAATCACAACTGACTTTTTACACACTCCACGATATCCTTCGCCTTTGTTTGACCTCTTATCCAGCTGCAGCGTATTCATTTTCGTATGGTTAGGCCCATCATGTATCTTTCTATAGTCCGCGGGGTTGTTCGAAGCTTGTGGATGTGAGCAGATTTCAGGGTAAAAGTTTCGGTGGTGTAGGTTATCGCTGGTAATACTCATTGGTCAAACACTTTGCTCTTTAAGGATAGTGGCATATCTGATTTGAAGATGTGTTTCAGTCAGCCAACTCTACTCCAAGCTGTTCTTGTTCTTTGCATGATCTCCGGTGTAATATCGCCGTCTGCCGTGGCAATCTGTCCCCGATAGAAGTAAGACGCAGCTATTTCTAATGGGGATCCGTTCTCCTCCATTCACCCTCTGGTGCAGACAGGGTTCAGCATCATCTTTGTTTTTGCGTTGTTTATTTCTAGACCTATTTCCTTGCTCGTGATGTTCAGTTCGTTGATGCTTTTGAAGATCGGTAACATCGTGGGAGAAGAGGTCTCTGTCATCAGCGAAAACGCGTCTCCCAGTCTGAAGCCTCTCATCATTGGCAATTTTTCCGAGTATTCGTCTATTTTGATGGTTGCTGTGTATGTTCGTATATATTCTTGATCAGCTCGGTATAGCAAGATGGTATTCCTATCCTCAGTATTGAGGTGGTTGCAGCTAGAGTTCTAAGCAGGTCAAATGCCTTCTTATAGTCAATAAATGCCATATATAGCGGAATTGCATACTATATGCTGTGGAGAGTAGACTTATCGGTCTGTAGTTCCTCAGCATTCGCTTTCTAATCAAACCTCTGTCCAACTGCAGAACGAAGGACCCCTCTTTTCCTCCAAGATTCCTTATCGACAGTCTCTCTCTTGTTTATATATATATATATATATATATATATATATATATATATATATATATATATATATATATATATATATATATATATACATATAAAACTTCCAATAAATACTTATTTTCAAGAAAATCGAAATTCAAAACATTGAACAAACGATGTAGCAATTGAAATATTTCGAAAAAATCACAGTCTGAATGCGTCGCTGCGCCAATGGCTACAGTCAATTTCCATCATTTACTCAGAAAGACATTTCACGAGGATTATCCTTCACGGAATATACATGTAAATGCTCCATTGGTAATGTTGCGAATCGTGTAAAGGACCCCACACAGTCGTTTTGGTATCATTTGAAAGCCGGAACGCTCTGAAATTAAGGGCGTTAAAATAAGTCACCTTGGGCGAAAATGCTTCGGGCTTGATTCTCACGCCTGTCCAGATAAAGCCGGTGAAAAGTTTTTCCATCTATTTTACCCGACAGCGCGTTGCTATTGCTATTTAGATTCCTTCAGTGAGAGGAAAAAGTTGAAAGGGTTATCATCAGGTTAAGCGTTCAAACTGTACAAGATAAATATTTGGTTGAGTTTGCAGTTGTTCATTTCAATGAATACGCTTAGCGTTTTCATCAATTGAGAACTATAACGTATTAAACAAGTATTGGAAAGCAAAGTTGGAGTAAACATATAGAGCTTTTGAATAAATGCGAAAAGTACTCAAATGCTCAAGAACTTATGAGAGAAATAAAGTTCGGATATTGAGTAATTTCAAAAATATGAATATTAATTCAAACTAAACCCTCTGACCAATATTTCAAGAATGTATTGAAAAAATCAATGAATAAAATTCATTAAATAGAATACTCAACGTTAGCAGAAAAATTCGAACCATGTTTACACGTAGTTAACAAAGGAGTAGAGATAGAAGTCATAAAGATCAGTATTTGAGAGTATGATTGATGAGGCCAATACTTGGAGAAAATTAATATCCATAATGAAACAATATTTACAATTTTCTCATATTTTAACCAAAAATATGCATGACGCGTTTCGAAGTACTTCTTCTTTATCAAATGCTGAATTAACTATGATGAAACAGTGTTGTTAATTCAGCATTTGATGAAGAAGATGTAGTTCGAAACGCGTCATGCGTGTTCTTGGTTGATATATGAGAAAATTCTAAGTATTGTTTCTAAGTGTAATTCTAAGTGTTTAATGGAACCCAATACCCCCTAGTAAAACCCCATACTCTTCCACCATTTCAATTACCCCAAATACCCCAAATTTTCTAAAAATGATGTTCACTTATCCATTTGGGGTGAAAACTTCAGACTACGGGACGAAATCATTCACTTGGGCGTAATATTTTCGAAGTAGAACTCCTGAAATGTCAACTTTGCCAAAATTGTCAAGAAAGTCGGTAATCGAGCAAACCTACTGTAAGCACTTCGAGGTAGAATTCGAGGATGCGATCTTCGGACTCTCCTCAACAAATACAAGGCATATATTCGCCCTGTTATTCAAAAACGGTTAGTGCGGTCTATCGAGAGCTGCTTACGATAATATCTGTCCATGCTTGTCCACGAAATAACCAAAATGCTCCAAATTTTGACTCACATCGAAAAACTCCAAGCTCGATATGCCCAACGCACCCTCAACGGCCCCAATCTAGAAGCCTGAGTGACGTTGATGGCTCAATGGTACAAACCCGGACATGTTCTAGGCAGAAAACCCATAAACAAATTCCCCTTCCCGCCAGCACGGATCCTGCATACTCTTCAGGAGCCTTCAGACGATATCCAGTATCACCCAGAGGATATACCACTCCGCATCATTTAACGTGAGATAAGTGTCGCAGTGCGAGGGAAGTCAAATGTGCGCGAGTAAGAAAGCGTGTTATTCTTCCAATTGTATCAATATTATAAATATAATTGTAAACAAACATATGTTCTTAATTACGTAAGTAAAGTTATTTTTTTCTGGTGAAAATATAATTAACTAACACAGAGTTGAAAAGGTCGCGAGATCTTATAACCTCACATCTTGTAATTGTAAAATAACACTGAATACTAATGTAAAGAAAGAACTCAATAAAACTACTTTTCATTCATTCATTCATTCATTCATTCAATCGATCAATCATTCATTCATTCCTTCGTTCGTTCGTTCGTTCGTTCGTTCGTTCGTTCGTTCGCTCGTCCGTTCATTCGTTCGTTCGTTCGTTCCTTTGTTCGTTCGTTCGTTCGTTCGATACTACAAATACTACAAACGAACAAGGGACTGACTTCAAAATTAACACAGAACTGAACCCACAAAACAATATCTCATGTTTTCCTCAAAACTTCTCATCAATTAACCTCTAATCGAAAACTTAATTCAGTTAGATCAGCATTCACCCGAAATGAAGATCTATATCACTCTCATTATATTAATACGCTAATTTGCTTTCATACGCGTTCATTGTCAATCAACAAACTATTCAATTTTTCCTTCATTTGATTTGATTGAACTCTAGTAATAAACAAACTAATAATTTTCAACCCCTGGGCACTGACGGTAAAATCGAAGCTAATCATTGAATGATCGAACAGTAAAATTGTTACTGAAAAATCAAACCAATTCCAAAATAATTCCTTCCATCGATTAGTGGTCATATAGCGTGCATGAGGTAAATACAATGGGGCTATAAAAAGCTCTTAACAAAGCCGATATCGCTAATAGGGATATTGCAGTGGACATATTCGTAAATTGATTATGTTTAATTAATAGGATGGTGGTTAAAAAGCACTTCAGCATGTGAGTTTTCGAACTGACACTATCGATTCGGTCAATTGTGAGGACTCACGAATACAGTTTTAATCCTGCTGATAATAACAATACGTATCTCAAACTGAAAGATTATCCCATAATTTCCATCCACTTCTGCAATAGAAAGAAAATTGTTCGAATTTAATGAAAGCTTCATATCAAATAATGCAACATAGTTCGTTCAGTTCTCATCGTATAGAGCGGAGGTTCCCAAATTTATTTTGTCTACTTTGAGAATAAATTAGTTTTTTATCCCTCCCCCATTTTTTCACCTAATTGAAAACCACTTCAATTTCAAATTGAATTAATTAATTATCGTGAGCTATATTAGCGAGAATGAAACATTCATTCTAAACGAGACTGTTACTATAGCCCCCAAGAGTTAACTTGAGACCTGAGCGCATTAGGTACAACACATCGGCGACACCTTCCAATGAGAATGATTATTGAAAAGCAACTTTATAGTATTCGGACAGAGTATCTTTCATTTGAAATAAAATAAACATAATTGATTCTTATATAAAAACTAATGTGAAGCATGAATCTGATGCTGTTCAATAAGTTTGTTGATATCAGGTTGCAATTTACTAAAGAACAGCCGAAAGTCGCCACATGACAAACACGCATAAACTCGTTTATGTCATTCGACGCTCAATCGTAATAAACAAGTGAGAACAAGTATTTTATGAACAAACCGATTGATACAGGAATGCACAAATCGGGTTATTCAACAAAAACTTGTTAAAACATGATTGCAAGCAGTCTATTATATACGAAAATTAGCTGTCTAGGAATACTAATAACTATTAAAATGCGAAAGTGTGCATATTGCCTTTTTATTTGTTCGTTTTCGTCTGCTTTCATTTCCAAACGGAGCAACCGATTCACAATATTTTCTTATATTTATTGAATGAAACAATACATATAACGGGTGTTTTTTAGAGGTATAGAACTTTAAGTTGGCATTACTGTTGAAGATGACGACCGATTTAACAGCTGAAAAGTGATTTATTCTCAGTTTGGTTTGGCAATTCATCATGAATAGACTCACGCCTGAACAACGCTTGCAAATAGTGCAATTTCATTTTGAAAATAATGGTCTCTGCGGAATACGTATCGCGCACTACGTCCATTTTATCGTCGACAAAACCTTTCATCTGAGCAGTTAATTCGATTAACCATGGAACATTTTCGCACCACGTTTATCCTTATTGATAACTCGCATCCTCAGAGACGC
The DNA here is from genome assembly GCA_030704895.1 of Henosepilachna vigintioctopunctata. Lineage (NCBI taxonomy): Eukaryota > Metazoa > Arthropoda > Insecta > Coleoptera > Coccinellidae > Henosepilachna > Henosepilachna vigintioctopunctata. The sequence goes on along the minus strand of JARQZJ010000016.1, from coordinate 76,790 downwards.
CGTACGGTGGTACAGAAGAAGCTATTGCTACTGTAGAGCGAAGTATTGAGGAAGACCCGAATGAATCCATCCGCCATCGAGCACAGGAATTGGATCTGTGTGCATCCACTTTATGGAAATTTTTGCGGAAGGATCTTGGTTTGCGTGCTTACAAAATCCAACTCGTGCAAGAATTGAAGCCAAACGATTATCAAGCAAGGAGTAGATTCGTCGAATGGGCCCAAAACGAGATTGCCGTTGTTCCCGATTTTCATAAGCGAATTTTGTTCTAGCGATGAATCGCACTTAGGTTGAATGACTACGTCAACAAAAAAAACTGCCGCATTTGGAGTGAAGATAATCCTCAAGTGTATGTCAAAAGACCGTTACATCCAGAAAAACTGACTGTTTGGTGCGCTTTATAGGCTAGTGGAATCATTGGTCCGTACTTCTTCAAAAACGATGATGGCCAGAACGTTACAGTCAATGATGATCGGTATAGAGCCATGAATACTAATTTTTTCATTCCTGAAATGAACAACTATGATGTCCAGGAGCTGTGGTTTCAACAAGACGGCGCAACATGTCACACAGCTCGAGCTACAATCGATTTATTGAAAGACACGTTTGTTGACCGCCTTATTTCACGTTTTGGACCTGTGAATTGGCCTCCAAGATCTTGTGATTTAACAGTGCTAGACTACTTTGTGTGGGGCTATGTAAAGTCATTGGTCTATGCGGATAAGCCAGAAACGCTTGACCATTTGGAAGACAATATTCGCCATGTTATTGCCGATATACGGCCACAAATGTTGGAAAAAGTCATCGAAAATCGGACGTCCAGATTGGACTACATTCGAGCCAGCCGTGGGGGTCATATGCCAGAAATCATATTTAAAATGTAACTCCACAAGATTATCTTTCGAAAAAAAAAATTATTGTCAATCGAATGATCCATCGTTGCTTTGTTGCAATTTAAAGTGCTATACCTCTGAAAAAACATCTGTTACATGAACTACGTGGAGAGAAATATCGAACCGAATTTGAGCAATCTCTTAATTAATATTTGTTGATGTTCACAAGTTGTAGTCGAGAGTCGAAAGCTCAGTTGGTGTCTTAGATTCTTCGTATCTAACTGGATGAAATTACAAATCGCCCCCCAAGCCTCTACACAACACCCCCTTTTTTTCTGGATCTCTTACTGTCCACCTTCAAGCCAGCAGTGCCCAAAAGGGGACGTTATCGCCCACTTTGGGAAAGGCTGCTATAGAATAATCATAGTAGTAGTAGTGTATCATATACTTTTGAGGACGTTGTGGTGTGTTTTGAGTAGTGCTTTCGATTAATTCATTGTATCCTTATACTCACTCAATTTTCAAGTGAATAAAACATTTCCGTTACATTCCCCTACATCATTTATCCTTTTTAGTTGTTAAAATTCTGGTATTATTTTGAGCGAAGCCATGATTTTCGGTATATTGTGATTATGTGGGGCAACTGTTTGCGCTTTTGCATATTTATGAGCTTCTCTAAATTTTGGATTATTTTACCGACATAGCTTTCACAATAATTATAACATGGGTAGGTACTATAGGAGTAATTGTTTAACTTTTGAATTATGTATGAATTCGTTTAACTGGATTTTGTGCCGTGTGTGTTATTACGAGATTACAAGGTTTCAATATGTTAACAATATTTGAGCTGAATATAGAATGGGAGCAAGAGGAATTGAATTATTTCCATCGAATTTATCACTTGAATATGAATTAATTGTTGATGAATTATTGGAGAACGTCAACCTATTGTGAAAGATTTTAAGGTTTGTAACTTTTATGATTTATTATTTTTTTGTATTGAGTTATTGTTATTGAGTTTTGTATTGAAAAGGGTGGGTAATTCGTCAATTTTATTTCATGTCTTTTTCATTTCAAAGTTTCAACAAAGCTACCATTTTCAGCGAAACGATTATATTTAGAAAAATTGAAATGTTCTCCATACTAACATTGTCATGAGTAGGAATCTAGAATACAGGGGAGCGTTTATAGGTATTTTCTTCGATAGAGGTAGCTCACGAGAATATTCACAAAGTAATGTTTTCCTTACTCAGAAATCGGATCTGTAGCCATTTTGAAAGTCATCGATTATTGATTGATTCAATATGGACTGATGATTCATAATAATGACGAAGCAATTGAATGATGATATCAATTCGGTTGTAAAAACTTATCTTGGGGAGTCTCATTTTCTTGACACGATTGCAGATAAAATTGCAGAACGTGTTTCGAAGACTTTGGAAGATAAACTTCGTAAGTTAGAAGAAAAAATAGAACAGCTGCAATCAGATATGGGTGTACTGAGGAAGGAGAATAAGAAGATGAAGGAACAAGCTGATTCACTGGAACAAAAAACTAAAGAGAAAACACTTAGGTTGTACGGAATTCCCGAGAATGAAAACGAGGATGTGGCACAACTGGTCAATGATGTACTGAAACGAGAAATTGGTCTTGATGTGGGTGATCATGGATTGGAGAGGTGTTATCGTATGAAGTTTACTAGAAAATTTACTGAAAAAAATGACATTTCTAGGCCCTTGATTGTGGAATTCAGTAGTCGAAAGTATCCTGAATTAATCCTAAGAAATAGAAAAAAATTAGGGCGAAGTAAAATATTTGTAAACGAGGATCTTACGAAGGCCCGATATAACCTGCTCAAATCGGTTTGGAACAAAGCCGGAAAAAACAATGGCTGGAGTATGGGAGGCAAAGTCTACTGTAGGATTGGTAATGTTAAGAGGGAGGTGCGAGATAGCAGTGAATTGGATGTTTGGTTAGCCGAGGGGTAGAGTGCTGCTTAGATCTCGATTTTGTTTCAGCTAAGCTTAATATATTAAATTGATTAGTGATATATAATTAATTTTTATACTTAATAGGGTATTTTCTTATTAATTTTTTTTTGGAACTGATTGCTTAGTTTGTTGCTTTTTGATATAGTTGTTTTATTTTTTGGAAGATTGTATGAATTGTTGCGCCTTGCTGAATTTTCTTCAGATCACTCGTTCACCACAGTTTGAATTCATCTAAAGAGAATATAAATTTATAAGTAATTTTTTTTCTAGGGACTGATTATTTCTATTTTTTTTGTTTTAAATTGTAAACATTTTTACTCTCAATCCAGTTTTTTCAGTTTGATGAAGAAATATTCTGAAATGAATTGGTGGAGCTTGATCTTGATGACGTGTTGGCTATTTCTAATATGAGACTAATTTTTCTTACTGTTTTTATTATATGATGCTAATTTCTCTCATAAATGCCAGATCCTTGGTTCCGCATTTCAGTAGAGTTAGAGACCTAATTATTTCTAAATCGTATGATGTTGTGGCAGTAACGGAAACGTGGTTCACCCACTTGATTCGTGATAGTGATGTGGATGTACCTGGATATGGGTTGATTAGAACAGATCGTGGGTCCAGAGGGGGTGGGGTATGCTTGTATGTGCACTCTAGATTCAAGTTTGAGGTTATGAATTTTGAAAGAGTTGACTCTATGGAACAAGTGTGGATTGAATTAGTATTGAAAAGGCAAAAGGTAGCAATTGGAGTTTTATACAGAGAACCTCGTGGAAATTTTTTAGAGTTTATTGAGAATTTTCAGGACGTCATTAGGGTAGTGTCTGAGAACTGTGATGGGGTTGTATGCGTTGGTGATCTAAATGTGGATATGCTGGATACGGATGGCAGTTCGCAGGTTAATTTTGGCAACATTGTTGAGTCATTGGGTCTCAGGCAGGTTGTTGGTGAGCCAACTACAGTCACGGAGACACGCGCATCGTTGCTAGATGTTGTGTTGTTATCTGATGGTTTGGTATCCAGCTCAGTAGAAGTTTTCGACATCAGTGATGATGTGAATAAATTTGATCATTTTGCAGTATCTTGCAGTATATGTGGAGAGGATGGTGTTAAGGGAATTCCAGAGACTATAACCTTGAGGAATTTCAAACGTATTGATCGTGGTCTATTTGATGATCACTTGAGGCTTACACCTTTCCAGCGTATTTTCTATATAACTGATATTGATCATAAGGTTACACTATTTAATGAATTCATTTTAGCCCTATTTGATACTCATGCACCCCTGAAAACAGTTGTGTTGAAAAGAAAATATCAGCCTTGGTTGACCGATACTATAAGAGAAATGGTGACACGACGTGACCGGGCTCTGAAGAAATTTAAAATATCTAAGAGGCAAGCTGATTGGAATTTTTATAAGTCTATCAGAAATTTAACTAATTCAGCTGTGAAGGCTGAAAAAAGGCAATACCTGCAACATATAATTGACAAAAAGGACTCCAAATTGATGTGGAAATCTTTGAATGAGCTGCAGATACGTTGGAAGAAGAATCTGGATTTGCCAGGCGAACTCAATAAACCTGATGAAATAAATGATTATTTGGCGGCAACCCAGGGTGACCATGGTAATTTCGATCCGGCCCTCTTTCGGTTTTATCAGACTAACTTAAAGGCTGACTTCAAAATGTTGTTTAAGTTTGAATGCGTGGATGAAGATGTGATATTTCAGAAATTATTGTCAATAAGATCGAATGCTGTTGGGGTGGATGATATTTCGATCACCATGTTGTTGTTGTGTTGTCCTTACATCTTGCCGTATGTTGCGCATATCATAAATACATGTCTTACAGGTTCCATTTACCCAGAAATCTGGAAAACCAGCAGAGTTATGCCTTTACCGAAATCGGCGGGTATAACGCTGTTCAGTGAATTACGTGGAATAAGTATATTGCCCACACTATCTAAGGTTATGGAGAAAATAATGTGCGATCAGATACAGGTTCATTTGGAGAGATACAGTATTTTACCTGTAAATCAGTCAGGTTTCAGAAAGGGCTGTGGGTGTGCTACTGCACTACTCGACATCACTGATGATATAGTTAGAGCAATTGATAAGGGATATGCCACAGCTTTGATTTTGATTGATTATTCCCGAGCCTTCGATATGATTGTTCATCAGCTGATGACGGCCATCCTGCATTACTGTGGATTCTCCAACGGCGCTATTAATTGTGTATCGTCTTATCTGCTGAGAAGAAGACAATATGTGCAGACTTCAATGGGAAAGTCCCAGGTGAAAGGGATAAATCGTGGTGTTCCTCAAGGTTCTATATTGGGACCACTTCTCTTCAGCATATATACGAGTTCTCTGATAGAGGGTGTAACAACATCTAGGTGTCACATGTATGCTGACGATGTACAGTTGTATCATTCGTTCCTAGTTAAGGAGTCTGAGTTGGCTTCACGAAGAATTAATTCTGATATACAAATTATTCTGTCCAATTCCAGGAAGCACGGATTCAATATAAATGCTGGTAAAACCAAATTGATCATTTTCAATGATACGACGTGTCATACACAGCTAGAAATCAGTATAGGTAATGATGTTTTAACACCAGTAAGAAGTGTCAAAAATTTGGGCTTGATTATGGATAATAAACTCAAGTTTAGCGACGATATAAATAAATGTTTGAAGGCTGCCTTTGTTAAATTAAAAATGTTGTTTCCACATAGACACATATTGCCACAGAGTTTGAAACAAACTATTTGTGATGCATGGGTTCTGTCCCATTTCAATTACTGCGATGTTGTTTATGGTCGATTTTTGACAAGGTTCGATGCTAAACGTGTTGAGATGATTCAGCGTAGCTGTTTGAGGTTCATTTGGGGTATACGCAAATTTGACAGAGTGACATATAAACTGCGGGTATCTGGATGGCTCACCATGGAGAATCGGCGTAGGCTACATTCGGCGATGTTGTATTTCAAAATTATAAAGTATAAGACACCTCCGTATCTTTGTAATAAAATCAGATTCCGTTCGGATGTGCATACGTTGAATGTAAGAAGCAGAGGACTGCTCACCCCCCCACAACACCGTACTGCCATTTTTCAGAAGAGTTTTACATACGACATATGCAGGACTATGAATGTTTTGCTTCAAAAATTTAAAGTGAGTTTATCTTTAGTAAGATTTGCTGCGGAATTGAGGAGCTATTTGTCTCATAGCCAATAGGTCTGGCGAATAAAGCACGGTGGCGATAATTTTTTGTTGATTTTCTGTTTTGGTTTCTTCCTTTTTGTTGCGGCAAGATAGCATGTCAGATTAATGGAACTGCTCCTTTTTCTGATTGAGATTGTAGTGAGAAGGTCGTATGGAAGATCAGTTTTAACTGAATACGATCTTATTTATTGTGAATAGAATAATTTTTGTTTTTTTGTTTGATTATTTGTTAGAAAGATTGTAGTTCTTTTTTCACAATAAAATATATATTATTATTATTATTTTCAATTGTATCCTATCATCATTCAAGAATATCGATGATGATTATATATAATATAATATATATATATATATATATATATATATATATATATATATATATATATATATATATATATATTTTTTTTTTTATTATATGTATATTTTTTCACTATCATTTATAATTACTTAACATCTTGTAATACGATTCCAGCATTCCTGAAGAAGAACTGAACCTTAGTTCGAAATATAGAATTACTGACGATTAGTCTTGGATTAATTTAATAGCCCAAATTGCCGATAACCCAACAATTTTACACTTATATTCGTTACCACGGCAACACTCCTCAGTTGATATATATATATATATATATATATATATATATATATATATATATATATATATATATATATATATATATATATATATATATGTAAGGAAAGGAAATTTTTTGTGCGCTTGTCACTGAATGAAATATTCAAGAAAATGAACACTAGAACATTCATTCGAAAAATTCAAATTAAACAAGAGAATGTTACAGTAGAGCTAGATATGTTAACGTGTACGATGTGATGTCTCCATTATCCTTCAAGGGATAAATGTTAGAGAAATATTGAAATCGATGACACAACTGATGGAAGTGCGAGACATATATGTTTCGTTCTGCGAGGAACTCGTCAATCGCACCACGTCACAATTATTATTATTATTGGAGTCACAAGAAGATGCTTGGGGATTGAAATTGTTGCCTCTTTTCGATGGACGTGGTGCGACTGACGAGTTCTTGTAGAACGAAAGATATATGTCCTGCACTTTCATCAGGTGTAGCATCGATTTCAATATTTCTCTAACATTTATCCCTTGAAGGATAATGGAGACGTCACATCGTACACGTTCACATATCTAGCTCTACTATAACATTCTCTTGTTTAATTCGAATTTTTCGAATGAATGTTCTAGTGTTCATTTTCTTATATATATATATATATATATATATATATATATATATATATATATATATATATATATATATATATATATATATATATATATATATATATATATATATATATATATATATATATATACTCGTATATACATTTATACATTAGTGCATTTCTATCCAAGAAGACAAAGTAAGGTGTTGATCTGGTGGAGGATCCGTTAAGGTATAAACGATAAGGTATACACCTGAAAAATATAAAGGTTAAAATGAAAAAATATAATTCAATATAACACGAAGCATAATTAACGAATGCTATATCTGAATAGGTCACACAAGAACATAGAAACGTTATTATGGAAATCGGATTCTAAATTTATTCGGTATAGACGCCAGGGCGGCCTCTTCATCACTCATATCCCCCTATCTTTGTTTCAGTTTACTACCCAAAACTAGTATCTTAATGTCACATTGTTTGACTTGACATCAATCAAGTCGTGTCCCCAAGATTCCAGAAAACCCTCTCTCTCAGCTCCAAGATTTAACCGCCGTTGTTTATCTTTGCGTGCATCAAGAAACACAGAATAAACAATATATATTCCAGCGGCTTTAATGGGAAAACTAACTAGTCGCCCCGATGAAGACCCCTCCATAATTTAATCACTGAAAGATATCCTCCAGTGGAATAGTTCAGGAAGAGGAGTTTTTAACCTTTTTAAATTTTATACAGCCATTGTACTTCTTTTAAAAATATATTGAATAAGTGCGAAACATTATCGTCTATCATCAGAAAAAGCGAGTAACACGTTCCACAGATATGATTGAATACAGAAAAGAGTAGGGAAGGCCGAGGATAGTTGACCAACTTTTGACTTGTGCTTGTATATTTCCGATGTTTAACTTAATATAAAAAATAACAAGAGTTGAGACAAATAGAAGAATTATTCGGGTACTTAAAGTATTATTCCATACCCTATATATTTCTCGGTATTTTACTTATTTAGTTTATTTTCTAAACCCTTGACATTTGGTCAACCTACCCCGTATCCGGGGTAGGTTGACCTAGGCAATAATTAGTATAAATAAGGAGGATTAGCATAAAATTAAACAATTTTTGTTAAACGCAGTAGCTCTCGACAGACTTGTAGCTTGATGATCTAATTGATAACGAGGCATGACGTTTCAAAAAATTACTAAGCCAATCTTCGCCTGCCATTAATTTTGTATTCCAGGATTCAGGCACAGTTTTATTATTATTTTTTGAATACTCGAATGCAAACTTGCGTGTCTCATACGGTGTTAAACCATAATAAATGTCAGCAACCGTCTTCAAATAAGCTTCCAGCTTATTTTCTTCGTCATCGCTAAATGTCTGCCTATTTTTTATGTACTCCGCCGTGTCCAAAGTCAAGTCATCGGTCTTGAGGTTGGGATTTCTTTTTATTTTTTTTCAGTTTACTAACATATCGATGCAACGTTTTGTAGGCAATTCGGTATATTTTTGATGTGTTGTTTATGCTATTACTATCGAAGATTACTTCGTGATAAACTTTTTCTAGGATATCTTTTGATACATCGCCCCTTTCAGATTTTTTTTTGTACGTCCCCATTTTGTGTAAAAATACAAAACTGTCATTTAGTTTGTGAGAGAAGACCATAACAGTGTTTACATTGATAATGCACATGAACAATTAGGTAACCCACATATTCCTTTAAAATAAGTAAAAAATTTCAAACTTATTTTAAAGAAGTTGGTTGACTAATTAGTCTACCTACCACGAAAAAAATTCGTGAACCAACCCCTGACGCCATTTTGAATTATATCCCGGTATCGTTTGCAAACTCTGACACTAACATGGGAACAATACTGTATTATATAGAATGAAACTATCATATTTATATTTGGCATGACAACAAAAGTGTTTCAAACTGTTCAATAGGCACAATAACAGAAAAAATACGAACAAAAAAATTACTTACCGAGACCAAAAATACAACATGTGATGCCACGAACGCTACGAGACTCCGGCGACTCATTTCGCACAAGTTCTCGAACCGCGGGGGTGGGGGATGGCAATGTTTCTTATGATTAGTTGATATAATACACTTGACAGTGGCGAGTTATTGTTGTGTAGTCTACCTGCCCCTATAGCCAACCATCCTTGGTTGGCTCACCGTAGGTCTTCCTCGCCGTATGTTCTGTATGTAAACTACTCAAATCATATACAAACACATACGAGTACCCCCATGGCTCCACCGGGACTCAAACCCGAATCCTACCGCACCATAATAGCCTCCTGTCTAAGCCACAGAAATCAGCTAGTAGCGTATTTAGTATCATAGAGAACATAAAGTAAAAATATGCCAAAGAGCGATGCTGTGACGCTTCTACAGAGTCACAAACATTCTGCAAAAAGCTGTTCAGGTTTGATCATTGAAACTATTGCTTGATATAAATCAGATTACTCTTTGTGGTCTCCCAATCTTCATAAATAATTGAAATTTGATGAATTTTTTCTGAGGAACGTCAATTATTTTGATGTGTTGAACAGTAAAAGTCTTCTTCTACTGAGTAGAGAAAAAATTCTCTACTCATTAAAGTTGTCCAAAACTACTAAAGTACCAAACTACTCGAAATTACTGTACTGCAATCATCCAATAGTTTGACATAGGCGTGAATCACATCACGAATAGATGCTCAGATATTAATTCATTATTCATTATTAAAGCAGATCACAGTATGTAATTTTCGAACTCTTTTCAGATAAATCGAAAAGCATAGATACTTACTAGTTTATGAAAAGTTCTTATAAAAGTTTCATCTGTTACTACTTTTTCGGAATATTAATTAATATAGTTTCATCTAAGAAGGTGAATTGCCAGAAAACACAAGTCGAATTATTCAATATAAAATCATACGTTTCTGAAAGCATCCAGAAAGTAGCTTAATACGATTTTATAAACGATAGCGACCGTAATGGGCACTTCACTCATGCCGTTTGATCTTTCCTCATAGAGGATTTTCGAGGATCATTCCCCGTCGATGTTCTATACATCCGAAAAATTCAATAATGTGGCATCATCTGTTAATCTTCTGGCCCATTTGAATTAGACTGCAGAATATACCGATCGTATAATTTATCGTCATTATATTAGACCACATCGACGTTTTCAAATTGGGACATACATCGGGTTCCAGAAGGACACTTATCGAAGAAGCCTTTCAAATATCAATTTTTGAAAACGAAACAAATTGCTATGCTTAATAAGCATAAGCATATAGATAAGTCCTATATCGACGTTATCAATAATTAACCTTTCAAAGTGCAACTAAATGTTAAGAGTGTACATGTAAATGTCAATTTTTTCGTGATTTTAAAAGTTTTCTACTCTGCCATTAGTAATCAATATGATTACGTGATATCAGATATCATTTGCCACAAATGTGAAACAAGAAATAAGACTTGTATACTCCTAAATGCCTCAATCAAAAATAGCAAGATACTTGAAGTATGATGCAGGAATAGTATCTTTATAGGAATAAAATCGTGCATTATCGAACAACATGGGTTATTCGCCGGTAGACCTTTAAATATGATAATTGGAATAAAACAAAGTTGATTCTCAATTTTCACTCTAATTAATTCAAAAACATGACAATATCGTTTCGCCAACACAGTGGCTTCATCAGATGTTGATGATAAACTGAGCTGTTACATTGTGGACTGCTTGTATTTACCCTGAAGTGCATGTGGTGGAAATGACCATAGAACACTGTTCTTTTTTTGTAGGGGAATGACTATAGAACATATTTCTTCTGAATTGGGGGGGATGATCATAGAATACTTTTCTTCGATTGCATTTTTACTAGAATAAATTTAATAAAGGTGAATTATGGATTAAAACTTGATCATTTAATAAACTGTTTGATTTCTTCGTCTTATTAATTTCCATGGCTTCTAACAGGGTTAGTTTATAACCTATACACTCCGTATGCAATATTTCAAAGTTGTTGTCGAAGACATGGTTCTCTTCTAAAAGATGTGTTGCATACGTAGAATCTGTTTTATTTTTTGCAAAGCAACTTTGGTGCTCAGATAATCTAAGGCTGAAATTTCCCCAGTTTGGCCAACATATAGTTTGGTATATGTATCATACATGTATCAGTATATGATGCTGATGTATCAGTTATAGACTGATAAATATGCCTTTATCAGCAGATAATTATACTCATGAATTGAACATCATTAAGCAGATAGCACAAAACAATGGATATCATCATTGTTTCGTCGATAATATTTTACGAAAAAGGTTATATAATAAGGCCATTTCTCAAGTATATCCTGAAGTAACAGATAGTCACAAATATTTCAGAACATTAACGTATTTAGGCAACCCTCTCTCAAAAATCTCGAAGTTTTTATCTGATAGAAATTTAACGATAGCTTTCAAAACCCAGAATACCGTGGGTAGACACATCAGAAATACGAAAGATAAAATTTCGCCTGATGATAAATCGGTTGAGTTGAGTTGCGGTACTTGTCCCAAAGTATATGTTGGCCAAACTGACAGGAATTTCAGCCTTAGAATATCTGAACACCTTCGACTGCTTCGCAAAAAATAAATCCGATTCTACGTATGCAACACATCTTTTAGAAGAGAACCCAGTCTTCGACAACAACTTTAATATATTGCATACGAAGCGTAAAGGTTATAAACTAACCCTGTTAGAAGTCATGGAAATCAATAAGAGCAAGATATCGAACAGTTAATTAAATTCTACTTTATTAAATTCGTTCCAGTAAAAATGCAATCGAAGAAGAGTATTCAATGGTGATCCCCCACAATTCAGAAGAAATATGTTCTATAGTCATTCCCCTACAAAAGAAGAACAGTGTTTTATGCTCATTCCCACCCTTTGCACTTCAGGATAAATACAAGCAGTACACAATGTAATAGCTCAGTTTATCATCAACATCTGATGAAGCCACTGCGTTGGCGAAACGATATTGTCTTGTTTTTAAATAAATTAAATTAAAAAACGAAAAACTACTCAGTTTTATTCAAATTATGTATTTAAATTTTCATCAAGTATCGGCCTAATCGATTAATGACTTTAAATATGAACTATTCTGGCAACACCAAAATCTGTCAGACTCCGTTGACTATCGGATCCATGTAGACTCTCTGTGTAACGACCTCGGGTAAGCTTCAGACAGAGTGAATCATAATGTGATAACTAATCTTGCAGAATCGAAGTGCAGGGCAATCTCTATAATTGGTTTGCTTCATACTCACTTGGCAGAGTGCAAAAGATTAAGTGGTTCAATTGCTCATCAAATATGATTGCAGCACATCAACAGTGCCTCAGCAATTCCACCTTAGTCCTCTTCTATTCCTAATTCATATTGATGATATGATGAAGTGTTTCACACACTCAAAATTTCTATTCTATCTAGGTGATCTCATGAGTTTCCATGGAATAGAATTAGTTGAAGATCAGTGAATTGTGCAAGAAGACCTTAATGGTGTATTGTATTTTTTGAAGATAATAAAATTAAGTTCGATCTGGAAGAATGTCTTTCACAGAAAACAAATCCGCATAATATATGCCTACTCAGTAACGAATAATGACTTAGATACTATTTTTTCTAAACTCACCTCTAATTCGCATATTGACTAAGTTATTGGCGAACGCTCACAGTGACAATTAGTGTATGTTGTCATCTCCCTGAGAGTTTCATTTGAAATATTTCGATATTTCGAGTAAGAGTATCCGTATTTTGTAGTATGAATGATTCATGAATCTTGAAACTATATAAATATATATATATATATATATATATATATATATATATATATATATATATATATATATATATATATATATATATATATATATATATATATATATATATATATATATATATATATATATATATATATATATATATATATATATATATATATATATATATATATATATATATAGTAAATACTGAGACTCTCCGGAATCGGAATATCGAAATATTTCAAATGAAACTTTCAGGGAGCTCTCTACACAAATGTTGTCAACGAGAACGAACCTATCTCTTTCAAGAGTGAATATTAAGAGCATTTCGGAAAGTTCATCGATCTTGTTCAATGATAAGGAAACAATTGTTTCATCATTATTTTGAATCATCAGTCCATATTTAATCTATCAATCAAGAATCGATGACTTTCAAAACGAACATAAGTCCTATACCAAATTGAGGATAATTTTACCTATTGAAATATTCACGTAGGCTCCCTCTATCGGAGAAAGGACGTATTAACTCTCCCTGGCGTTCAAGATTCCTACTCATGACAACAAGAGTGAGAGTGGAAGGCTTTGTAAATATTTCATTCGAACACTACAGAAAATTGTCCGCAATGTGTATGAATTCCCATGCCTAATCGCTCCAGAACGCCCAGGCGGGCGAAAGTGTAGCTAGTTTCAAGATTCACAAGTCATTCAATACTATTGAATACTGAGACTCTTAATCGGAATATCGAAATATTTCAAATAAAACTCTCAGGGAGCTATCTACACAAATGTTGTCAACGAGAACGAACCTATCGCTTTTAAGAGTGAATATTAAGAGCGTTTCCTTTCTCCGATAGAGGGAGCCTACGTGAATATTTCACTAGGTAAAATTGTCCTCAATTTGGTATAGGACCTATGTTCGTTTTGAAAGTCATCGATTCTTGATTGATAGATTAAATATGCACAGATGATTCATGATAATGATGAAACAATTGTATCCTATTATCATTCAACAAGGTCGATGAACTATTCGAAACGCAAAACGCAAAAACGCTTTTCGAATATGCACTCCTTAAAGTGATAGGTTCGTTCTCGTTGACAACATTTGTGTAGACAGCTCCCTGAGAGTTTTATTTGAAATATTTCGATATTCCGATTGAGAGTCTCAGTATTTACTAGTATTGAATGACTTGTGAATCTTGAAACTATTTGGTGTACTGTCTTAAGTACAGAGGTCTGTTCAACGTTACCAGAATAAACGCCAGAAGGGAACAATTTACAGATTTTCGGAAACCCAGAGATCTACGAGTATGCAGGTTTCATACTATATGCGTTAATTTACCGGTAGAGCTCACAAATTAATACATATTGCCAAGAGTTAGATATCATCAACACTATGTCAAGGTATTGAAGTGGAGTATTGAAGAATTATTTTCAAAATTAAGTATTTTAGTACTTAATTTTAAACGTATTAGTTTATGTATTTTTATATACCTCTAGTTTTACATATTATATTTGATCAGCTTTAGTTGATTATATGTGTATATATGATACATAATCGTAGATGAGTAAATGTAGTTCGTATTTTCAGGAAGTACTGTATGCAGTTTGTATCCCTTACTCTAAATAAATCGATTTTTCTCTTTCAAACAGATACTGGGCCGTTACCAACATCGACTACATACATCAACGCACCTCGAAACGGATCGGTATCATGATCTTCATAATCTGGTTCGTGTCATTTCTGGTCTGTATCGCTCCGTTATTAGGTTGGAAGGATGCAGAGTGGAAGCAGAGAATCCAGAACAAAAGGTGCCTAGTCAGCCAAGACATCTACTATCAAATATTCGCGACTGCTTCATCCTTCTACCTACCTCTGCTGGTCATTCTTATCCTTTACTGGCGGATATTCCAGACAGCTAGAAAACGAATACGGAGGAGACAGATCATCTCAGGTTCGAACCCGCTACCCGATAAAAATATCGCAGCCGGTGGTATTGCAGGTAAGATGAGTCTGAATACTTACGATATTCTTCTCACGGAATGAATGTATTGCAATAAATAAAGTTTCGTGGATTTGATATTTTTAGCATAAGTATAGTAGTGAAAATCAACTTCTGACAGCTCATCTTCACACTTACAGTAACCTGAGAATTTAATGTTCACAGTAATCTGAGACGATTACAAAGCAGCGAAACTGAAGAGTTCCAATATTTCGTTACTGGACTGTCTTTTTCAGTTTTCTTCTTCCATTGCATTAGTGTCGTTTGTCTGTTCTTCTGTTCATAGCTTCTAAGAATGTCTCATTTATCTGGTGTTAATTGCTTCTAAGATTCTTCTCATTTATCTGCTGTTCTGTTCTTCCAACTTACCAAATTTAAAGCCAAAAATTATTCATTTCGTATCATATTTAGATTTAAAAATTTTAAAATACAGAAATTTACGAAGATATTTTTCAAGCAATCGGAAATAGACTCTTACATGCCGTGAACACTTCACTTCCATATGGTGGGTTCCAGAAGTTATGGAAGACAGCATTGGTTATACGGATCTACAAAATTTCCAAAACCTTACTCTGCGGAGTATTTCGCTAAATCACAGTTCCCGTCTTTCAAAATGTATTCGAGATAGTGTTTTTTGTGATAGAATTTTCAACCAAGTACCATTTGTTATATCTCAGTCGAGTTTTCGTGTAAATCACTCTCGCGAAAGTACTATACAAAGGGTTTGTGACAAGTGGATGAATGAAATCGATGAAGGTAATTTAGTGTTTGTTGTGTGTCTTGACTATCGAAGAAATATCCAAACTGTGAACAGGTTACTCCTTTCAGAGAAATTAGGTAAATTGGACTATGGGGGTGTATTCTGCAGTGGTTTACTTCATATTTGAATAAAAGCTTTTTTCTATTTCAAATTTCGGGAATATTTGTTCGTTAAACTTTGGCCGAATGTTTTTCAGGTTCTGAAGTTGTGACTCCGGAAATATCGGTGCTTAAAATTTTGTTAGGAACTTCGGAAGAACTGTTAATTGCAGTAATTAAAATAGGGATTCCATCCATCAGTTTTGGGGAACTAATCGCGAATTCTCGTCGGTTCAATGCAGCGTGAATCGTCCAATCGAAAAGTTTCTACCATATAAAAGAATGTAAAGGCGTCCTGAAGATAATTTCTAGGAAAACTCCAGAAAAAAAATTGCCAGATCTACAAGGTCAAGAGGTTAACTTCTCAACACGGGGTCGTTATATTAAATTCCTTTGATTCTGAAATCAATCAATTGATCTTTTAACACTGTATTACATTTTAGGCCAGTAACGTACTAGTATCATATATTTTTAGTTTATGGATAATAGTTTAGTTTGTCTCAAGAATATTTCAGTCTTTTCAAAGCTTTATATTCATTGCTCTGTAATGGTCTATAAGTATAATTATGACTCCAAATTTAATTAGATTCATACGAAAATATCGTGCGCGTGTATGTTTCGTTCCGTTTTTCGAAGTCAAAATATGTGTCAGTCTTGTCGAATTTCCTGGAGTGTCTAGAACCATATCTGAGAGAACTTATCTAGAGTCAAGTTTTCTGGGTTTTATGCTGACCATACCACTGTACAATGCATAAATAAAACTTCAAGATTCAGTATTTTTCATGTAAAATTCGAAAAATTTTCTGAGGAAAAACTACCGTTTGGGCCCTCAATATTTTCAAGAGAAATTTCATGATGAAATTCATACCGAAATTATTGAAAATGGATACTTTCGAAAAAATAGATATGGCAAGTTTGAAAACTATTGTGAGAAATCTGAAAAACACAGGTAGTTCTGAAGATGATATAAGATGATAGAAGATGTTAAGATAATGAAAGATGCTTTTGACATTTCTGGAAATAGATTTTTAGATTTCATAAACACATCACTGACTCATGCAATCGTTCCAAATGAATGGAAATGTTCATTGATAATACCAGTGCCTAAAATTTGTAATGACTGAGATTGAATTCTCGCTTAACTCTTGGTGGAAAATAATTAAATATTAAATTAAATTAAACTCTTGGCTTATTGTCTCACGATTATATTTAACTTTTATGACAAATTCATGTTGTTAAATATAATCGTGAAATATTAAGCCAAGAGTTTAATTCAATTTAATATAAAATTTGTAACACTGACAAATTGGAGGAATTTCGACCTATAAATTTTCCACCGTTTGAAAAAATTCTAGAACTAGTTAAAAATCAGGTTCTAGAATTATGCGAAAAACATTCAGTTATTTCTGACTAACAATCAGGTTTCAAGAGAAATTCCTCCCGTGAGACAGCACTGTTGGGCATATGTGAGGAATGGTATACATCTAGAGATAAAGTAGAGTTAGTGATTGTAGTATTATTGGACTGCAAAAGAGCATCCGAAACTTTATGTAGATCATTGCTGATAAAAAACTGAATAAAATTGCTTTTGATGGTTTAGTAAACAAATGGTTCAATTCTTATTTACATTCGCGATCTCAAATAGTTAAGTTCAATGATGTTCTTGCGGACAGCATTGGAGTTGATTCTGGCGTACCTCAGCATACGGTCTTAGGTCCACTGCTATTATCCTTACACATTGTTGATATTATTTTGCATGTAAAAAAAAATAAAATGCTCTACACGATTTTCCGCAGATGATAAAATGATTTATGTTTGTGGTAAAAATATCTAGACTAAGACAGAATGGATCAATGGAGACTTGGCAGTAATAAATGAATGGCTAAGCGATTTTATCGCTGAATGTAACAAAGTCTAAATTTAGGGTGAAAGTAAAATTCTTAAGGTAATTAATAACGAAAATATAAGTATTACAATTGAAAACCACAACATTGAAAGGGTAAAACTTGTTAAATACTTAGGCGTTATGTTAGACGAGAAATTGAATTTCAATGATCATGTTGATTTCGTATCGTCTAAAATCTACAAGAAAATCAACTCGAAAGAATTGGAAAAAATCTGATGACATAATAGGCATTTTTTATAACTTCATATATTATATGAAGTTATTGCTCTTTAAGTCAATAATAATGCCACACTTCGATTATTGTTCCACTCTGCTATTGGGATGGAGTAAAGACAAACTCAACAGTTACAAAAGTTACAGAATAGAACTATGCGAAGAATTTTGAAATGTAATAGGTATACTCCAATCCAAAGCATGCTTAATTGTTTAGAACGAATCTCAGTCAAACAGAGAATACTTTCTGCTACATATATATTTATATTCAAAGTTAAACACAAATTCTTTCCATATAGAGTAGTAAAAAATGTAACATGTGTCAGTGATGTTCACAGTTATAATACAAGAAATGCTGACAATTTCTACATGCAAGTTTGTAAGCCTTCCAAACATAGGAATAGTATATTTTGTGAAGGATTCAACGCACTTAATAAATTACCTAGCTCCATAAAAACAATTAGTGACCTTAAAGTATTCCAGCTTAAATTAGCTAAGTTCGTTTTAAACATTTTTTTCTAAATAATATATTTCGAACCTAAATGTATATATGATTTTATGATAGCTATTGCTAAATAAATGTTATTATTATTATTAATATTTTTTTAATATTATTTTTAATATTAGAAAAATCCTGCTATCGCATACAGTTAGTTCATCCTAATACAGGCGCCACCTTTTGATAACATCCTTACAATCTATTTCCATATTTACACTGGAAACTATGGTATATCCTTGAAAGGATCTCACAAAATCATTTAGTCACTAACCCACTAAGTATGAACTTGCCATATAATCTGTTAATACATATTTATCTGTAGTATCAGCAGTATATTATATAAAAAATAGTTTGAGAGTATTGTCGGGTAATTTGCCTAACAAACTGAAGTTCCATTCACATTTACTCGATTAAAAGTAGCGAATTACTAGGAAATTTCCACTGGAAAATTCTGCTCCGTCAAATAATACCAGTACAAGTACTCCCCCCAATCGTATACCCTTGATTCGCATTCACGCCAATATATATAGTGGCGAGTATTCTCCATTTACACAAAATTTCATCTCCGGACACGTATGTTAGCAAGCGTCCGGAATATTCATGAAATTTCCGTACTATTCGTTCTGGATAATTTCGAACCATCGCTCGATCCAACGAGTTAACAAACCTATCGAAGTGAAATGTTTGAGTGGCGTCCTCGCCACAATTCTATTCGTATTTGTGACATAGATTCTGAAAACCTGCACTCAAAGATACATATTGAGTAATTGCAGTACTTGATTTATTTGCTAGTCATTGATATCAAAACATGCGATTTATTACAATGGACGACTTTGTCAGGTTACGACTTTAAGCTGCACGTCGCAACATCCGAAAGATCAATATGGTACGATATATTTCAGAACTTTGACACGCTTTGTGCACTTCTTCACTTTTTTTATTTTCAAATTGATCATGAAAAAAAACAGACCCAAGTTTGCAAGAAACTCAGAAGAAGAAAGAACAAGACCTAAACAAAATCTTCAAACAGGTTTATTAAGACTTCAGTTCCACCGGTTCAACCTAACAGCTCTGCAGAAACTTGAAAAAATCCTTACCTTGTACATCTGAATATGTAAGTTCCATAACTACTTCAAATAGAGTTTAAGGAAAGACTCTGTCGCCACTATATAATAATAATAATAATAATAATAACTGCCTTTATTGAACGTACAATTTGTACAATAATTTTCCAGGGCGAAGTCTAGCTTACGCTACTCCTGCTTAACCCTATGAATATATCTGTAATGAAGTAATTGACAACACAATTTAACAAAATGTAAGACATACAATATATGAATAATATGGGAATTACAACATAAAAACAGGAAAGAAAAAAGAAAAAATGATATATAACTATACATCAAAAAAACTTACCAAGTCTAACTTACGCTACTCCTACTTAGACCTATTAATATATCTGTAATAATGAACAACACAATTTAACAAACTACAAGATATAAATATATTAATAATACAATTCAACATAAAAACAGGAAAGAAAAAAAAGATGTATAACAACCAAGATGCAAGATATACAATATATGAATAATATGATAATTACACCATTGAAATAATATGATTAATAATAATACACCATAAAACAAAAAAAAAAGATATGCAACTATACATCAAAAAAACAACCAACCGCATTGATACTCATTCCCTGGCTCTGAAGCAAGGCGCTCCCTACATTCCTCCTGAATTTGATGATTTGAAAACCTTCCATTCTGATTTAATCTCATTATAATATCTTACAGCATTGTAAGTAAACGAACGCTTAAATAATTCCAAACGAAACCTTGGACAACTCGGAAGTTTTACATGCCTCATAGCCACATCATGCAAGTTCCCTCTGTATATCAACTTTTCGAGGAGATAAGCAGGAAGAGAAGATAGTATGTACCAACAGATACGTAGTTTGTACAGATTCTCAATCTTTAGCCATCGAACCTACTGAATTCTATCAGACTTCCTCTATCATACTTCCTCAAGCGGAATACAAACCTACAACACGCGTTCTGAATCCTCTGAAGCCGCATTCGGCAGACTGGTTCAGGCAAGGATAGATTATTGGTGAACCATAGTTCAAAACTGTACCATAACAACACTAACGTTTCAACCAATTTTTTCCGAAGTTTAAAGTTTAATATGGTTATGTTGACATATAGGACTTTCAAGGTTGCAAAAGTTTTTTTGACCAACTGCATCACATAGCAACTTGCGTTGTCATCTACAGGTATTCTATCACCACTCAACACAATATCGATGTTACCCGTGATATCTGCCCTTCTTGACTCTGATGCATATAATAGAAGCTTACACTTGGATGGATTTATCCTCAAGTTATGTCTCTTTGAAAAAAACACGATGCTCTTCAGATCCTCAGTGATGAAAGATGTTGCCGCAGTAATTTACTAAAGTTCGAAAGAAAGAAACATTTGCGTGTCATCCGCAAAAGCCTGAATTTTACAATACTCAACGTAATCTAAGATGTCAGCTGTATAGATGAATAACAATGGACCCAAAATTGACCCCTGAGGAACTCCAGATGTTATGGTCAAAGTACCAGAAGAAATGTTATCTATCACAACTGACTGTGTGCGCTGACTCAAATATGAATTAGGTAGATTCCTCTTCATTTACCTATCTATATATACAGAGTTCAAATTTTGCATATGAGCAAAGCTTAAGATATCGAACAAAATTGGACGGTATAGTTTATGATAAAAAAAAATCCCATTCATATAAGAAACACCCCAATACAAAGTATTAGGATTCACTTTTTGCCGTTTGGCGACCATCGTCTTTTCATTATCAATACGACTAGCTAACATAATATTTATATCATATCTTTCGAGAGGAATAATTCTTAGGATTCACATAATTATTATCATTATGCCTTGAATTCAAATCACTCTCTCGTCTTTCCGGGAATAATCCGACCCTCCTTGTGTCGCTTCTTCTTCTTTTGTTTTTTCAGTTAATGGGCCTAACCCGGTTTGTTTCGTTTTTTCCTTATGCTTGTTCGTTAAAATTACACGAGCCGCGAAACAATGTGGAATGTTTACTTTCATCGTTATTCATAAAAGCTCAGCTGGGAAATATGCGGCCCTGTGTTTTCCTTTATCCATCCATGAAAAACGAACGCGTAAGAATGACAGAAAACTTGGATATCGCTTAATTATTCCCAAAAATTTCCATCCATCCTTATAGATATATAAATATTTGTATTTCGGCAATTTTATGATATCGTCTTTGACTTTCTCAATAAACAAATTGTTTGACATTGTTTAAAATTGAATAAAAAATCTTAAGATATGTCTTTGGGATATTTCGAGTGTTTGGATAGTATGTTTCGAAAGATTTTTGTACAGAAAATCTCGAATTTTTTCAGTATTTTTACGATTTCATATATTCTACAGTATGTAAACACAATTGTCGAATCATAACGTGTTGTTGAATTATGAAATTTCCCAACAGGATGAACCTGTAGAAATAATAATCACAAATCCAAAAGATAATATTTCTGCAGAAAATAGAACACTGTAATATGTATATGATTGAACCAAAATCTTCAGAACACAAGATAGGGAGCAAAAAATGGCGTGAAGAATGAGAATGGACAACACACAGCCGAACAAGTAGACCAGTTCTTTCGACATAATGACCATCAGCACTAGAAAAACCTCGGTTGATTTCTCAGTAATTATGTGTTTTGGTCACCAATATACCTCCCAAAAATGATATTTATCCAAAAAAAAAGCTCTTTTACAAAATGAACTACAGCCCCATCCGTCGAATGGTCAAAGTATTAACCAGTTAGAAAATACAGGAAACTGTAGCTGCGAAACAAGTATTGTATTCTATGACCGTGAATATTTGCATGAGTGTAATTTCCGCTTTAGTTTTTTAAACGTTAGATGGGGTATGATGGAATATTTTTCAATCACGGATTTTCGTGTAAAAGGTGCGCACATACTTCCTAACGTAACGTTTGGCGTAATAATTGCTCATTACTAATCGAGGAAGCAAGGGACTTAGAGACTCAGTTGCTGAACGGCATAGTTACTCTATAAGACATTCGGCCACTGGCGGTGAAGGATTCGATTCCCTACGTGTTCTTGGGACGATCGCCAAATCGCCGTTAAACTGTAGGTCAAATGGAGCTATATAGATCTTTGACCTCCACTTCAGTTTATCAATGCCTTATCACGAATCTTCTGAACGTAACGTGCTACTATTTCATCTTCATAACATCCCAGTTTTTATTTCCTTGTCCCTTCAGCTTGCTACTATGGTTCTTTTTAATTTTGACTTTCTGTCACTCAATTGATGAGGAAAGATCATACTTCCTTTGGTATCCATCTGCTATTCCAAAGCTCTACACAATCTCCATCCCAAAAATCATGCTTCTTTATTGAATTCTCATATTTGATAAAATCCAACACTAACAACTTCTTATGAAATTAATAGTAGATTCTTCGGTCCATTCCATAGTAGCGATGTCTCACTGACAACCTCCGGGACGGTCCGATGTTATCATGTAATGGAATTTCGCAGTTACTCAATAAATTACTCTTCCAGGCTTGATATGTAACGGCGTTAAAATACGATATTTTGTTGTATGTATGTACGCACCTTCAGTTAGAAGTTGTCTCATTAGCAGCAGCAACACTGCTAATGGAACTTGTTGAAATAGAACTAAATAGATTTGTTTAATGTTTATCAGACCTATAAATCATTCGATTTTTCTTATCGTATCATATCATATTTCAGTTAGACATATATAATTATATTACTTTGGTATTACACTAATTAAAGACAACTCTCTTGTGTGAATTTGTCAGTATAGATTATATGAAGTCTGAGATGCATTGGTTTATTGAGAATACTCTCTTTCTCACCTCCTCTCTCTCTCGCTCTTTCTGTTTCACTCCGTTTCTCTGATGATAATATCTAATAATATCCACATAAACTAGTTCCAAAGATCTTTTTTTACTATCCATAGATTAATTTCGATTCAATCAACACGAAACAACTTTCCTCTCTGTCTTTCCTATAGTTATATATGCAGCGAAGTAAAATTCATCACAGAGTATTTCAGTTTGCGAAACTTCGTCTATGATTAGCTTCAACGATATCCAATTTGTGCGCTTTTCCTCTTCGATCCCAGCCAAATCCCCATTATCGTCATCCACCGAAGTTTCTCACAAGTTGGTTGAATTGTGGCGAAATTTCCGTCTGGACCAATTTAAGTTCCTCCGGTCTTGAGTTTTACGGCGTTGCCAATCATCCGTTGTTACTCTTTGACGCGTGCGACAATCCGATTGAACGTGACAAAGACAGGAACGTTGGAAAGCTCTTTACTTCAAACTCCGCCAGTCTCGCTCAATTTCGAATTATATGCTTATTGAAGTCTCAAAATACTTCAATAAGCATATAATACAAAATTTGAGTTGAGAGAGCAAACTCAAATACTATATATAATATTTGAGTTTGCATTCGGAAACTTCCGTTGTTGTTGTTCGTTTTCTCAGAGTGATTATCAGAAAAGATTGTGAGAGAATATAATGTGGGTATCAAATGAGACAATCACAATTTTTAGGTGCATTTAATAATGATCTCCATCAGCAAAAGTTAGTATTAAATTACCTAGCAACTAATGGAAATATTGAATTAGTACAGAAAAGGGTTCTTCATTTTGGAACATGGAGTAGCATATAAAACGTAGAACATAATTAATAACGTTCTGTGACGTTGTTAAGTTCCAAAAATTTTAAACGAAGACAATGAAAAAATGTGTGAGTGTTTGTTGCTTGAAAAGGTTGAATTATTAGCAGAAAAAGCAAGAAAGTACTACGACCACTTTCTTCTGGATATTTGTGTTGCTCCAGATGACGCCTGATATGAAAATTATTTGTGTCAACCACAATTCCTTATATGAGATTCGATTGTTTTCAAATTAGACATATTCAGTAAAAATATTTCATTTTAGTTTATATTATTACTTACTAACTATTTCCTTGTTTAGGTGGTCTAGCAGCAGCAAGTGGTACTGGTGGCATAGCTGCAGCAGTAGTTACCATCATAGGACGTCCTCTGCCGACTATTTCTGAAACCACAAACACCACGGCCTTTACCACCGTCTCTTCCAATTCCAGTCCCGAGAAGACTTCGTTCGCTAATGGGCTAGAACCGGATCTACCAACGGCGACCGATTGCAGCGCCTCATATGTTCCTCAAACGTACTACCCTATCAAGAGAAAATCTAAAGACAACGCCGACTCCAAAAGGGAAAGAAAAGCCGCAAAGACACTCGCAATCATCACCGGTGTGTTCGTTTTGTGTTGGCTTCCTTTCTTCATTATGGCCGTACTGCTACCAATAAACGCCAAATGGTTCGACAAGTACATAGTTTCTTTCTTTCTTTGGCTTGGTTACTTCAATTCCAGCCTGAATCCCATCATCTACACTATATTCAGTCCGGAGTTTCGTCATGCTTTCAAGAAAATACTCTGTGGCAGGAATTATGCGCGCCGGAATCGCCATTTTGGAATTAGACATTTTCAATGATGGCGGGCGGGCGGTCGCTCTTCCACAGATTCGCGGCCGCCTCCGATCGCGGCGAGGCTGGCGGCCAGCGTGGCCGCGACGGCAGTGGCGTCGGGAGCGAGGAACGTCACGTTCAAGTGCGAATGACCCATGGAGGAACGATCGCGTAGCAGTGGAAGCGATGTGGAGGATCGGAGGGTTTATCTGGAAATGGGATCGCTGTGATCTGAACTTCTTTCATTTATATTGAAGAATGGTCTCATTTTTTCAAGGATTTATATAGATCCGACCTACTCTTGTACAATTCACAGTTTCTCAGGAACCACAAATTTCTTGAACTCTAATTAAAAAATTTTTTCAGTCACAAAGTAATGACACTCCCAAAAGAATCGAAATTCCTTCAAATTCATAGTTATATAACGTAGTTTATAAATTCCAGTCTCATATTTAGAAAAATCTATGATGTGCTCTTCAAATCTTATTAGAACCATACTTCAAATGCAACTATGTATTCAATTTCTTCCTGATGGTTGATATAAACTTGACCGACCTCGAACATAAACGAAAAGATGTCTTGCAGAAAATTTCAATAAAAGGAAGAATATTTTGGAAAACATGTTTCCGTTTTAGTTTGATTGAAAAGTATTTTTTTGACTTCAATGTGAATGTTATCCAAAAATCGTAAAACTGAAGTAAAATATTGATTTGTTTCGAAATAATAATCTATTTTTTTCTCTGGTCATAATATATACCTATTCAATGGTTTACAAACTCTTCTAGAGTAGGCTTAAGGAAAAGCTGTAAAAATTGTCAAATAGTTATGATAATCTCAGTCGATATCATAAATATTCCTTCTTCATAAACTCACCTTCTCAATATCGCATCTGATTATATGAGTTTAATCAATGTGCCTATATTTTGTGAATTTTTTCACTCTTGAATTACAATTGATGAATGTACTAATCCGGAGATCTAAAAGCAAATTCTACTTCTCTCATTTAATCTTGTAGTGTTCCAACAACATACTGAATGCCATAAAATAATTTGCAATAAAATATAACCTCTTTTGTGTTGTTCAGTTGATTATATTGATAACACAATCATAAAATGTCTCTAGGTTTCAATAAAAATGATGATAATGAAAACATAGTTACATAACATAAACATAGAAATATTCACACATTAGTTTAATGCATAATACATGACATAATACATGAACATAAGAATCTCTTTCCTTATTATTCCAGAAAAAAAGAATTTTTTGTTACTATGTAGATATATTTACGCAAGTTTGCATTTAGACCCCCAGGGAACAAGTTAGTTGTAAAATGTAAAAAATGTATAAATAAAAATGTAAATTATAGAACATTGAAATTGATTTTGTAAATAAACTGTTTCTTCATTTTATGTCATTGCAAAATTGACCACAAGTCTTTCATGATTGGATATGTGTATTATAAATATCTCGATGTTATGTGGTAGATTTACGTCGAATTGTTCTTCTCTTTTTCTGCACAATCAATTTTCGTATTGTGTCACATATACAGGATATCCTGTATACAAATTATAATGAATGGGAGTTTAACTCCTCACGAATTAGCGAATTCTCATAAACTCGAAAAAAATACCATATACATATAACAAAATATTGCATTGTTACTGGATAAAGCGGGTATAATTTAAGAGTAAATGTGAATATCTCCGAAAAACTAACAGAAACTCATATTTTAGGATATTCGTAGTAATGTGTTTTTTCAATTTAAGATTAAAACTCATGAATAATTACTTTCTCCAATATTCAGAAATGAGATTCCAAATTAATGAAGGATCATCTCGACATCTATTGAGTGATTCAGAAAAGGACTTCCCCATATAATTTTTTCTTCAATATTAAATGCTAAAATTACTATTTGTTAAAAGATAATTTGTTCGTGAAATATTTTATGAATTTTTGACTTTTTGTGTAGAGTACCGTGCCTAAGATGTTAGGGTAAAGAAGTACGTAAAGATGTTACAGTTTTGATGACTTCTTAACAACTATTGACAATTCATAAATATCACAGTCAACTCAAATAAAAACACTTGTATCAACATAAAGCACACCTTATCAATATCAACACAGGTTTTTCATCTAACTTAGTAATTCGTATTATTCCTAAATTGTTATAAGTGCAAACACAATATAAATATAAATGACACGGAGATTCGTTTATATCTTGGTGAAACTTTATGTTAAAAACAATAAATTAAAATTAACACACTGGACTTAAGTTTCACTGAATATATTAAAAACTCTCTATATGTTTCGGGTGGTTAACCCATTATCAAGAGTATACATTATTACTGAATTTCAAAATGTACAGCTTTCACTATATCGTAAACCACAGAATTAAACACTAGTTTCACGGAAAAATCCACCTTCATCGCAAATAGGTAAATTCTTTTTTTTGAATATCGAAATTTCCAAGACTTTAAAGGTATCTAATATTTTGCCCTTATTACCTGAGTGTACTATTTCGGTCTTTCTGGGATCCAAGAAATGATTATGTTTAATACAGTGCACAGAAAAGCACGTATTAGGTTTATTCAAAAGTATTGATCTTCTATGTTTATACATTCTTCCTTGTATAGAACGTCCAGTTTGACCTACGTAAAAACTAACACATTCACTGCAAAATATTTTATAAACGCCACTTCTCGAAAATAAGTCAAGTTTGTCCTTGTTATTTACCAACAATTAACCCAAATTCTTTTTGTTGGTGCGTATTGTATTCACGTTATTTTTATGTAATCTACAAAAATTAGGTATATAATTAATTTAATGAAATATTTTTTGTTGTTTTTTATTTATTCATTTATTTATTTATTTAATGAGTAAAGAGGAAAAATTCTTTCTCTGTTTGTTTTTGATTAGTTCATCAATAAAGAAGGATTTATAACCATTGTTATTAGCAATTGTTTTTATTATACAAACTTCTTTTCTAAAATTCGATAGCCAAAAAAAAATTTACTTATTCGTAATGACCAGGTGGATTTTTCTGTGAAACCAGTGTTAAATTTTGTGGTTTAGTGAAAGCTGTACATTTTGAAATTCAGTAATATTGTATACTCTTGATAATGGGTTAACCACCCGAAACATATGTTGAGTTTTTAATATATTCAGTGAAACTTAAGTCAAGTGTTTTAATTCATTGTTTATGTCGTTTATTTTATACTCCAAAAATACTGTGAATATTCGTACCTTATTCATGAATTTTCATAACAGAAAACATTGCTATAAACAATGGTTGTACACCCTTCATTGCATTGCTATCAACAATGGGTATAAACCCTTCTTTATTGATAAGTGTGTGTTAATTTTAATTCGTTGTTTTCAATATGAATATATTTTTAAAAACATTAATTTCAAGCATTCATTCACACAATGTGGAATACATTTACGAATCTATTAATATTTTCATCAGAAAAAATTGAAGTTAGTGATTATTGTCATAAAATAATTATCTTCATAACGTACCAATTTTCGACCAATCGTTGACGTTATCAAAGTTTAACAAATATATCGCGCAGTAAGATGAAACGTTTTTACTTTACTTACATATACAAATATTGTACATACCGAACAATCAAATTTAATAATACTCGCGCATGCGTAAACTTGTGTACATTGTATTTTGAAATTAATTGTGATGTGCAATCATAAGATGCATTGTGCCACCCTGCGATGCATTCACCTTTTCGATTTCATTAATTTTTAGCTAATTTGTATATAATAATTTGTAGAATTGCTTAGTTAAAAAGTATACAAAGAATATTTATTTGATGACGAAATAAAATTTATAGAAAATATGTAAGCAATACATTCGTTCTTCGATTTTCCTATTATTAGAGTAAACAGAAGTTTATCGTGGATATGAAGAACACGAAACTTCGATGTACAATGTGTACAATGGACATTTATATGTATAATGTACAAACAGTAGATATCATGTATATTTCAAGGAAAATATACAAGATATTGATCGATTTACATAATATATAGAACTGTACCTATCATCATCTAAATCTCATGTGAATTCAAGTATATTGACCTAATAAGTGATAGATGTATATAGAACTAGATATTATACATAAAGGAATATGATGTTCATGTATGTAACATATATGTCATAATAGATCATGTACATTTTAATGTATAATGTACATCAGAAGTAGAATGCAACAGGTCTATTGTACATCGAAGTACAGAACTATGTATATTATACATATATATTCATATACAATAAGCAGTCAGAGGAGATTGTCAGAAAATTGTCTTCATATCGACGCAAGTTGTTACTCTTAAGCTTTGATAGCAATATTCTTGGAATTATTATTTGAAGCAAATTTCTATTGATGTATCTAGTTCGAACTGAATATTTGAAATAAATAGTCGTTTTCTTCTAGAAATGGTTTGATAGTCTAGATTATATGGACGTCTTTGAACTATGCTATTCTCGTCAAGATACTCAGGGTGGTCGATAGGCCATATTTTTTCCAATAATCGCAAATATTCTATGTGTTTTGTCGAATATCAAAATTTTAATAAGTGCTTCCTGATAAATTATAATCATTGTGATATGGAACAAAGTATTAATTCTTGGAACAAAGTATTAATTCTTATGGAGGGTGCACCCAAAACTGTTAATGATATACTACGATTATCAAAATTATAAATCTTACTTTTGGGCTTCAATATTCTGGATCTTTTGATTACTAAGCATTTTTTCTGATGTCAGAAATAGTTGATATTCTATGGTACTTATTTAGATTTAAAATTTTATTTTATTGGACAGATATGTTGCCTTATATTTTCAATATCATAATATTCTAGTACTTGTTAGATAGTGATACATAACTGTAATTCAAATTGTTGAAGAGAAAAAAATATAAGTGTGTTTTAATAAATTCCAGTAGTTTCAATGTTGAACAGTCATAAATTGTATACCTGTATGTATACATATAGGAATATATATATATATATATATATATATATATATATATATATATATATATATATATATATATATATATATATATATATATATATATATATATATATATATATATATATATATATATATATATATATATATATATATATATATATATATATATAAAAGGTGTCCACGTAGATTTGTGGAAGCCTTTTTTTTGACGTTTTTGAATGTATTGAAAACTTGAAGTATTTCAAAATAAAAATGGGATCATAAAAGATTTTGAGAAACAGATTTTTCAAAAATTTTGTAAAAAATATTTCACCTTTCCGCATGAAAAATCTCAAGTTCTTTTCCGTTTTCAACATACAAAAAAATTTCACACTCAATAGTTCCAAATATTTATTATTGAAGGTCATGTTACAGATAATTTTCAGTAATCAGCTTTTTTCCCTCAACTCCTTCAGCTTTCCTCTTGTTCCACAACAAGTCATCGACCTACCTACGTCTACTACTGGAGCTAGTACTCTTTGAAGAACCACCAACACTAAAAGAGCCACCGGTACTAAATGAACCTCCACTTTTTCCTGAAATTCCTCCTTTGGTGCTCCATGATATACCTCCTGACGCGCCACCTTTACCACCTCCTGACGCGGCACCTTTACCATCTACTGACGCGGCACCTTTTCCACCTCCTGACGAGGCACCTTCACCACCTCCTGACGCGGCAGCTTTTCCACCTCCTGACGCGGCACCTTTTCCACCTCCTGACGAGGCACCTTTACCACCTCCTGACGAGGCACCTTTACCACCCCCTGAATCGCCACCTTCTCCCTTTTGTGAACTGCCTCCTTTTCCTGTTCCGCCAGCACTGGTACCACCTCCATACTTGACACTTACACCTCCTTTGAATGAACCACCAATGATAGGTATTTGCTTCAAAATTCCTAGAAATCATGATTAAGTATAAGTAACGATTGCCAATAGTTTCAAAATGCTCAAAGGCGTGAAATACGCTTAGATTTGTAGTTTATGGTCAAAAACTTTTATAAAACATAATTCATTCAATTTATGACAGAATTTATTATATATTTCACACATCTGTTGTTGATCCGTCTTATCTGAACTGAATTAGTTTCTTTTAAATAAATTTATTACCCTTTTTTTTGGGCAGCTGTTAGGTTATCAACTGTCAAGGAAGACAATAAGGGCAACTGCACACAAGAAGATGCTTCAAGGCAAATTAGGAAATCCTAAACGTTCATACTCTCTGTAAGACTTATACTCCATGCTATAGCAGAATTTATATTGAAGAAATGAATGTTACTCAATGAACACACTTAATATGCCACCCTTCTAAGTAAAATAATCACGTTTGAAACCTTATGCGATGACATTTGAAATCGTGAATTCATGCGGAAAATTTTTTTCTGCGAAGAGAAAAAGATATGACGTTTAGTTTTTTTTCGGAAAAACTTGGATTGGAAAAAACTTCAGTTTACCTTTGAGGCTTCCTACTAATGAATTTTCAGTGTTTTTGGCAGCATTCAGAGATTCCTGTAATATTTTGCCTGGGGCATGTAGCAATGAACTTATTGCTGCACCAAACCCGCCACTTCCAGATACAGATACAGATCCTCCTGAAACATAAAACAAACAAAAACACATAGATGAATAATGTGCACAAATCTGACAATGTTGGCATATTGTAGGTTTTCTGAATATATATCTTACCTTTGATGCATCTTTATTTTGTTAAACATGACTAACAAACAGTAATAAGTGTTTCAATATCCGAGTATTTAAAACACTACTTATTTTATTTTTATTAAAATTACATCCAAGGATGATTGCAACAATATCTATAGAACCTATTCATACTTAATATTTGTTCTTGGACATTGTCTCGTTTTGCAGAAGGAAGGAATCACATCAACTATCTAAAATATGAAGGAAATGTATATTAGAAATTTCATTACCTACAGAGCCTCCCCCAGATCCACCTCCACCTCCTGTTGCGCCGCCTCCTCCACCAGCTGAACCACCAACTAACAGAGACCACCAACCTAGAAGAAGTACACTAGTCATCGATCATGTCAAAAGAGCGCTTACCTTATTTGTAAATTATCCAAAAGTTAATCATTCATCATTAAACTACTCAAAGTGAAGACAAACACCCATGTGTTCACCGGGACTCAAACACTAATCCACCTGTACCATAGATAGTCGTTTTCGCGACTACGAAATGACGTTGACGAAATCATGACAAATTTAACATAGAACTATAAAAAGAAGAAAGTGAATACCTAATTGATGAACAATCTGAATCAAATTGATATTTAACAACCAACCAACATTTTTTTCTTTCAAATTAACTATCAATTTCGTCACTGAATTGTCT
Organism: Henosepilachna vigintioctopunctata; assembly: GCA_030704895.1. Taxonomy (NCBI): domain Eukaryota; kingdom Metazoa; phylum Arthropoda; class Insecta; order Coleoptera; family Coccinellidae; genus Henosepilachna; species Henosepilachna vigintioctopunctata. The sequence goes on along the minus strand of JARQZJ010000016.1, from coordinate 44,303 downwards.
CCGAACAGTTCACTTGCTATAATACGTTTGATAATCTGGGAAAAGCAATGTTGTCAGTTCAACCAATAAACTTCAAGCATTTTTCATATTTCAATAGTAGCACATCGTATATTTCAATGGTTTTTCAGAATTATAATATTTCTTATTGAAATCTATGCCTTTATCCTTTATCGTTATTCAATCATTTTACTAAATTCTAATTGATTCTGAGGATTAAAATATGTTGCGAGTATTTTTTCCAGACGCATTACTTACTTCCTATGGTACGTCTCCAAATGCACTTTATTGTAGTAATAGGACTTGTTATTTTGATAGTCAAATTTTTCAGAATTATGATATTTTTCATTGAAATCTACTTATGCCCTCATCCTTTATCGTTATTCAATCATTTTACTAAATTCTAATTGATTCTGAGGATTAAAATATGTTGCGAGTATTTTGTCCAGACGTATCACTTACTTCCTATAGTACTTCTCCAAATGCTCTTTATTGTAGTAATAGGACTTGTTATTTTGATAGTCAAACTACCCCCGCCAGGCAAGGATGAAATTATCTCTGTGAAAACAAAAAAAATGGGTGATTATTTCAGATATAGTTCAAAGTTTAGAATCATTTCATTGTTCAAGTCGAACTAGTAGGAAATTAGTTCGAATTCGGAATCCTTATGTTAAAATTAATGGCACTGATCTTTAATTAGCTCATTCAAAATAAATCCTAAATTAGTTCCAGGAACTATTATTATTGTTCTCATTAGTTTTGAAAAAGTTTTCTTGTTGAAGACTTTTCATTAGAAAATTTTTGAAGTGAAAACTTCTTTAGCGGCGCTGTGTATTTTTTTTGGAATGGGTAAAAATTTCTAAACTCGCGTCAGGACACGTGACCTGATCGAAAATTCGTAAGACGGATGGGGAGAGGGCAGGCGGCGCAAGGCGCTTGCGCGAATGTTCGTTTGTATTTTTCATTCTATTGTCAAAGTTTACGTTCGCATGTAAATGATCCAGCAATTGACGCTCTTGTTAAAAAGATGAATGTGTGAATTTTATCAGAAACTCATATGGGTAACGATGAAATAATTGACATTCCGAATTTCAACTTTGTTGCGAGTTTCAGAAGAAATAATCGTCCAGCGGGAGGAGTAGCTAGTTATCAAAATATGAACACAGTTCATTATTGTACAAATTATATGGATGTGCATGTGAAATACAACAGCATGTTTAATGCTACTGTTTCTGATATCGGTGATATTTGTATAAGTCGTTGCCACTCTGGTGATAATCAGTTTATTATTATGGTTGCCGTTTACATCTCTCCAGATAAGTCATTGCGTGCTATACGAGACTTCTTGAACGAAAATTTATTCATTTATTTTCATGACGCATCTGCATTGCTTCAAAAAAAAATTGGAGAAAGCTTTGATGAATTGCCAATGATTTTGAGTGGAGATTTCAACATAAACTTTGCAGACGATAAAAATCAACTATTAATTGAATTTTTAAATAATGAATTTCGTTTAATTATGTCAAATGATCGCAATCTTAGCACAACGAAATACAAAACTACTATTGATGCGGTCTTTATTAGACACTTAAATAGGTTCGAATCAAAACTGTTCGTTTCTTACTTCAGCTATCATAAACCTATCGTATCAGTTTTAGAGATTAGCGATGATGGTTCTGGTAAATATGATGATGAAAAAGTCGTTGAAATTATGGATGGAAGTTGATTTTCCTAAGAGATAAACTTTTTGATGTAAAATAATTGTAATAGTTCTGAAGTGTTAAATTTTTATTGTAATATAAATTGTCATGTTTGTGTACGATAGCGCAATAAATGAATATTGTATTCCACCACATAAATAATAATAATAATACTTTTATACTGATAATGAAAGCAATTCGTACAAAATTATTCTCTAACCATTCCAAAATATCAAAAATGCACAACATTAATATTCAAGTTTTCACTTCTGCCGGCACTCCCGGAGTTCAACCCGTTGTTTTTCTTTCTAATTATATGTCTCGTGGTCCAAAATAAGAAACACTCTTTCGAAAGTTCTTCTTGAAACTAGCAGATGTTTAAATTACTAGTACTTCAGAAATTTTTACTAGAAGAAGAAAATTCTACTTTAAATGAAAAAAATTCTTGAATGTACAACTTTACATGCTACTATTAGAGGTACTTCTGTATTTTATTTTTAGTATTGCACATATAACTGCGTGAAATATCAGAGCCTATTTCTATTCGAAGTGAATTGCATAATGCATAATCTCCCAAGTTGCGGTGCAAAATATTCTTTAGAGTGATAATTTGACAATTTCGTTTTCTACAATTTATTCAAAGGGTTACTTACTGTTCAAGAAGGTAATCGGGAAATTTATGATTTTACTGATACTACCAGTTATATTTGATCCGAATATTTTTGTACTGAAATCTATAAATAAACAATTTAAGAAAATTATGAAAAACAATTGCTTGTCGACTTACTGCTAATTGCTGTTTTTGTGCTAATCCATATATTTTTAACAGTTTCTAGTGGTTTAGTTATGAGAGATTCCAATTTCACACTCAAACTTCCACCGCCAGTGATTGAAGAGAAAATATCTAATTAAAAAAGGAATAGATCATTAAATACTTTCATTTCATATGATACGAGTATATTATAGATCTGATGATTATTATTATCATTTTCTCAATTACATCTGAAAGAAAAACAGGTTTTTTATCTGTCCATCAATCCATTCCACTCCATAATCATCTCGTAAGAAAATTTAAATATTTCAAGTTTTCTGGATTCTGAAAAAGCCTCGGAGACAAATTTAAGATTTGCAATTTAAAATATTTTCTTCCAGTTAATGAATGAACTCAAAAAATCTGTGAACGAGATGAAATTAAAATCAATTGGCTCAAAATCAATTAGGGACTGTAATAGCATCTAAAATATCACTACTCGAATATTTGTAAGCTATGATATTATTTATAATATTTCAATTATTTCAACTGGGAGTACTGAATATACCTACAGATTCAGTTGAAAATGTCTTATTTCATATGTGTGCCATATTTGAAAGAATTATTAATGACATGTCTCTCGAACGGGCCTTTTTGAATAATATAGGTACACCAGAAAGCAATTTTGTGTAATCTCACTCTTTTAAGCGTGTCATCGGATGAATCCTTGAAAGATTTTTATTGCTGCTGTTTATGTGGTGAAGATAATAAAAATATTCTGAACATGCTGTGTTCCATTTTTTTTAATATCTTTTCGAATAAACACACAAAAACAAAATAATGAAGCTGAATCAACTGAATCAAAAAATAAACGTAGAAAGCCCAATACTTTCATAAAGTCGTTTGTTGATTGCGCTAATCAGAAATATAATATTCATCTATACTTAGGTAATAAATTCAATTTGAGTGATTCCTACAGCATTTCTTTCAAGGTTCCTTCTCTCTCAAATAATTTAATAAATTTGGTTAGGCAACTTTTCATGTAAATAAATCCCACTGACTAATAGAAGTATCTTTTACGCAGTGGAGCTTTATCGAAAACGTCGTTGTTTTCTTGCAATAATAAATGTTTTACATTTCTCTGTTACAGAAATATGTGCTCACAATACCCAATATAATATTCTATATGTTATAAATACTAATAATATTGCTTGTTTGTTCGCAATATACAAAAAGAGTTAAAATAATGCTTGAAAGTTTGGCAACAGCCCACTAGCAGAGTAGACCACTAACTCAATTTGGCAACACCGTCGGACTACGCTCTTCATGGCCTGTTCAAAGTTGGCCGTGACAATACTCACCATCAATAAACTTCACTGAACTGTTCCAAACGTTTTTCAATGTATCGAACGGCTTAGTGAACACGTTGATAATTTGTTGGCCTAAATTTTCATCTCCAGTGATAGAAACCAAGAAATCTGCAAGAAAAATATTAAATTATTGGTTATAAAAGCTAACTAAAATTACTTATATTGAAACATATAAACATATCCCTCGTTTAATCTAGGACTGCTCAACTGGCATCAGAACATAGAGTTAGAGGAAACAAGTGAAAATATTGTAAAGTTTATGCTCACTTTTAACGGAAGCGAAAGAGCTATTCCAAATACTCTTGACTGTTGCCCATGGTTTTGTGAACAGGTTGGTGATTGTTTCAACAAAATTACTATCACCAATAATTGATGAAACGAAATCTGAAAATTGAGGAAATTCTAAAATACAAATAAAACAAAAACCTGTTGAGAAATTCTTATATAAGTATGTAGGATTGTCAGAGCTCCTGGATATCTCCAATATCCATTTGTGACGAAAACGACAAGAATTTGACAGAGGTCCAATTAAGAATTGTCAATGAAAAAGTTTATTCCTTTTATTCAACGTTGTGCATATACATCAAAATCAATTATAAAAAACTGTTTATCGGTCAATAAAGTAATGATAATAGTAATTCATAACGTGTAGAAATAAAAATGATACATACCAAAGTCTATATAATTACACAAAACAGTTCGTAATATAGAAAACCACCTAATAATTGTCAATTAATATCACTATAATTCGAAGCATACTCACACACTCATATATCAATATATTTATATATATATATATATATATATATATATATATATATATATATATATATATATATATATATATATATATATATATATATATATATATATATATATATATATATATATATATAAGAATGAACACTAGAACATTCATTCGAAAAATTCAAATTAATCAAGAGAATGTTATAGTAGAGTTAGAGAACGTGTACGATGTGATGTCTCCATTATCCTTCGAAGGATAAATGTTAGAGAAATATTGAAATCGATGCCACACCTGATGGAAGTGCGAGACATATATGCTTCGTTCTGCAAGGAACTCGTCAGTCGCACCACGTCCATCGAAGTGAGGCAACGATTTCAACCCCCAAGCATCTTCTTGTGACTCCAAGTGGAAGACCGTAGAGTTATGAATACTCCACAATTACATATATAGGAATCAGTAGAAAACACCTCTCAGATTACAGACACACTAAGCATCGAAATTCCACATATCTTCTCTACCCGTAGGTATAGAATATATGTGAATATATAAGATATGTGGAATTTCGATGCTTGGTGTGTCTATAATCTGAGAGCTGTTTTCTACTGATTCCCATAGTTAGAATTGTGGAGTATTCTTAACTCTTTATCGGCCTCATCAATTATCACCTCAGAACTCTTTGTCATGTGTAAGAATGGTCTTATGCACCGGGTATTTTCTATGATGAAACTTCACATTTTTAATTTATTTCGAATGAATTTCAATTATATTCTAATTTTGAAGAACGACTTAATCCCTTTATATCAGATTTAATTGAATTAATTTATATTAGAATGTATTCAAATATTTGGTAGATGCACGAAATCTGAACAGAAAGTGTTGAAAGTCACATAACAGAGGCTGTTGTCGAATGAAAACGACTGTAGCCGATTCAAAGCTTCTAATAAACGATCTAACATCAGAACGTCAATGGTTTGGCCTTAAAATATTCAAACTTCGGGTAATCATTCCATTTGCCTTCAAAATTTTTCATTCCTTCAACTTTCAATAACAATTTTAATAAGAAATACTAAAACTCCTTATATAAATACAGGGTGTTTTGTTCGAGGTATAGAACTTTAAATTGCAATAAAACAACGATGGATCATTCGATTGACAAGAATTTATTAGGCCACAGAAAGTTGTCTAGCGGTGTTAAATCACAAGATCTTGGAGGCCAATTCGCAGGTCCAAAACGTGAAATTAGGTGGTCACCAAACGTGTCTTTCAATAAATCGATTGTGGCAGGAGCTGTGTGACATGTTGCGCCGTCTTGTTGAAACCACAGCTCCTGGACATCATAGTTGTTCAATTCAGGAATGAAAAAGTTAGTAATCATGGCTCTATACCGATCACCATTGACTGTAACGTTCTGGACATCATCGGTTTTGAAGAAGTACGGACCAATCATTCCACTAGCCCATAAAGCGCACAAAACAGTCAGTTTTTCTGCATGTAACGGTGTTTTGACATACACTTGGAGATTATCTTCACTCCAAATGCGGCCGTTTTGATTGTTGACGTAGCCATTCAACCAGAAGTGCGCTTCATCGCAAAGTGGACGTAATGCGCGATACGTATTCCGCACAGAACCATTATTTTCGAAATAAAATTGCACTATTTGCATGCGTTGTTCAGGAGTGAGTCTATTCATGATGAATTGCCAAACCAAACTGAGAATAAATCACTTCTCAGCTGTTAAATCGGTCGCCATCTTCAACAGTAATGCCAACTTAAAGTTCTATACCTCTAAAAAACACCCGTTACTAATTAGGGTGTTGAAATGTACATTTTATTTCTTCATTCAAAACATAGCTCAGGTTTTTTGTGTAGGTTATGAAATGCATATGGTGCATTCAATCAATATAGTTTATTCACATTATTTCTGAAATATTACGTTCACTTACTTTTAACAGAACTGACACTGCTGTTCCAAATATTCTTGATTGTTGTAAACGGTTTTGTGAAAAGATTGTTTATGACTTCCCCGAAAGTACCACCTCCAGTAATGGAAGAAATTAAATCTGAAAATATTTTTCGAAAATAACTCTGTGATACAACTAATATTTTCAATTTCTTTTTATTAGTGAAAAGTTTTTTAATATTATGATTATTTCTATAGTGAAATATTCTTCTTATTATTATTCTTCTATAGGAGCCTATAGAAGAATTTGTATTCATATAACAGATATTTATTCATCTATATATTTAACTTACCGTTCAAAAACTGCCCCGGTGCTTTGAGTAATTGGGCGATTTTATCACTGAAACCTTCTCCTACTAAAGATTTAGTGATATCTAAAACAAATTATTGAATTTACCAACCATAGTATTATGTGTAAGCCAAGTGTTTTTCATTTAATTTATAATCGAAGTAAGAATGGAAAGAGGTATATCCCCCAAATGTAATAATACGGAAGTATGTTTCATAACGATAACTTAAGAAATTGAAACAGTTATTACTTTGTATGGATCCTATAATACTGTTCCAAGCTCCTTTGAGGAAAGCCACAGGTTTTGTTATTAAATCATTCAGCTTTTCACTCAATTTTCCCCCTCCAGTAATAGCAGAAATAATATCTATAAATCGAAAAAAGAATAAGATTATATACATGTAATATATATATATATATATATATATATATATATATATATATATATATATATATATATATATATATATATATATATATATATATATATATATATATATATATATATATATATATTTCGTCATTTTTTGACTTCTTCAGGAGAAACTACAACAATAAATCATATAATAAGTAAAATATATGAGTTTCTCAAAGGGAAATTACTCACCAAGATGCAAAGACAGTCACTAACATTTAAAAACAAATTGAAAAAAAACATCAATTGTATATAACATAAAAATATAACAATAATAAACTGCAACCACATGTCGGCACGATGAGTAGTAATGATATGAATCGCCGTTTATTCCATTCAGGTATCATCACAGAAAAAAAAAGTTGATTGTTAGCTGTACCTCCCATTCTGCAGTACATGAGGAATGTTACCGTAAATATTACTCAGCTGTCCTGTGTCCGATTTGAAATTTATGTTAGTCCAATTTGTCGCCAGTCTTTAAATGGTGTTCCACTGCCGCACAGGAGTTCTTACTTACACGGCAATCACTTCTGTGATTGCCGTGGTTGATTCGGAGGTCAAAGTGTTGGAACAAGAAACTCAGTACAAGAGTAGGCTGTTCCTTGAGATGTTCCACATTAATAAGAACAAGAACGCCGTAAATTTCAATCATTTGAACAGACAGGACAGCTGAGTAATATTTATAGTAACATTCTTCATGTACTGCAGAATGGGAGGTACAGCTAACATGTTATATACATATTTTTGTTTAATTTCTTTTTAAATGTTAATGACTGACTTTGCATCAGAAATCCCTTTGAGAAACTCATATATTTCACTTATTATATGATTTATTGTTGTAGTTTCTCCTGAAGAAGTCACAAAAAAGTGACGAAATATAGAGATTAGAAGAATATAATTTTTTTTTGTCACAGGCCGCTTCCTGATAGTCCACATAATTTAAATTTAAAGTTTGGTCGATATAAAATTCATTATATATATAATATATATATATATATATATATATATATATATATATATAATAATGAAGTGAGGTTTTTGTGCTTATGTCATTGAATGAAGTATTTAAGAGAAAGAACACTAGAACATTCAATAAAAAATTGAAATTCACCAAAAGAATATTATAGTAGAGCTAGATATGGGAGCGTGTACGATGTGAAGCCTCCATTATCCTTCAAGGAATAAATGTCAGAGAAATAGTGACATCGATGCTACACCTGATGGAAGTGCGAGACAGTTGTTTCGTTCTGCAAGGAACTCGTCAGTCGCACCACGTCCATCGAAGTGAGGCAACGATTTCAATCCCCAAGCATCTTCTTATGACTCCAAATGGAATAATAATGAATACTTCACAATACCATCTATAGGAATCAAATATATTTCTTTTGGTTTATTTGAATATCTTGATTGAATATTCCAGTGTTCTCTTTCAAATTATTTAAATATCAAGAAACTGATCGTAGATGTCGACTCATTTCGAATTATTTCATATACTCACCATTCAAGGCCGACAAGGGTGATTTGAAAGCTTTTTCCAATATTTCTGTTGCTTTATCGCCTAAAATAAAACGCGTTATACCTGCAATTAAATAAAGAATTTAGTTTTCTTAAATCAGTTGGTAAGTTCAATTCTGCTTCATTTCAGGATATAGAAATATACAATGCTTTCATTTCAATTAAATTTTCGTAATGGTTACACACCAAAAGTCAATTATCATTCAGTCCTGGGAAATATACAAGGATTTCTCATCCATCCCTTTCTCACTTTTAAGTTTAAATTGATGTGTTTCATTTGAATTTGAATGATTTTATAAATATTAGTGCCGATTTATAGCTTACTTTCTGTGGCATTAACTGTACTAGACCAGGTGTTTTTAATAGTATCCAGTGGATGTGACAATACGAAGTTGATACGCACACTTAAGCTACCACCACCAGTTACTGAGGCCACAAAGTCTGAAACAGAAAGTTAAATTAGGAGTTAAATACGAATTTGCTGAACAAGTTATACCGATAGATTTTCCATGTATTTCTTACAAGATGTATTTGTAACAGTTAAAAAATTTCCAATTTTTATAGCAAAGAAACTTCTAGAATATTCAACTTATTTCATAAGTGATCAACTTCTCATGATATAAGCAAGAGATAACATAAAAAATTTAAAATCATTTTTAAAAAATTTAAATTCACGTACATATTTGCAGAACGAAACAGACAATTCGGCGAATTTCACCTTTTTCAGAAACAAGTGCCTGAAATTTAATTTTGTGAAATGGCTAATAGTAATTTTATCGAGAAATTGATCAAATTTGCATTTGCTTCGTGTTCCAAATCTTCGATTTCATTTCTGCTTCTATGATTTAAATATATTTACTCACCATCTAATTTCTTAGACCATGATTTGACACTATTCCATATTCCCAGAGTTATGTCAAATGGCAAATTTGTTAATTTACTAAACTGACGAGTTAAGGTAGAGCCCAAAAGTGGTTCAACCAAAGCTGAAAAATATATCTTATTATACCATCTGAATTACTACAAGTGTAACTAGCAACAACTCTGCTTTCATTTCCAAGTGGCTATTGATCAACAAATGCACCAACTGTTCACGTGTTTCGAAATCGTCCAGAGACTAGCGCTCTACCTAAATTTTGGGCCATATATTTGTGATACTGGAATGAGATACTAAAAGACCATGTATCAACATGAAATGTTGATACATGAACAGCATGAACATGTATCAATGACCTTTCTTGCACGAAAATGGAAATTAAAATTCAGCGATATTTTAAATTCAAAGACAGTTGAGAGAAACTGTGGTGCAGTCCGTAACTGTAGACAACAAAACAAAAAAGACAACAAAAATAAACCTACGTATCTTGATGAATAGAAAGCTATATCATGTGCACTATGATCACGTGACATCTTTATTATGATAGGTGGAACCTTGAAAATTAATATTATATAGCACGAATTTTCATATCAACAATATTATAAATAATAAATACTTGTTCGCTATCAAAAAAATCGATTATTGCTTAAAAAAATCATAAGGGTGACTCCAATGTGAGGGCTTTAACCAATCAGAAGCTCTATGGTGAATATAATTACTGATATGACATGTCTAATTTAAACAGTTCACTCTGTAGACATCAAACTTTGCGAATACCTATTGGCAATATGTATTTTATTTTACCTAACAAAACTTTATTGAATATATAGTCTAGGGTTTGATCACGATTTTGAAAGCTCCGTTGAACTTTTTTCGTGAAGTATATTTCTTCGGAACGAATGACTGTAGACGCATCAACAACTTTTGGAAATTAAAATTCTTCATTCTAATTGAATCGTTTATTTCAGAAACCACGAAGTGACAAAAATATATTATTGAGTTATAAATGTTTGTGAATTTATAACTCAAAAACTTGAAGGAAAATTTTTTCAACAAAATAGATTATTCCAATAGCATGTTCTTGATTTGGTAAAAAAATATTTGAAGCAGACTAGACCTATACTTGAACTGCAAAACAGTTTTTTTTAGTTTTCCGAAAGTTGAAAAAAATTGCACTTAGGTGGTTTCTGACATAAACGATTCGATTATGACAATGAAAAATTAAAATGTTACGCAAAGTAGTAATAAAATATTATATTTCATAATGCATTATAAACTTAGGAACAAAAAACTATAACGAAGTTTCAGAGATATTTACTATAAACCAAGATTTGCTCTTACCCACAAGTGTGGTTGATAAAGTTGATTTCAAAGAAACCGTCCATTTCGTAATCAAAGACCATGTTTCTTGGATAGCTATCAAAGGGGATGTTATTGAAGCACTCAGTTTCTCAGATATGCTTCCTTGTTCCAGTTGATGTAAAAAGTCTAGAGACCGGAGAAAATGTTTCCAATTATTTTTGAATCAACATAATTTTTTAGATATAACCATAATTCAATAGAATATATTCCTATCAGAAATAACAATATTTTGAATTCAATTTTTTTCAAACTTATTACAATGGTGTTACTGATAGAAATAAGTCTAATTATTTTTGAATCAACATAATTTTTTAGATATATGCATAATTCAATAGAATATATTTCATCAGAAATAACAATATTTTGAATTCAAATTTTTTCAAACTTATTACAATGGTGTTACTGATAGAAATAATTCTAATTATTTTTGAATCAACATAATTTTTTAGATATATGCATAATTCAATATAATATATTTCATCAGAAATAACAATATTTTGAATTCAAATTTTTTCAAACTTATTACAATGGTGTTACTGATAAAAATAAGACTAAATTTTTCGTTTCAATTCATCAGTTATTGTTTTACCAGTAATAAAATCAGATAAAACTACACCCCCAAAAAAATGTGTTATTCAATTTAATACAATACAAAAGATATAGGAAATGACATCCATACAAAAATAACTGACAGATGTTTCGTCCTTCACCATCACTAGGAGAATAATTTCTACTGACTATATTGAGTAATTTATTTAGTAGAATATTAAATGCCACTAAATAATTCATAAATTAATTCTCATTTGTTGAAATGAAAAATATCTATGTTTCTATTCAATTGTGTCATTCTGAAATAACTTACCTTTGAGTTTGGTTACGGAGTCATCAACAACGGATTTCAAAATTACTGTAGAGTTCTGTAACAAATCTTTCGTGGCCTTAAAAGGTGTAAGTATTGCATCTTCAATTTCTTTAATGTATCCAGAGCCGTCGAATGAACTTGCACCTCCTAGGATTGAATTCATGAAGGAATTGTTAGAATATGACACAAAAAAACTATGAAATTTCCATATATTTCACGTATTTATATATATATATATATATATATATATATATATATATATATATATATATATATATATATATAAATATTTTTAAATTGATTTATTGTTTTATTTATTAGTTTTCCGGAGGTTTCCTCATGGTGAAGAAGACTAAAACTTCCGAAGTGAATGCTAAGCCAGAAGTATTTCTCTGATACTAAAAATCAATATGTAAAAATACAAAAAAACTAATTTGATTTTCGTAAGAAATAAGTTTGACATTTTGATATCTATAGTAATTCATAAAATTCAATTATTCATTAGTTTTGAATAAGTTGTGATATACAACGAAACGTCAACGAAAATAAAGTTTTTCACATTAAAATGAGGAGAGCGACTGAACTTGAATTCGCAATCATTAGGAATTTTGCTTCATCTTTTTTGCCTCCCAAAAACGCTTCATCCTCTCTGAATGCTCTTTCTTCCGTTCATCTGTCCACTTTACTCCAGGTTGACGATTTGATTTTTGCTCAAACTTTACATGTGCGATTTTATAGCGACATTCAGTGCGATCTTCGAGATTTTTTATATTGATCTGTTGTAGATCCTTTTGGACCTCTTTTAGCCACTCTGTTCCGCATTTACTATTTATAATTATATTGAGTAGTTTCTTCGATATTCTGGACTGTTTCATTCTGTAGACATGTGCATAGAACTTTGCTCGTCGTTTTCTGATTTCTTCCGTTATCGTATTTGTCTTTTGATACAGTTCATTTTGAGGTCTTTTCATCCAAATAGCGTTTCTATTGATTGGCCCGTAAATCTTTCTGAGATTTTTTCGTTCTTGTTTCTCTATTTCTCTAACTCTTGAATGGCCATCAATAACCATTGTTTCAGCTGCGTAGATTGCTTCTGGAAGAATCGTTGTGTTATAATGCCTCAATTTGGCGCCTCTCGAAATGCACTTTTTGTTATAGTGAGCCCATGTTAGTTTGTAGGCCCTTTGGAGTTTGGTTATTCTCTGTTCATTAGCGATTCGGTTTAAACCTGAGGACTGTATAACTTCCCCTCCCCCTGGGTATTTAAAATGGCCTACTTGCAGAATTTCACCATGTTTTGTCATAAGAGAAGATTTATTTTTTGGTTTTCTTTCCATGTATTTGGTTTTATCATAAGAAATTTGAAACCCGGTTTTCTGCGCAATTTGATGTAGTTTTCCCACGGCGCGAATATATATGTATATATATATATATATATATATATATATATATATATATATATATATATATATATATATATATATATATATATATATATATATATATATATATATATATATATATATATATATATATATATATATATATATATATATATATATATATATATATATATATATATATATATATATTTATATAATATATAGTCTATAATAATAAAGTGTCAGTAAATACTGAGAATCTTAATCCAAATATGGAAATATTTCAAATAAAAATCTCAGGGAGCTGTCTACACAAATGTTGTCAACAAGAGCGAACTCATCACTTTCGAGAGTGAATATTAAGTGCCAAAAATTCCTCGATCTTTTTGAATGATGATAAGATACAATTGTTTCATCATTATTATGAATCATCAGTCCATATTTAATCTATCAATCAAGAATCGATGACTTTCAAAACGCCCATAAGTCCTATACCAGAATGAGGGGAATACTTCTCAGTGAAAATTCACGTGGGCTCCCTCCATCGGTGAAAAGACGTATAAACTCTTCCTAGCGTTCTAGATTCCTACTCATGACAACGGTAGCGCAAGTGTAAGGCTTTGTAGACATTTCATTCGAACACTAGAGAAAACTGTCCGCAATGTGTAAGAATAGTCCCATGCCTAATCGCTCCAGATCACGCCCCAGCGGCGGGCAAATATAAATATATATATATATATATATATATATATATATATATATATATATATGATACGTGTTTGCCTTTTAAGAATCGAATGAAAATGACCATCTCAGGCTTAATATCAAATTCAAATCAGAATAGGTACTTATAAATATAAGCGACTGATTAAACCAAGTGGAGTAAAGTAAATCTTGTCTATAATTTTTCTATTTTCATGAATGAGTAGAAAAATTTGTTATCAATTTCAAATAGATATAAAATTCTGTCAATGTCACCTGAAAATCAGAGACAAATTATATAGAACATCAAAAGTGATTGGGATTGAAATCCAACGAAATAGTTTCAAAATTTGTTCCATATATTCATAATTCTCACCTATCAAAGTTGACTTGACATTCGAAAAGAATGAAAACAATGCTGATTTTACAGCATTTATTGCACTTATTGTTGATTGCACAGGATTTCTGATTTCTTCGGCAATTTTTGCTGTAATTTTTCCACTTGTTATAAGGTTTACCAAATCTGAAAATTGAAAAAATTTCTTTACTTCTTATATTGTTCACTCAATGTAAAAATCTGTTTCAATGGCTAAAGAAACTACAGAAAAGATTACCCTTTCCTTTATTTTTCAACGGGTGCCATTCCAAAATAATGAGTCATAATGATTTAAATACAATAGTTTATGCTTACTACTCGTTTTTTTATAGACGTATGTTTGTAGAGAATTCTCCAATTTCACAAACGAATCTATAATGCTCTTGAATATACCACTAGATGCCCCATAAATGGATTGATATTGCTCTACAATTCCATCCACCAGTTTCGAAAAAAAGCCCTGAATTTTATTCGTATATTTGAAGAAAATATTATCAAGTTTGTCATGATTGTTAATAAGCTGAGTTGCAGTATTTTCTCCCAAGTAGTAAAAGTAAGAGAAAATTCCATTTACTATTTTTTCTGATGTTATTATAAAGCCAACGACTATTCCAGACACTGAAAAAAATGTGACTATTATCTGCTATGATATTAGCACTTCAATTCAAACATTTGAACTTATGCATAAGTTCAAGTGTTTGAATTTAAGTTTATATTCCATTATAATGCATTTACATCAAGTAAACGCCAACACTATTAAATAAAAAAAAATAAATAATGATGGATAGATATTATATATCCCAAAAAGTAGTCAAAGAAAGAAATTTGATTATAATTGAAACAAACCGTCAACAGCTGAAAAGTTGAAAAACTATGAAAAAATTGATTCTATAATGAGTATACCTTTTCACAAAATATTATTTGAGTTGATAAAATAAGTGAACTCTATGTGAGTGAATTCAATTTTAAGATTTCAGATTTAAATTGATTTTGTAAACTGCCTTACCAGAATTGGTAACTCCTAAAGGGTATTTTGGGCACAGTTCTGCATTTTCTCCTGAAAAATTAATCAAGTTTGGGAACCATATTTATTCAAGACCTGATAATCGACAAAAATATGAAAGAAAATTATCGATTTAGCATACACTTCAAGGTTTTTTAACAAGGGAGACAAGGATAAGCATATCACTGCTTTTATAATAAATAATCATTCGGGTTTAAACGTTAAACGTAAAATATAATATACGAGTAAAATAAAAGTAATAGTGGAGGCAAAAATTCAATAATAACTAGGCTTTTAATAATAATTTTCAGATTGATAGATCCAAGCCATCCATGATAGTGACATAATTTTCAGAAAAATTATTTAGTGTCGTTCTACGAAAACGTCTGAAGTAACATCGACCTAATCTCCTCTATAATATATACAGATATCAACATGGTCAAAAACCCGATAGACACTCAAAATAATAGATCCTCCTTTGTAATAATTAATTTGAATTCTTGATAATGAATAAAACAAGTCTAAAAACAAGTCAAAAATAAAGAAAAAGAACGAAAATACAATCCGTACATGTCCCCAATACTTGTGTCTTCATAGAAAAATATTTTTGTATTCTCGTTTCTATGTTTTTTCTTTTTCTTCCTGTCTCAATTCTAATTTGAAGTTCTTTGTTTGAATGTATCCTTTTTAGGCGTCGAGGACTCATAAAGTCATAGAAAAAGACTCAAGGAAAGGCATCAGGTTCATGTATTAACCTAGCATGAGAGTCTAATTCAAAATGCGAGACTTGAGGGTTTGACGGCATATTCCCGGAAAGCAAAAGACCAGAAGAGTTTTTAGTTATAAGGAGGCAGCTACGAGCTGAATAAAGCGACGAGGGTTTTGAGACTTCATTTATCATATTATAATCATTGTGTTTCATTTATCATTCAAGATTTATATATAAACTTGATATATTCGTCGTAACTGATGTCATAAATCATTATATCGTAATAAAGATTTATGCCATATATACTGTTCGAATTAATTGGGACAAACATTTTTTTTTCTTCGTTTGAGTTACTGTAGTAAGTATGTGAGTACCAGGGTGATCCATATACCCTCACACCTGCTTGTTTACTACCTGAAGTGAAGTGAGGGTTCGACCTTGACCATCATTTACATTCTGACCGGTTTTACCTCGCCAGCAAATCAGTTGTGAGCCTACCGGTGCGACAGTTGGCGGTTTCAATTTTGATACATGCTGTATTGTCTTGTCCAAAGATGGATATCATCCCGAGGAAGCGTTCCAAAATTATCGCACTTAATGAACACACATCAATGACTGTAAGAGATATATCTGAAGTTGTTGATGTGGGAAAGTCCAGCGTTTCGAGAATTTAAAAAACATTTGAAGAAAGTAACGATTATTCTTCTCATTTCACTCGGCCGATACATTCAACAAAGAACAAATTACTACTCCAAGAAGAGACAAATTGTTGATAAGAAATAGTAAAAAACTCAAAGAACAGACAAATTGAAAAACAAGCACTGATCTTCGAAGGGCACTGATTTAATTTAATTTCTGGTGTGGAGGTGAGCACCTCAACTGTACTAAAACAACTGCTGGAAGTTGGCCGTAAGACAAGAAGACCAAGAAGAAAGCAACTGCTTACCCAGAAAATGATGAAGAAACGTTTGGCATGGGCCAAAAAGTACCGTGCGTAGACTGTGGACGACTGGAAGAAGGTTGTTTTTAGTGATGAGACACATTTGTTTGTTCAAGGGTACAAATCAAGTGTTATTAGACGAAGTGATGGGGAAACTTTGCGGCCTGATCACATCCAGCAAACAGTAAAACATCCTTCGAAACAAATGTTTTGGGGTTTTTTCAGAACCAATGGCACTGGACGATTAGCTCTTATAACATGGATGATGAATTCAGTGAAGTATATGGAAATATTGCGCACCAGGATTGTCCCATTCATGGAAACGTTTGATGGAACATTTCAGCACGAACTGGCTCCCTGCCACAATTCCAAACAATTGCAGGCCTTCATGCGTGAGAATGAAATAAAAGTACTCGATTGGCCGGGGAATTCACCTGATCTCAATTCCATTGAGAATTTATGGAATATTTCAAAGAAACGACTGGCAAAAATGGATTACACTACAAAAAAAATTATTATAAGTGCAATTCAGGTGTGGTTTCATGATGACGAATTGAAGAAAATCTCCGATACGCTATAGGAATCGATGCCTAGACGAGATCAAAAGTTGTTTCTGCGAAAGCAGGACATACTTCATACTAATTTACGCTGTTTTGTATGTATTTATTGACTTCATTAAAAGGTAAGATTTTACGAAAACATTGTTTTTTATCCTTTGTCCCAATTAATTGGAACAGCATAGTATTATATTATATATAACATAAATAAAATATATAAGTCATAAAATATTCACTTATGTTGAAAAGAAAACCGATTTCAAATACAATATTCATTGCAAATGCAGAAAAAGTCCGTAATATGATGCTGAAATTTGTATTGATATATATATATATATATATATATATATATATATATATATATATATATATATATATATATATATATATGTGTGTGTGATTTATTCAAATAAATTGTGACAACGTATAATTGCAACATTTGCAAAAAAAATTTTCTTCAATATTAGTATATCTTCAATTTCTGTTGTAATCTAAATCTTTACGTCTGCGTGTCTAAATTGATACCGTAAAAAATTATTATCATGGTGAAAAATTGATTTCTTCACTTGACACATTTTTATAGATTCATTGATACTTCTTATAATAAATTAATTCAAACGCTTGGCTTAATGTTTCATGATTATATTTAACAATATCAAATAGTCAACATGTTTCGAGCGTGAGCTCATCTTCAAGACTGAACTGTCAGTCTTAAAGATGAGCTCATGCTCGAAACATGTTGCAATTCAATATTGTTGAATATAATCGTAAAACATTAAGTCAAGTGTTTCATTCAATTTTATATTTAATTCTGTTTAACAAAGAGTTAAGCGAGAATCTACCTCAGATAATTTTTATAAATATATTTTTTTGAGTAATGAGATGGATTCTGCAGAGCAAGTTAATATGTTTAACTTGAGATTCGAAATATGCTTTATTTATAGTGCTAAATTTTGAGAATAAATGGCCATCAAAATGAATTATGTATTTCTAAAATAAGTGTTTCTTACCAGTCGGAATAAAATTTCCTTGAATAAGAAGTAATACAATTAATGCCGTTTTTGGCATAATCGGTATGTATCGATCTATCATCGTTTACTTTACTAGTGCAGCTAGTAAATAGCTGGTATTTACTGCTGACCAATTTTCAATACGCGATTAGAAGCTTATTATGATATATTTTCGAAAAGGACATTCAGATAAGATTATTGAAATTGTGGAAATTGCATATTACCACTGACATCACGAAATAAGCGTAATATTGAACAAAATGGATAGAAATAATATTCCAGAAGGTGAAAATAATACTCTAGCATAAATAAATCGACTAAATTATGAGGTTTCATCAATTTCAAATACGACATCAGTTTACTAATCGAAAAATGGACTTTTGTGATATGTCACAAAAGCAATCGTGAATTGGAAAAGAGATAAAATTAAAATGAATCGCAAATTATAGAACAAATACAAACACATGTTTTCGAATGATAACTCCATTTCGTAACTGCAACTACTTCAAAGTGACAGATTAGATAAAAATTTCAAATTAGAAACATGTGTTAATCTCAGCTCAAAATTTAAAATTTTTGGGAAATCGAAAATAAAACTTACAATTTAAAATTGAGAATACAGTAGAGACATATTCGACTCAAAATATCTGAACATATCGAAATGACATTTTAAACTTTTAATGCTCCCGATACAAAAAAACTATTCAAATAAAAAGTAAGGTTCAAATTAAAAATAATCTCTTCTAGAGAGACGTCACCACTTTGGGGGGCCGTTAAATGAGAAAGTAATTTGAATTGAAAAATAGGACATCGTTGTCGTTACACTATGCATTTTTATTACAGTATATCTTTGTCGACCTGTTCTTCATCATTATCAAAACCTATTCATTTAATTTGTATTCTCATTGTATGTTCATTTATATTTGTATGCATATAAATTGATTTCATTGATAAAGTTAAGACGGCTGAAAAGCCAAAAATTGGATTTTTCTGCTCTCTTTAGTTTTTCTTGTTATGTAGTGGATTGGTTAAAATTTTCAATTTCATTTCCTTAAAACTTTCCTCAAATGACATGCCTAATGGTCAATTAATTAAAATGCATTCTCTGAGTATAATCAAAGAATTTGGCAGTGCTACAACCCACGTTTCGGATTTCAGTCTAAATTCATTAATTCTCCTGTATTTTCGTCTTTCATACAAAAATTGCGAATGCGAAAGTTTAATCCTACAAAGAATTAAAAATTAGGGGAAGATGTGACAGATTTTGAAGCAATTTTGTTAAGTGGAAAATAATTTGATAACTATTAGATCTGAAAATTTATTAATTATAACTGAAAGTTATAATAATAATAATAATAATGTATTTATTTAGCAGAATTGCTACATTATATTACAAAATATTGTAATAACAAGTTAATTAAAAAAATTGAAACTATGAAAAGTAAAATACTGTGAATTAAGTAAAGTACCAATATAAATAACATAGGTAGTATAGTAGAACAACAAAAACGTTATACTTAGCACCTAACTAATATTACATGATAAATATCAATTACAGTACTAGCAAAAAAAAGCCCAATTGAATTAGACTGATTTTAAACTGTATTGCATTTGGTCGAGATGAAAGTTTTCAGAAGTCTTTTAAATATTTTCAAACTTTCACAGTTCTTTATATGTGCAGGAAGTCCATAAAATCCAATTGAACCTTTATGAAGGGTGTTTTTTTTTTCAGAAGTATAGAACTTTAAGTTGGCATTACTGTTGAAGATGGCGACCGATTTAACAGCTGAGAAGTGACTTATTCTTAGTTTGGTTTGGCAATTCATCATCAAGATCATCAAGGCGTAGATTCGTCGAATGGGCCCAAAACGAGATTGCTGTTGTTCCCGATTTTCATAAGCGAATTTTGTTTAGCGATGAAACGCACTTCTGGTTGAATGGCTACGTCAACAAACAAAACTGCCGCATTTGGAGTGAAGATAATCCTCAAGTGTATGTTAAAACACCGTTACATCCAGAAAAACTGACTGTTTGGTGCGCTTTATGGGCTGGTGGAATCATTGGTCCGTACTTCTTCAAAAACGATGATGGCCAGAACGTTACAGTCAATGGTGATCGGTATAGAGCCATGATTACTAACTTTTTCATTCCTGAATTGAACAACCATGATGTCCAGGAACTGTGTTTTCAACAAGATGGCACAACATGTCACACAGCTCGTGCCACAATCGATTTATTGACGTTTGATGACCGCATAATTTCACGTTTTCGACCTGTGAATTGGCCTCCAAGATCTGGTGATTTAACACCGCTAGACTACTTTCTGTGGGGCTATGTAAAGTCATTGGTCTATGCGGATAAGCCACAAACGCTTGACCATTTGAAAGTCATCGAAAAGTGGACGTCCAGATTGGACTACATCGGAGCTAGCCGTGGCGGTCATATGCCCGAAATCATATTTAAAATGTAATGCCACAAGATTATCTTTCGAATAAAAAAAAATTCTTGTCAACCGAATGATCCTTTGTTGTTTTATTGCAATTTAAAGTTCTATACCTCTAAAAAAACACCCTTTACAAAATAGATTTCAGCTTTTGCGTAGTGTTACATTTTTCAAGGATAAAGTCTATTTTGAATCTGGTGTTATAATTATGTACATCTTCAAATAATCGAACTCTATCACTAATGTAGGTGGTAACATATTTCTATTCAGTTTAAAAATGAACACTTGTACATTGAACAAAACTCTTTGGCTAACAGATAACATATTTAACACATTAAGCATGGATTTGAGGTGTATATCTATTACGTTTTAATATAAATCTCATAGCACGATTTTGTATTTTTTTTAATCGACTTATTTGACATTGAGGACAATTAAACAATAAGGAACAACAGAATTATAAATCAGGAAGTACAATGACTCTATGGTAGTGCAATGGCTTCGTGATAAGAATTCTAGTCACCTCGATCACGTCAGCTTGTGAACAAAGAAAACAGCATCAAAACCAGTCCATTCGTTTCAGACCTGCAATGTAAAAGGCGGCAATATGTTAACCGCATATAATTTTCCATCTACATGTAATCTCCATTTCAACCCCCAAGCATCTTCTTGTGACTCCAAGTGGAAGACCGTAGAGTTACGAATACTCTACAGTTCCATCTTGGAGTCACAAGAAGATGCTTGGGGGTTGAAATCGTTGCCTCACCTCGATGGACGTGGTGCGACTGACGAGTTCCTTGCAAAACGAAACATGTATGTCTCGCACTTCCATCAGGTGTCAATTCCATCGATTTCAATATTTCTCTAACATTTATCCCTTGAAGGATAATGGAGACATCACATCGTACACGTTCACATATCTAGCTCTACTATAACATTCTCTTGAATAATTTGAATTTTTTGAATGGATGTTCTAGTGTTCATTTTCTTGAATATTTCATTCGGTGCCATAAGCACAAAAAGTTTGGTTTCCTTAAAAATATCGCCGAATATGCCCCTGAAATACGGGAATAAACGCGAGCGTACTACTAACGCAACCTATTGACATTTAAAAACATCGTTCGATGATATTTGTCAAATAGACATTGCAATTTAGTAGATACCTACGGGTATAGAAGATATGTGAAATTTCGATGCTTGGTGTGTTTATAATCTGAGAGGTGTTTTCTACTGATTCCCATAGATGGAATTGTAGAGTATTCATAACTCTACGATCTTCCACTTGGAGTCACAAGAAGATGCTTGGGGGTTGAAATCGTTGCCTCACCTCGATGGACGTGGTGCGACTGACGAGTTCCTTGCAGAACGAAACATATATGTCTCGCACTTCCATCAGGTGTGACATCGATTTAAATATTTCTCTAACATTTATCCCTTGGAGGATAATGGAGACATCACACCGTACACGTTCACATATCTAGCTCTTCTATAACATTCTCTTGATTTATTTGAATTTTTCGAATTAATGTTCTAGTGTTCATTTTCTTGAATATATATATATATATATATATATATATATATATATATATATATATATATATATATATATATATATATATATATATATATATATATATATATATATATATATATATATATATATATATATATATATATATATATATATATATATATATATATATATATATATATATATATATATATATATATATATATATATATATATATATATATATATATATAACATCCACTTTTGTATTAAAAATTACCATTTACTACATTAAGTTTTTGAACTCCACTGGGATTCGAACACAGGTCTTCAGGTTTACGCCCTACAGCTATTGTACGCCAAGCTACCGAGGTGTCCCCTTTGAGATGCAACTTCATTTCATATCTAACAATCCTTGTATTCGTCAAGATAGTTATTCGATGCTCGGATTGTCGTCTTTGAAACTGCAGGCGAAAGTGAGTGAACTCACTTGTGAGTAAGGATTGCTAATAAGAATGAAACAATTATATGGTAATCCGATTTAACAAATTCGATAACTTTTTCGGAACGCACATAATATTCACTCTCGAAAGTTATAGGTTGTGTTTTCATTGACAGCATTTGTGTAGACAACTTCCTGAGAGTTTCATTTGAAACTAGCGGACCCAACAGACGTTGTCCTGCCATGACATTCCAAGCTATTAGGATAAACGAATGAATGCATATACAAAAATTCACTCAAGTCGATTCAGCCGTTGAGTTGCAGTATATTAATAAATATACTGATAATAATAAACTGAAATTGAAACACTATCAAATGTGCATATGTTCGGGTGGTTAGTCCCTTATGATGAATAATACCTAAATTTCTGATTTAATTTTTGAATTGACGTAAAATCAATATGCATTATTTCTGATTGTAAATTCCTGATTTCAATTCATTACAAAATTAAATCAGAACTTCCTCGATTTCTGAAATAACTTTGAAATTTCAGAAAGCATAATTTCTACTTGAAATCAGAAATTTCCAAATAGAAATGATGCATTTTGATATTTCGTCAATTTCAAAATTGATTTAGAAATTAAGTTATAACTCTTAATAATTGGATAACCGCCTGAAACATACTCGTAAGTAGAGTTGTTAAGTTTCACTCAGTGAAACTCAATCCAAATGTTTTAATTCATCATTTTATTATATAATATAGTAAGTATATCGTTAGGTAGCTCTTCGCAAATTTGATTGACTGCCACGACCTAAGTCAGGTCGTCTTCTCTTCGGCATCGTAAATTGTAATTAATCAAAGTGAGAAAAGTTCTCTCGCACTTAGTGTGTAAAGTAAATTGTCACTATCATTGTTGACTAAAAGGTCAACAAAAAAAGAGCACATAACTTGAAATGTCACTATCACAAAGGAACACCGAAGTAAAGAAAGTTCTGGCGCACGTAGCGGTAATCGCCACTCACTAAGATAGAAGGATGCACTATTTGTATAAGGTATCGATCGGCATAGACTCTATGTCATAGAAGATAGATCGATATATCAGTTGGTTGTCAAATGTCAAATCACGACCACCTTCAATATAGGCCATGAAATGAGCATCTGTTAAAGGAAGATAGTGGCCCAACAATCCCTCCATTAGTTGGCCTGGTATACTAATGCATATAGGACGCTTCCCAAAACTTTCGCAGTTTGAAGTTAAATAATTTGAGCTTTTGGTATAAATTCTCTATTTTTCAATTGTGCACAGTATAGTACAAGTGTCGATGTTGATAATTTGTTGAAATCTCAACATCAAACCATAAAAAACAAAATGTTTAGTTTGTTTACAAATTTCAGTGAAACGAAATCAATTTTGTGTTGTTTCAGACTTTCGTTGTTTGAAGTTGAATATTTTACGATTTCAGTTATAATCCTCTATTCATCAATTTTCTATAGTGTTATTTAGGTGCTAGTGTTGATAGTTTGTAGATAACATAGCATCAAATTATAAAAACGAAGTGTTTTGTGTGTACCGATTCAATCGAATTGAATTTGTGTTGTGATTTGAGTACGGATTACTTACAAATTATTTTTTTGTGAAATATAGTGTAACAGATAGGTATTCCGTAGATGATTCAGTAAGTTTCAAGCTTGGAATAGGTGAGATTCTAATAAGAATATTTTCTTAAAATGACGAAAACTTGTTGCATTCCTGGTTGTAAATCAAATTATAACATTTAAAAATGTAACAACATAATAGTTACCTACTTTTATTTCGATAAAAATATTACTCAAGAACAATAGTTTAAAAATTTAGTTAACTGTGAAAAATCAACAGAAATATCTAATAATGAAGGACTGTGTAAGAATGTTATTAAGTTTAGAATTATTTATTCTTGCAACATGAGCTTTTGTGACATTTGGAATTGCAAAGAATGTTTGTTTTTCTGCATTTACAACGATTTGAATTGAAGTCACCAGTCACCACTACAGTTACAATAATGGAAGCCTTGTCCATCAGAATGATAGTCTCTTCGAGCACATTCTCGAAGAGTAATATCAATCACTTGAACATCGTCGATCGAAATGAACTTTTGTTCACAAACAGTAAACTCATTTCAGGAGTATTGTTGGTTTGAAATACCGTGTTTAGTTGCAAGTTTCTAAGGTTTTCCTTTTTCGACAGATATAATATTAGCAATTATATTACGACTATCCCTCTTGACTCGATCTACATCTGGTATCCTTACTCGAACGCTTTGGCCTATTTCTGCAATAGGAAATTTGCATTTGAACGCGTCAACATTTTTACGGCTTGCTTATCAAGTGATACTTTAGCTGTGAACCAGAATAAACGAGAATCAGAATTTTCCTTTTCATTGCTCATATCGGAAGGCTCTTGATCGTTTGGTCGAGGATTTTCATTTATTATGTCCACAGTAGGTTGCTGATTTTCTGGTTGAATTAGTATAAAACATTACACAGGAGGGACGCCTGCAAATTCGCGCTCTCGTAAATACAACGGTACATCTCAAGATGTTTCTCGCAGATAGTAGTGGACTGTCTAAATCAATTGACCACGTCTAACTGAAAATATTTCACACCATGTCCAACGTGAATGAAAACTATTTCGTGTTATTTTGCTCCATATCACGGAATAATTAGTTGTGAATATATATTATATTTTGCTAAATTATGAGAAATCTAACTCTCGTTACTTAATTGAAAAAATGCCTCTTTAAATGGACAAAGTAATTTTTAGTCTGATAGTCAATTTTGTTCATTTATAAATACATTTGGTTATAAATTATTCTGCCAACAGTATTATTGTTATTAATGGTCAATTTGTAGACACGCTAATTACGATAATTTTGTACCTAGGTACAAGGAAATTGATGAAAGAAGCTACACTATTTACCGAATATCCGTTGATTTGTATTATTCATAAATATGTAGTGTTTAACGTTCCTTATTAATTGAAGTGCTCGAACAGTTTAATGATAACCCATTTCGCCTTCGAAATTGAGTGAAATTGTATGTATTTAATATTTATATACACTTATATATCTATAATATAAAAATGAATCGCAACATGTGTTTGTAAGCGCATAACTCAACAACGCCTGGACCAATTTAGCCAATTTTTTTTTTTAATGTTTGTTAAAGTCCAAGGATAGTTTATACGGCAGTTAATATAGTTACGGCGGAAAAATTCGTATAATTGCCGGGAAAACCCTAAAAATAGCTCATTTCTTTTTCCCACACAAACATTCAGTTGTATTCTTTTTTTTAAATGTTCGTTGAAGTCCAAGTATGGTTTGTACGGCGGAAAGATTTGAATAATTGCCGGGAAAACCCTAAAAACCTCCCATTTCTATTTCCTATACAAACGTTTTCTGACTGAAATATAGGGTCGACGCCTGGACCAATTTAGAAAATCCTTTTTTTTAAATATTCGTTGAAGTCCAAGGGTGGTTTTTACGACGGAAAAATTCGAATGATTGCCGGGAAAACCCTATAAACAACCCATTTCTTTCTCCCATACAAACGTTTCCTAACTCAAATGTAGAGTTAAACGATGGACCGATTTCACTATTTTTTTTGTTGTGTTTGTTATTATCAGGGAAACACTTTAAAAATTGCGTGTAAAATTATAAAATTCAAGAATACTAAATTAAAAATATAAGTAAAAAATAAAATTATTAATTCTCAAAAAGTCTGGATGTAAAAAAAGTGAATATCTTATCACACATTTCAGTTAGTTCAGAACTATCACGACTAATATTAAAACTTCTATTGAATATAAAATTTTGGTAAGTTGAAACAGACTAACATACACGTTACCAACATAGCACGTGGTATATTTGATTATGAACAATACATAGTTTCTTTAATTAACAGTTGAAATTTCGTTTTTAAAAATGATAGCTATTAGAACTCGCAATGCAGCAAGTCAAAGATATAAAAGAGCAAGTCAAACTGACGACCAACGCGAAGCTTGGTATGAAGTCGAACGGAATCGATGGAATCGAAATTAACAATATTAATTAATAGAATGAAATAGAGAATATCAATAGTTGAAATGAATTACAGTTCACTGCAGATGGTTGCTATTGGACCAATGAACGTTGTGTGTCAATATTGCAAGGCAAAGTTTAATTGTTATTGATAAGAAAATACTACCAATGATGCGACAAAATATTGTGCGAAGATTCAATGCAAATACACGCTATTGGTACAGCCACCAGAGCCACTATATTCTTTGGTTTCCGGGAATGACTAAATTCTGAACATTTTTTGACTTATATCCAGCAAATATCTCAAATAATTAATGATGAGATATATGGGACAAATACTTGATACGAAATTAGGAACACGCCGTCCAACTATCAAACGGACATATTAATAACTTTCAATACATCAAACGTGTTAATATAGGAATTTTTTGATAATCCGACTGATTTGAAATTACAGGAAGTATAGCAGTGCCTTCGTAAGTGAGTAAGTTTCTGGCTCCACACGGGATAAATATTAAAAAGAAGATAGTGTAGCACAAATACTAGAATAAAATAGCGCAAAAATGGTATAAGAATAAATGGGCGTACAAAGTTCGCCCGGTCAGCTAGTTACTAATATAATTATATGATATATATATATATATATATATATATATATATATATATATATATATATATATATATATATATATATATATATTTTATATATATATATATATATATATATATATATATATATATATATATATATATATATATATATATATATATATATATATATATATATATATATTTAAATATATATATATATATATATATATATATATATATATATATATATATATCTCGTGTGGGGTTGTTTGTACCCCCATCGGGCGCCTCCCCAGGTGGCGGATAGGGGAAAGTCTCCTAGATATAGGAGACACTGATACACAGGGCGGACCAAAAACTAACTAAACAAATCCATTGGCGTCTGTTCAGTATCTGACGGTCAGCGTCTGCTTCTCTAGTTGAGGCGGCTGTATTTCAATCTTCTCGAACTCAAAAATCGAGTCGTACACCCTGTGGTCTCAACTGAGACCACAGGGTGAACGACTCGATTTTAGCTCTATTCAGCTTGAACGCATGATGGAAAACAAGATCTAAGTATCACTACCCAGGCTTTGATCTTGTATCTACTACAAGATCAAAGTATTTTTAAAGTCTTTTAGTAGGTAAAGAATGGGGGTGCACCGTGCCGAGTGACCTTGACCTTGAGAAGGTAGGCGTGGTGGGGGTAATGGGAGGAGTCGACCTTGAGTCAGTGGTGGGGTTTGACCTTCGGCCTTGAATCAGTGGGGGGGTTAATGGTGGGGATTGACCTTGAATTCGATTGGTCAGGTACGGCCTTGAGAATTTCCGGCACTACCGATCTTATATATTTCCGCGAATTAATGCTGAAGTAACTCATTCAAACAAAGTGTGGTTATATTTCAATCTGTTATGTATTTTAGAGTGCAAAGTTCAGGTGGAATAAGTTTTTCTGAAATCATATATAATAATCAATTAGGCCATTACTGTGATCATTCTGGCGAGTTGATAAGATTCGTGACACACAAAGTTTTGTGTACATGGTGTTTTGAATCCAAGAAACAGGAATCTACCATTGTCGAGCACACAATTGTGAGTACGCATAAAATTGACACGATCGTTCACAAATCCAACCTACATCACTATATCAAGCTTTTGGACAAAATTGTGGACTCTGTGAAAAATCGCTGTTGTCAGTGAGTGAAATCGAACCTAGGGACTGTTTCGAATATCGTTGCAATACTTTATAGATGGATAATATTGAAATTATCTATAGAATAAAAAATTTGAAGGAAATGATGGAATGTCAACTCAATAAATTGGATGGTAAGATTAAAAAGTATAATCGGAGTATGGATTTGGAAATAACTGATAGAAGAATAACAAACGAAGCTAAAATCATTTGTGATGCATTTCTGAGTGAAAAAACAACATTGTGTGTTTGTTGTGAAGATTTAGTACGTTTAAGTGAAGAATTTAGGAAATGGTTAATCAATAATATAACTCTACCTGAGAAAATAATGTTTAGATTATTTCCAAAATCTAAACTTGTTGTTTTAGAACACGCATATATGGGTAAAAATATCACCGATTTCAGTGCTGAAGAATTGAAATATTTTCCTGTGGACTATTTAGTGAAGAAATTGAGATGGTATGAGATTCTCGAAATTTATCATAAGCTTTCTAAACCAATGATGGAAACATTCAAGCTGCAGACACTCTTACCATGCTTCATTCATTATAATCGACCGGATGAAAACACGCATATTGATGGTCCGCCTGTAAGTCAAGCAAAATGTGTTCGATGCAATCTAGTGCTTACACACCAGCAACTAAATACTTCAGGCAATTCTCAATCCAATACATCATAATTTTTCAATGTAATATTTTTGTCAATGTTCCCAACTAATTCATTTGTTGAATCCTTTATGCATTCTCAAGGTTAGATTGTCCCTTTCTCTCTATAATTTCTCAAGGCCAGTATGTGAAACACCCACCTTTATAACTTCTCAAGGTCAGATCGTCCCCACCCATTCTATAATTTCTCAAGGTCAGCTTATTAAACCCCCCACCATTAATATTCAAGGACATTATATAGTATATAATGAGAGGACAGCATTCATTCCTTCAGTTCAGAAGTTGGTTTGAATAATATCGATAAATATGAGTTCGGAAGCAATACCCAATGTATTCGAACCATACATGTTGTGTTCAAAAGTATTTTTCATCAATAAATCGAAAACAAAGTATGTGTCTGTGGGTCTGTCGCACCAATTCAAAGCAGTTGTGAGAATCAGTGGTTCATCATTGAAGGGGCATCACATTGATTTCACTACCGAAGATTTTCGTGAACTATTGAAGAGTGAAGAATTTCTTTTGAGGAATTTATCTAAAGTTTCGTCGCAGGAATTCAAGAAAATTAATAACGTTACCCTTTTCTTCATAACTATCAACAACAAATGTATTCTCGGTGTGAGAAATGAAAGAAGTCAAATTTACATAGGAAGAGAAACTCTATGTGAATTACTATCGTTACAGGAGCTGATTAATGATTATATGGAGTTCCTGGAATATCATGGATTTGAAGATTTCTACGCAATGATAACGCGTACAGTGACGAAGTTGAATGGGGATGTGTTAGTGAACATAAAAAATTTATTAGAACAATCGTATAAACATTTATTCAACACAGCCATATTTAAAGAGTTAATCAAGGCCGATCCATATACTGTAGTGAATGATGTGATGGAGATAGCTTATTAATATGAATAAGAAAGTACATTTCAGTGATAGTTGCGAAATCCATAACATGTATGCTTGGAATTTCGCTTATCGAGAATCCCGTAAATACTATTGGGAAATGTTTGTAATAGATAGAATTAGATTCAATAATAGAGTAACTAATTTAGAGAAAATTTTGAGTCCTATTTTAGATGTTAAACATAGACAAAAGGTTTATATCGATAGATTTTGTTGAATGTAACAACACTTTGTATTAATGCGTTCAAATAAAAAATTGTAAAAAAATAAAAAACAATTTTATTTCTCAATATCTTTACATAATAATATATATTCAAAATTGAATCATTTCAAATCATTTTTGTGGATCCAAGAATTATGCTCCTTTCCCATTCCTAAATATTTTACGAATAGTTTATTTCCTTTTCTTCTTAGCACTTTCTCAATCAGATAAATTTGAGGATGCTTTACTTTCTGTAATTCGAATTCGTAAAACCCACCCATGATATCCTCATTGGAAGAATCGCGTAAAAGGTAAGTTCTTGGGTATGTGGATTTTATCTTTCTAATTGTGAAAATTTCATTAGACCAATTGGGTGTGTAGCCTTTCACAAATGCTTGTCTAGTTTTACTAACTCGTACGAAATCTCCAATTTTATACTTTTGTTTTCTTGGATCTATAATCTTAATGTGTGAATAAGCGGAGTTGAGAATTTTTTTTTCATTTTCATTATTGACATCCATTGGCTTATAACCAGTAGTTGAGTGTTTCCTAGCATTATATTTCGAAACTATGTTATCGAGTATATCTATCCACTTATAATTTCCACGAACGCTGAACTCTTTCCACATAATTGACTTGAGTGTTCTATTCACTCTTTCTACAACACTGCACTTTAAGTTGGAATACGAGCTATAATGATTTATGTTGGACGTATTCATTAATTCCTTGAAATATTTATTGTAAAATTCCTTGCCAAAATCAGTTTGTAAATTTTTAGGGGGATGTGACAATTGTTTCAGAATTCCACGCATTGCATCTCTCACATGTGTTGCAGTTTTATTCTTCAGAGGAATCGCCCAAACATATTTAGAGAAAACGTCTATTACTATGAGAATATATTTGAAACCTTTATTGAAGCGAGCATATGGTATCATCTCTACAAGGTCGGCCTGAAAAAGATCTAAAAGTCCTTTAACGATTACTCGTCGCCGTGGGAAATTAATTCGAACTGGCTTATGCAGTTCATTAACCACATCTCGTTTTACTGTCTGCATTTTAGATCAAGTTCAACTTGAGTATCAATTCAGCGAATAGATAAGCTTGACCTTTTATTGTACGGGAGTTCTTGAATGATATCTTATCTCCCTTTTTAAAAAAATCTTATCCCCTTTTTTCATAACGTAATCAGCATCATTTGTTTTGATTTTTATATGGAAACCGCTAGATGGATTAGCAGTGAAAGATATAACTTCAGCACTTTCATAAGGAAATATGTATTCACTTGTATTTGTATTCAACTTATATATATTCGTTTCATAATCCAACACCCCTGTGAGTTGCAGATGAAGCAAGTAATGCTGCTTAGAATTATCAGTTTGAGAAAGTGTTCTGTGTTGAGAAATATGGTTATAAAACTTATCGATGGTCATGTCGATGCTAGAACTTCACTGTTTGTATCGATAATGATCTATTTGATATTTGCTTGAATACTTATAGTATTATTTTCGAATTTTTTAACTCGTTTACAATATGACTCATCTCATTGGAGTGACTATTATTACCAGCAGTCTGAGAGGACATTAATAATTTCAATCTATCCACCAGTTGGTTTGGATTTTTCCAAGGTACGAATTCTAAGTCCTTATTTGTAATCTCTAGGAAGTTGAAGTTGTTTCTTTTATTCGTATTCGATTTCGTTGGAAAACTTTTAAGTAACCCACCTCGCGACTGTTTTTGTATGGGTGATATTGTAGTAGTCTTAAGGGATGTGTGAGTTTTCAATGAACTAGGATATGAGGGGATTGTTCTACTAGTTCTACCCCTAACTATCGGATTCTGAATTTTCTTTATAATTGTTGTATACTTTTTACCGGCATTGCCTGATATTTGCTTATTTATATTATAATCTTTCCGATCAGCATTCGTTCTCTTCACAATATCCCTATAATTTCTCAAATCCGTTGTATTATATCCATCAGGATCTTTCTTGAATAATAATTCAAGGAGTCCTTTACTGATAGGAAAATCGATTGGACTATCACCTTTAGGGTCTATTAAAACTTTATCGTTCTTAAAATCTATTTCAGAATTACCTATATAAAATTTGGATTCTTCAGGCTGGAATCTTACACCGTATCTATGATCAAACAAATCAGGAAATGGTGTAGTTATCATTTCCTCAATATAGTCCCTACCCATCCCCGACCACTGGTCTAACCATTCACGGAAAACATCGGTATTTTTCAATGCTTCAATATTTTCTAACTCAACTTCTGATAGGGGTTCTTGATATTCATCAGGTTCTCCTTCAATTGGCTCAACATTTTCAGGAATATATTCAATACTATCTTCACCACTCGATGTTTTAGGAGTATCGCGCAATTTTGATGAGAATACTTTCAAAGTACCTTTCTTAGGCGTAATAACTCGTTCTGGTGTTATAATATCCCTTTTTATTTCTGGTTTGGTTTCAGATTTCGTAATCAGTGGTTGCTCTTTCTTTATTTCTGTTTTCACATCTAATGGTTGAGCTTTTTAATTTCACTCAACAGTTTTTCGATTGGATGAGTAATAGGTTGCATTGATCGAGAAAACCTCAATTGTGATGTTATCAAATCATGTTTCAAATCTAGTAGTTTTTTCTAACATTTTTTCTTGCTTTCACTAATTCTAAAGCCAAACGTTTATCCATAATGATTATTTGAGACTAAGATTGAGATTATCAATAATCAATATTTATAAGATAAAGTAGTCGTGGAAACCCCTTCTATAGCGACCATTATTAATATCACTCTCTTTATCAATAACTAAAAATCCATATGGTACTTTCCAGCATTCAGAACACAACTTAACAAACTCATCGAATGACATATCAACATTTACATGATCATTATATATATGCTTGAGATTTGTTTTATCTTGAGAAAATAAAACAATTAAATTAGCATTATCTCTTATGAGTTGCTTTGGGATTGCTGAATAAGTTTGACACAGATAGAAACAGTCAATATTATAATGTCTTCCAAAAGCAAAATAATCTCTGATTATATTTTGATTGCTACAAACAACATCATCGAATATAACTACTGAATATGGGGATATATCTTTCGGTGGTGTTATGAATTCACCATTTTCATATTCAAAATAGTTTATATCATCTATTGGTTGTAGTACATTCTTCAAAAATTGGTATTTGGGTTGGTGGATCGAATTTGAATACAAATAAATATTAATGAAACGTAAACCGTTTGGATGTAATAGAATACTAATTAAAGTATTAGTTTTTCCTTTCCCTGATCCACCTACAAAAAGACCTCTTTTACATTCAGCACCTAACAAATCGCTATGTCGTATGAATTTCTCTTCAGTTTGACAATAATCATGATTGGTTATAGGTAATGTATTATGTTGTTTTATCAATTGCATTGTCAAAATACTATTCTAAACTGAGCATTGGTGCTCATGTGAATATCTTTTATATGGGGAAAAATAAAATTCAGTAATTTTGATATTGTATATTCATAAAACATAAAAAATTCGGACAATAAAATGGAGATTTAACAAACGTATAAACATAAAAATTCAAACAATAAAATGGTGACTTAACAATAAAATGGTGACTTAACAATAAAATGATTATTTAACAAATGTACATATGGTTAGCTTATTGACTTTTTCAAAATATATAAAAAATGTGTAATGAAAACAAATACAGAAGTTCAAATATAAATTTATAACAAAATGTTCATTAATATCAATCAGCAATACTTCAGTAATTCATCCAAAAGTGTGTCGATGTTCTCATGCCAACCGACATCAAAGTGACCCCATGCTAAAGTTCTAAAAGAATTTTTCAACAAAAAACGCTTATCGTCAAAAGAAGATAATGCAATTTTATTTCTCATTTCCGTAAACATATCATGTAAACAAGATCTGAAAATTGACATTACGCACAAAAGTGATTCATTTTTGGTAATAACATTTTTATAATCGGATAGATGAATATTTTTTTCAACTATATGCTTACTGATACCCTTCGCTTTCTTATCAACCTTATCCAATAATTCTACACAATAAGCCTTGGCTCCCGTACCGTAGAAACTCTTAATAACTTGACCAGCATATTCGTCTTTCATTTTGCCTATTTGTGACACGTTTGGAATAATGTTGTGCATATTTTGAGGTGAGTAATTGGAAAGATCGAAATGTTGTGAATTTTGCTTAATATCTTCATATATATTTTCAGTGAATACTTCAATCAGAAGTGAGTCTGTATCACTATAAAGTAATGACACTTTTTTACCATATTTTTGCTTCAAAAAATTATAAAAAAAATTATATATTACAGTTTTCGAAATATCTAAAACACAAAATCCCACATAAATAGGCTTATCATATGTCACACGCGTTTTATTCATTTCAATTGCTATTAAGTTCTCAGAAAATATTTCTCTATCTTTAAAGTGGGGTTTAGCAATCCAAGTTTCAGCTCCAAATTTTTTCCCCTGCTTTTCCCAATGACTAACTAATTTTATATCCCGTCGATTTTCAACATTTTCCATTGTTTTGCCGAAAATACTATTAATTAATAATTTGAATAAATTTTTTTCAAAGGCATTTTTTGAATTGTTTCGCAGTTCTGTATTAAGGTCTATGTACGGTTTCAACCAAGGGGATTGTTGAAATTTCAAAACTCTATGGATTTTTGTAAGAATCAATCCTTCTTCCAAACATTGTTTCAAAGATTCGTAGTGAATTACATAGTTAGTTTTATTAAATAAATTTGGTATTAGTTTAGGGGTTTTTCCTTGAGGAGGTATTATATTTTCCGGCAAAAATGGTAGATCATTATGTAAAACATGAAGCGTCTGAGGATAAGTAATATCTACCTCAAATATATATCCTTCGGGTGCGTTATTACACAGATTTTCGATATTCAAATTCATGATTTCTTGCTCATTCAACCAATAAAACCGCCAGTTGGTAAGAATTGACTCATTGAGTAACCATACAAATTAGTAGCATCTAAATACATTATGTATGATGATTCTTTTGTAGGATTAAAATTTGGCAAAAATTTATTATTAGCTTCAGCGAATCTTTTAACACATATACTAACACCTCCACGTATACCCTTCTTAATGAAATGTATCATATCTACATCGGTAAGCAATTCTAATGAGATGTCTGTCTTTTTCAACATAGCATCCCAACTCAACGATGGAGCTGTTAAATACTGTGCAGGATCTAAAGAGTAGTGAGTTAAACATGTATTCCGAAAATTCTCGAAAATATCTGATAATAATAAAACATCTGACTTTAAATATAAATCTGAATATTCTCCTAAAGTTTGACAATCAAAGGTGCTCCAAACATGCTGAGCTCGCAAATATTTTTCTAAAGAAATATGCTCGTCCCTCAATTTATCAAAAAAATTTTCTTTACTTGGTAATTTTGGATCATCTAGTTTGGACCAGTTATCTACATATGAGTAAGGAAATACGCCTTTCTCTCTTATCAAACTGAATTTAGTATTATCTGGAAAATATTTTCGTACGATTTCACATTGTTCATCACTTAATGTACTGGATAATTTATCTAAAGATGAAGCTAAAAATTTAAATGAGTCTATAAACCTAAGTTCTACAAATTTCTGTTTACAGTCTCCTTCAACAGGGATGTATTTTGAAAAGGTTATGTACTTCTCTTTAGTTTGACCTACAACTTTTACCTCCTCACCATTAATCGAAAGTTTCTTTATGAATAAATGTGAATCATAATTAGTAAGGTTGTGAATTATAACTGGTACAAATTTCGATGTTTTATAAA
Source organism: Henosepilachna vigintioctopunctata (assembly GCA_030704895.1). NCBI lineage: Eukaryota > Metazoa > Arthropoda > Insecta > Coleoptera > Coccinellidae > Henosepilachna > Henosepilachna vigintioctopunctata. The sequence continues at coordinate 7,966 of JARQZJ010000016.1, read as the reverse complement.
ACAAATTACAATTTTGATGAGCAGCGCCTCTATAAAAACCGGTTAAATGATCGTGGTCCCTAACTTTGATCGAATCGGGTATAAATTCTTTCTTACAAATATGACAAACGGAGCAAATTTGAAATTCATGCTCTTGAATATCAGTAAGCGGATCCATAGTAACTACGCGACTCAGATATCTCGAGTGAATGTACCTCACATCATTTTCTAACGAAGTAATAAACCTTACGCAGCAGTCATTCCCCCGAAAGAATACATATTTAGATAATGAATCATCGAAAGCACACTTCATGTAATAGCCGCAAGAATATGGTTCATGTAAAAAAGTTTTCATTGTGAAAGATTTATCGGGATTTGGTTGAGCATTATCTAACGGTTTCAGTAAGCATTCAAAATCAGCATAAAAAACAAATGGAACTTTAATTTGTTTCTGATAATTTTTGAACTTTAAAATATTTTCTGGAATAAATTGCTTCAATTCATTTTGGATTATATTAGTTGATGGAATTTTAGCGTAAAGTTGTCCACAATCTTTCTCACAATGCTTGGATAATCTTTCCGCAGATGAAAAATATTGTAGACAACCATCACAAAAATGTTTTTTAGACTTATGCCGACTTATTTGTGAAGAAACCAGACCAGATAAATTTTTTATAGTGCAATAATGTAAATTTCCGTCATCGTCGTCTAAAATTAAAAGATTGATGTGATAAGCTTTTTTTTTGATACTACTGAAATATAGCGGACCAACTATTTCATATTTTCGTTTACCATTATCTATTATTGATTCTAAACCATAAACATTTATTGAAATATTATCATTCAAGTTCAAAAAAGTTGAAATATTATCTAATTTGACCGGAAACTCAATACCGTTAAAATTAAAATACTGAGAAAAATGCGGATATGACTGTGGTAAATAATTCGGTCCTTCGGGTGTGAAAATACCTGCCATGAGTGCCCATCCAAAGCAGTGGTAATCGGTGTTCCTCACGTTGATTACAGCGTTCTTCTTATTTATACATTTCGGCAATTCAATGTAGGACGATGCTCTCAACGGATTGTAACGATTGATATTCACTTCCAAATTCAATATTTTCACTAATGCCCAACCTAAACAAAAGGAGCGTATTAATAAATATCAATATAATAATTGAAAGTTCAACTTACCAGAATCTCTTTCCTGAAAATCGGCCATCTTCTGCGTAATTATGTTCTGAAATTTGTGGATGATGTCTGTCAAATTAGTCCCCAAAGTGATTATGACATTTTCGGTATTGAATGATTTTATATCAAACAATTCTTTGTTCTCAATTACGTAAAATCCAAACAACTCAAAGTTGAGTTTGAGTGTTGTCATTTGTGTGAGACTACTCCGAATAATGTCAATAATTTTGCTGGTATTTTTGTCGAAAAATTCTATTATATCAATAATGTGGCCATCAGCATCAATACGATAGGAGACAATCCTATTCTTGAATGCTGATGCAATTTTGGAAACTCCATTACCAACGGGGATGATGACGTTATTCTTATGTCCTTTAGACTTCAGATGGGCGTTAAAAAGATTGGAAGTTATATCAACATCACACTGATGGCAATGTATCATGCTTGAGTCTGAGTCTTCTGCTTTTTCTTCTCATGGCAGTTGAATTTCAGATGTCTATTCAGTGATGAAGATGTTTTAAACTTAGCTCTACATGATGGACATTCGAATGGTTTCTTTAAAAAAAAAATAAAATTTTAAGAAGTCAATAAGCTAAAACAAGTCGCCTTCAGTTACCATAAGTGTTTCATATAAATCATAAAAATTGATAATTTGGGAAATAAAGCAAAAAAATTGATAATTTGGAAATAATATTTATAATTTGAAACGAAACAGTTATATATATATGAATTAAACACTTATGGATATCCGACAAGACCACTAGAGGAGCGACACGCTTGTCATAAGTTGTTGTATTAAATGACGAATAGTGAATTTAAAAAAAAAAAAAACCTCAAGTAAGTTTGAAACGCTAAACGTAAAAAAAAAAATCATAAATGTGTGAATTAGGTTTTTTTTTCAAAGAGAATTTAGAATTTCTCCTATTATATGCCAAAATAGGACTCAGAGGCCGATCAAACAAATCACTTGAAGAGTGATGTGTCGAGTCTATTAATTCTTCACTGATTACCCTACTGCTTTTTTTCAAATTTGGAAAGAAAATCGGCCTATTTTTTCTAGGACCTTTTATCAAAATAGGACTCGATGATTCGCACTCATCATCACTTGAAGAAAACTGTGGCGAGTCTATAATTTCGCCGTTTATTAAAATAGGACTCAATACTTCACAATCATCTTCACTTGATGAGTACTGTGTCGAGTCTATAATTTTTTTACCGAGTACCGAACTACTTTTTTCTAATTTAGAAAAAAATTTGGTCCAATAGGACTCAATGATTCGCAATCATCATCACTTGAAGAGTGATGAGTTGAGTCCATAAAATCTTCGTTTGTCCTATGGCTTTTTGAATTTGGAAAAAATTCGGATTTCTACCATTATTTAAAATAGGACATAGTATTGGGGCCGGTGTACATAAATCTGCATCTTCTCGCATAGGTGTTATTGTTTCCATATCAAAACATAATTTCCTTTTTTTGATAGGTTTTTCAATAACCCTCCCATGCCTGAATCCACAGTAGTATACCGTCTTTTCATCAATACTAGCTACATCAACAGGTGGTAGTTGAGTAGCAGTAATATTGAAATCGTTACCACTCAGAGAGTGCGAGCCCTCCATTATTGATTATCTCATTAATTTCGGGATAGTTTCTTTCACTTGAAGCTTTTAACGATTCAAAATTGTGTATAACAGTATCTCTATGGTACATACTTGATTGCGTAGAAGATGCAGATTTTTGTATACCGGACTCATAAACATTAGAAATATTAAAATCGGAATGAAAAGCAGATTTTGTCATACTTATAGGAGAATAATTAATCGAAATATTGGCCCTTGGAGATTCTAAATAACCTTCACACATATTATCAATTTGTGTTGTTCCTAGCCCACCATCTTGTGAATTTTCTAACAAGGGCACTTCATTCAAATACATAGAAACATTTAAATTTTCATAATCAAAATTTTGAACGGATCTGTCAGAACACTTTAAAAGGTCATCTGTAAAATTCATAGATGAATCAATATTGTAATTAGTCATCTGTATTGAGACTTAACACTATCAACTCGTCTATTCGAATCTACAGATGTAATTTTAGAAGCACTCAGACAGTCATCCATATTATCAATATCAATATAATCAGAAAATGGTCTAGATAATACATCGAGATCGACATCGGTTATAGTATTTAATAAAATTTGACGAAGTGTTGAGCTTTCAGCATCATTATTATTCAATTTGTCTGAAGGTATTAAACTCCAAGAAGATTTCTGAGAGTTCATTATCTTAGAAGAACTGAATAAATCATCATGATCTTCTTTTCTCAACCTCAGAAAATGGCCTAGATAAAAAATCGAGATCGAAATCGGTTATATTATTTAATATAATTTCACGAAGTGATGAGTTTTTCAGAATCATTATTATTCAGTTTGCCTGAAGATATTAAACTCCAAGAAGATTTCTGAGAGTTTATTATTTTAGAAGAACTGAATAAATCATTATGATCTTCTTTTCTCAGCCAATAATTTCGACTCACCTTCAGAAATAGAAGGTGAATCGATATTAAATGGTTTGAGCAACACATTAGATAAAATTTTCACTTTTTATAAGGATTCATGCCTAATAATGCGTTTCTTAAACTTACTTGAGGTTCAGAGACATTATCCTGTATCGAACTTAGCACAGGTTCACCACTTGGCTCACCAACTAAACCCGACGCAGAACTTTGGCTTTCACAATATTCACTAAAAAATTTCGCGGCCATTTTAATAATTAGCTTGTAAATTAGCAAGACGTAATTAATAATCGCGACGTATACAACAACTAATGATAATCAGCATGTGTTGCGTGTATATATGTATGGAGGGAGATAATGGTGGGAGTGCTCAAGGTCAACAACAGTGGGGGTGCTCAAGGTCATGAACTTACCTGAACCGAGTCAATGACTTATCTAATTCAAGGTCACGATGTTTTCGGTTTAATGAACGTTTTAAAGGTCGAATTTTTTTCAAGGTCAATGACCTTCCGATTTCGTGATTTATCTATTTTAATACTGTTTATAAAACTTAGGTTACGTTATAGTTTCAAGGTCATATTTTTCAGAACTTCAAGGTCACGATGTTTTCGGTTTAATGAATTTTTCAAGTTCGAAATTTTTTCAAGGTCAATGAACTTCCGATTTCGTGATTTATCTATATCAATACTGTTTAGAAAACTTAGGTTACGTTATAGTTTCAAGGTCATATTTTTGAGAATTTGTGAATTTTTAACGCATTTTCTGGCCATCTAGAACCTAATTTTTCAAAATTTTCCCTTCTGTCCCCGCGGACGTCTGTTCTATATCAGTAGATATGTGAATACAAAAAATACATTTCTTATTGAAATATTTATTAGAGAAAAAAATATAATTCTTCATTATAGAACAATGCTTTCTTCATCGCTATAGTCCATATCGAGCTGTGCAGGTTATCGATGACATGTTGAAATGTTTTTTTGAGAAAACTTACATTTTTCAATGAACAATAACATTTGTTGATCTCGTGAAACATACAGTCAGGTTCATCAGGTATTAAAGCTGGATGTTCTGAAATTCAATAATTTTACTAGGTCTGATGTATTTCCCAATTATTTTTGCTTTTTCTCCTCCTCTTTCACATATATTTTCTCAATATCATTAGTGAGTGTAGTTAATATTGATTTCAGTTTCATGGCATGTACGAATCTGGTTTCCCATTTAATACAATGATGATTGTGTATGAGCCACATCACTGGTTTTTTATATTCTTCAGGAAGATGTTTGAATTGAAACGGTTGTTTGAAGATGAAATGTGCAATTCGATCATTTTTCAGATTGCAAGTTCCTTCGTGAAGAAATGTTTTTTATTTATAATAAATCCTTGAATATCTATTATAGCATATGACATTATTTCACCGACTTCGTTAGTGGATTATACGTAAATACTCTATCACTAATAATCAATATATGCGCAGTAGTATTAGCAAGTATTGCCGTGTTAGTTTCAAACTCAACTCTAAGAACCACTGATTGTGTTTGAAACCCAGTCTTTTGTTTAGAACAATCCACAATGATGAGTGGAAATGCTTTTGCATGAACTGAGATGGGGTTATATCAGTTTCGGATTTATAGTCATAATAGTATGCGGATCTAAATTGTGTAAACATTTCATACAATGTTGCAAACTGATTATTCGCAAATGATATATTCAAGTTTTCATATGGGTATCGTTCATTATTGAGAAATAGTCTTATATTACTGAAATCACACGTATCAAATTCACTACTATCAGCTTCTAATCGTTCTCTATCTGTCTGAAATCCCATAATAATATATCTCGGAGATTCCAATTTTGTCGATGTTTTCACATTCCAAGTATGTCTTGTTGTATTTGGCAATGATGGAAACTATGTAGTTCCCAAGTTCTGTATGGAACTATGATGTCTTTTCCTTTTCAATGAATTTAGTTAAATTTACTTCTTCATGTAATCCGGGTATTATATGCGGTACTTTCCACATTATTTTATCTATTACAACTTTAGCCTTTTCGTCTGCGGAACATTTCTTTGTACCCGAAGCATCTGTGGTAACTACACATTTCAATGCAGATTTATCACTGTTGCTACGTATCAATATAAGTTCTTGGAAAATGTTGACCATTACTTTTTTATAATCTTCAGCGAAACCTAGTAACATTTTCAAAGGAATGCAATACACTAAATCTACCATTTTTGACTATAGTATTTTCCTTCCTGGAACCATCCAGCATTTTCATATTTCACTGCTTCACTCTTGTTGAATGATGCTAATCCTTTCATTGTGGATGTTAAACCTGGTTTCGTATTAACATCAACGACGAAACCATTCACCTCATACCTTATTTCACTAAACAAGAATGCAATTCCATTATTCACAAATTTTGTATTTATTCCTGAAGCTGTTCCATCTGATTTCAGCAACTGACCTTCGATATATAAGTAGCTTTCACTTGGTAATGTACACAAATCTTCTTGTAGCGGTATTCTTATTTCATCATTATTATTATATCGTGAAGTATATGATTCGTGAATATGATATTTATATGATACTACAGATTCATCGGTGGGTATTCCTTCGTGTATACTAAACATTTTAGTTTTTCACTTCAAAACCTATGGATTTTAAGAATTGCTTGTTCTCAGACGTTAATAGTTTAACGAGCTTCTTCCTACTGTTAATTTTTCGACACTTTTGTTCATTTTTATACTTGCGACGGGTATATTGTATTCTTGAAATCTAAACTCATATTTCTTTTCGAAGATGTAGACCTACTGTAATGGTTTCTTGTTGGAAATTAACCAGTTTATCATTCTGATCCACTATTTTAATAACTATGCTTCATGGTATTAACACTGATACGGTAAATAAATAAAATGTTCTGGGGACTCTACTATTTTGAATCCTGGTGGAGCTGTCGGTGAAAACTGATGTATTATATGCTGAGGTACACCATTTCTATAACTGTTTACCACAATATTACATTCAACAGATATTGAATTTACTGTAATTATATCGGCAATATTGTCTGATTTAGCTTTAGAGTCTTTAGCTAATATTTTTCTTATTGAATCCAATTAATGGTGCTATACTATTTGAACTTGTTATATCTACTTCTTCTGTACACTTAATATGTGTATGAAGTGTATTACGATTTTCCGATAACTCGAAAATATATGGTCATATTTTGAATCACTTTTGAGCTCATGGGTAATAAAATTGTTTAAATCCTGAAGTTGATAGCATCCAGTTGGAATTGTTATTTCTTTAGATCCTATTTTTATTGAATTACAATCATCATCAATGTTTGGGATTGAATTGTACACTGCGAAATCTGTTAGACCTAACACGTATCGACCATCTTTAACTTCAATGGGTGGTTGAATTCGGAAACTAATATTGATGATTTACCACTTAGCAATAAAGAACATTTCTGCAGTAGAGATATACTTCAACTGGTATTTTATATGTGTGACCAATTATATAAGAATTTCAGAACTAAATGCCCGCAGTTATATGTATTAATTTTTTGATACCTCTGTCTGTTATACAATATTCTGTTCCTTCTATTATCGCTCTTGAAATAAGACTTTGCTTCTATTGGAGGACTCAAATTTCCAATACTATCGAAATAATAGATTACCTTACCATGTTTCACATAACCTGTCCAATGAGTTCCATTTCCACTACTTTCATCTAAATTAATTATCTCCACTTTCATAATTCCGTATTTTTCGGTAACTGATTTCGCATAAAAACCCCTCTGAAATACGGAATCTTCAATTTCTTCACTATTTCTACAAGTTCTACATTACTCAACGCGTGTCTTGGTAGCTTTACTGGTAATTTTTTTGATACCATTGGTACGGACCTATATATAAACCTTTTCCCTTACGTTTCTTTCTTCGTACTAATCCTTTACCTTTAGTGGCTTCCATTTGCTTGTTATGTCTAATAGTCTCCTTCAACATTGTTTTATTTGTTCTCGCTTTATCAATCGCTGCTGCTATGGATGCTGCACCACCTCCTAAAGCTCCTATAGCTCCAAGAAGAGGTAATAATATCGGTAAGAAACCATCTCGTTTAGGCGTTACCGAAATTCTAGTTTTGCGTGATTTCTTTTTTGATACTCGTTTTGCCCCCATACCTATTTTTGTTTTCGCCTTCATGAGTACTAATACAAGAAGAGCTGCTGCTTTCTTCTTTTCGACTTGCTTCTTTGATTTCAAAATATCACTAGCTTTTTGTAT